>JARHVA010000720.1:3485000-3600000 GCA_037957365.1 Torreya grandis | reverse complement strand
AATCTTAATTATAATATCTTGCTTGGAAAACCTTGGATTCATGATATGTACAAAGTTTCATCCACTTTACATGAATGTTTAAAATCTATCTACAAAGGTCATATCTATATATGCCCTATAGATTAACAACCATTCAAATATTCTTAGCATACAAAGCCTTCACATAATTATATTCCTCACATGGATTTTGATACAACACCCCTCTAGTCTACTATTAAAATTTCATGGATAAATCCTTTGGACACTACTAGATCACATGATAAAAATTTCACTTCTCCCTTTGCATTGAGATATTCCAAAAAAATGGGTTACACAGGACATGGCCTCAAAAAACATGAATAAGAAATTCTTAATCCTATTGAGGCATATGATCAACAAAGAAAACAAGGACTTGGATATAAAGATAACACATCTAATGCTAATTCTTCCCACCATGCTTCTTAGCATATAGTATTTTGTCCATACATTCCACAAGTAGATAATACAATAAATCATGTTTCTACACTTTCAGTTGTTTACCACGACCTTATTGTTAATACCACTTATCTAGATTTACCTACTCTTGACAAATTTTACTAACGACGAGGATATCTTATAATTATTAAGGGAATATGAGGATATCCTTTCCTTATATAATAAGAATAGGTTTTTTCATTCCATAAATACCCAGACATACTTTGGTGAGTGCTTAGATAATTTAGATGACATTTCACTTGACATAGATGGTACCATGCCTACAACACTATACACTATTGATGAATCTACATTACCTAATGAAGAGGCTATTGAGTTTAATTATGGCACTGATACTGATCCTCGTATCATATTATTTACTACATCCTTGCATAAATAAGAAGATACAAATATTTGATAGATTTTAAAAAACCTCCCTGAAGTTTTCACATTGGCCTATTTCGATATGCCAGACATTGATCCTTCAATCATAGTACATAGGATTACACTTTATCTTTATACGAATTTATTTAAATAAAAAATTCAAAAAAATCATTTCAAAGTAGCTCTTATAGTCAAAGATGAGATTTAGTATCTCCTTGATGTCGATTTCATATGATAAATTGCTCATCCCCAATAGGTTGTTAACATTGTCCCAGTTATTAAACCTAATGGCCAAATATGTTGTTGTGATACTAGAGATTTAAACAAAGCATATCCTAATGATGATTTTCCTCTACCAAACATTGATATGATAATGGATTCCATAGTAGGTTACAAAATTCTCTCTTTCATGGATGGTTTTTTTGGTTATAATCAAATCAAGATCATTGAGGAAGACCAAGAAAAAACTTCTTTAACCACACCATGGGGCACTTTATACTATATAATCATGACTTTTAAATTAAATAATGCAGGGTAAACATACCAACACACAATGATCCATATTCTTTCATGATCTCATTCATAAGACAATTGAATATTATGTCGATGACTTGCTTACAAAATCAAAAGAATGACAACACCATACAATAGATTTATGATAGATTTTTGAAAGATTGAGAAAGTATAAAGTATGACTAAATCCAAAGAAATGCATCTTTGGGATTTCATCTAGTAAACTCTCAAGATTACTAATATCCTAATATGACATCAAGGTTGAACCAAAGAAAGTCAAAACTATAATAGACATGCCTCCTCCTACAAATTTAGAACAACTTCACTCCTTATAGGGCAAGATTTAGGCAATATGCCACCTTATGGTGTAACTTTTATAGAAGACTCTATCATTCAATAGATTACTTAAGAAGGATACAAATTTCAAATAGGATATCACATGCCAAGAAAGATTTGATGAACTTAAATAATACTTGTTGAACCCACCTATACTGGTACCACCAACATCTGATAGGCCACTTTTCCTATAAATCTTAGTGACAGATCATGCACTCAGTGCACTCTTAACACAACATGATGAACAAAAGAAAGAGTGAGCTATTTGTTACATTAGTCATACACTTATTGAATTACCCATCAATATAAAAGCTATGTTTGACACTTATATTCACTACTCAAAAGCTCTAACTCTACATGATTAAGAATGAAATAAAAAGTTATTAAAAAAATCAATCCTTTAAAGTTTCTTATGTCAAAATCACATCTATTAGGCTATATTATAAATGGGTCTTGTTACTCATAAAATTTGACCTAAATATTATGTTAAAAAAATTAGTAAATCACTAGATAATCATAAATCAATTAGTAGTATCCCTGTTATTAGACACAAATCCTATCAACAATAATTTTTGGAATGACTTCACAACTTATAATACCACTCTAAACACATGGAAAATGTTATTTGATGGTTCTAGATGTGCATTTGGTGCCAAGGTAGGAATTATTTTCATCAACCCACTTGAGCACACAGTACCCATTACTTATCGACTCAATTTCTCATGTATAAATAGTATCACATAATATGAGGCCCTTATCCTCACCCTTCACATAATTGAGGCTCTCTGAATAAAATAAATTAAGGTTTATGGAGATTCATAACTAGTTGTTAATAAGGTTGCAAATATCTACCAAACTAAGGAAGAATGTCAAATAAGTATTAAATACTACATATTCTGCGTCTGTTATACACACCAATACATTCCATCAATAAAATACATGTTAACAAAAATTATGTTCAACAATTGGAACATGCACAGCAATTGAGACCTTTCCCTTATCATCCCACCTTAACAACATAAATAACAAAATTGAAAGAAATTATTATTATATTTTCATCCTACTCAATATCCAAATAATGTCTGATATTTTATTTTTTTACAATCTATATAGATTAATGTTAACTTTTTAAAATAATTATATCTGTTTTTCATTTTAAAATTCAAATAACATAATATCAATGATCATCAGACAGGGTCTTGGTTTCCCTCTAATAGTTATAGTTCATTTTTATGGAATTATAGTGGGAATATTATTAGTCATCCAGGGGCAGTTTATGATAGGTTATGGGTTTCTTGTAAGTAAGCTAGTATCATAGAGTCTTGTTAGACATTGAAAATGGATGCCATATTGAATATAAAGCATATATTGTTTTATGTTTATTTTTAATAAAAATTAAAAAATATATTTATTATTTTTAAAAATTTTAATTTAATATTGTAATTTTTTATGATTTTAACTTGGGATTTTAAAATAATTATATCTATTTTTCATTTTAAAATTCAAATAACGTAATATCAATGATCATCAGACAAGGTCTTGGTCTCCCTCTAATAGTTATAGTTCATTTTTATGGAATTATAGTGGGAATATTATTAGTCATCCAGCGGCAGTTCATTTTTATGAAATTATAGTGGGAATATTATTAGTCATCCAGGGGCAGTTCATGATAGGTTATGGGTTTTCTTGTAAGCTAGTATCATAGAGTCTTGTTAGACATTGAAAAGGGATACCATATTGAATATAAAGCATATATTGTTTTATGTTTATTTTTTATTTTTTTTAATTTTTTTAAATTATTATTTTCTAAATTTTTAATTTAATATTGTAATTTTTTATGATTTTAACTTGCAATTTGTAATATCCCCTTCAAACAGGAAATATAGCAACCCAAAAACTTTGAACAAGATATAACTTCGGTTGAATAAATTCAGAATGATCACAATAATATAGTCTCTGGATAGAAAATTACAAATCTTATCACTTGTCCTTTTAAACTATTACAATTGCAGTCCTTTCTCATGCATACAAATATGAAATACAGTCTTAAAAACCCTAGCTTATCAAAACTGGAAGTGAAAATTGAATTCTGGAAGGTCTCGGCCCTTCTGTGTCGACACACAGTCACCGTCATCGGTCGATATCTCGCCGACGTCGGTCTCTGTCAGTCGGCTTTCTACCGACGTCAGTCTTCAGTCGACCGATGTCGGTCACTGAAAACCCTCTGTCTGCCGAGGTCGGTTCCTGAGCTGATCAGTACGGACCTGTACGGACTTTGTATGGCTGCCAATTAAGCACAACTTCCCTGTTTTCAACCCTTGATCTGAAATATACGTTTCTAGCACAGACGATCTCTAGTTGTATAATTTATTGAATCAAAACAAGAATAAAGAAATACCTGGAATATCTGTAATAACTTCTGTGTGAAGTTATCTCTCAAACTTGAAATTCTGTGATAACTTCTGGATGAAGCTATCTCACACTTTGGCAATAGATCAGCTGATATTCCACAGCCTCTTAATTGCACACACTGAAGAGGGAACGTTCTCCAATGCAAATGGAATCCTTGAACCCTAGGCTCAGTCTTCACAGAAGAAATTCTCAAAATCAATATCAATAATCAATGGCATAATCAACAATGGCCTCTATGAGAAACCCTTATACCCTCAAAAGATGTGCTTGCCCTAATTAGGGTTTTCTTAAATTAGAATTAGGGTTTCTAACTAAAATTAGGCTAAATAATTAATATTCGATTAAATCAATCAAATATTAATATCTCCCTCAATACATGTCGGATCGACGAACCGATCGAAGCTAGTAAATCAGGGAGTGATTCTGCACATAACCATACCATAATAACGGTGCTCCGCTGCATATCAAATATCCCTAAAAAGTAGGAGCCCTGGCCAAATATGTCTGAAATAACCTGAATGAGAATCAAATGTAGAAATCCTGTGAATCAAAGTCAAGCCAAGCTCCATTATGACCCTCTATCCATCCTATTAGCCTACAAAGGTCGCATAATAGGCTAACCATGAACTCAGAACATGTCAATTAAAAAAGGGACATGACAATCCGCCCCTCCTGAAATTGCTTGCCCTCAAGCAATCACTGAATGACAAATCAGTCAATCCACCTGGATCCCAAATATAATTTTGATCTCCACCACTGTCAGTTAACACGACCCCCATGCCATGTCCATCCCAACTCTCATGTAATGGTGTCACATCATCTCTAGTACTAAGATAAGCACTCCAACATCCAATCCATAAATGAAAATCAGCAAGCAAACTCCTTACCTGAATAATATCTGAAATTGGATAGTGAAGACTAGAAATAGTCATATCATCATCAACCTGTGACCCGACTGTAACAGAAAGTTGAGTCCTCACCACATGTGACAACTCCTGAACTGAACTCACCTCAAGACCAAGCTCGTCCTCATACCTCTCCTGTGTTGGTGCCAATGTGCTCTCGTCATCACCCTCTATCATGTTATGTGGTATAGGTACCTCCATCCGATGAAAAAACATATATCTGAAGCTGCTGCCTCGTATTGCCTTAAGAATATGTGTCGTCCCATCAACATTAAAGAGAACCTCCATGTCCTTGAGACGAAGAGTAACTTCCTCAAATGAATGAAGCCACTTCATACCCAAGACTAAGTCTATATCCCCCATATTTACCACATAATAATCAGCCTTGAACTCATAATTGTTCAAGCGCAATGGGAGGTCTCTAATCATACGCTCACACTTAAGAGTGTGACCATCGGCTACCTTAACACGGATGCCCTCAAAGTCTACGGTAGTGAGCCCACACTTCTCCACAAATCTAGCATCTATGAAATTATGTGTGGCTCCTGTATCAAGAAGGGTGATAACCTTCTGCCCTGCCAAAACTCCACGGAGTCTGAATGACTCATCTGACTGAATACTAGATATGCGTGCCTCCTGAATGTGAAGCTCTAACTCTGCTTCTGCATTAGGCCCTGAAGCCTCCGCCTCTGCCCCCTTAGAACTGTTCTGCTGCTCAGAATCCTCAGAATCGGAATCCTCATAGTATACCCACATCATACGATTCGCCTTGCCCTTAGGCCTCAAAGGACAATCGTGATGGATATCATATGGTCCTTTGCAGTAGAAGTAAAGCTTCTTTCTGTGTAAATCATTAAGCACCTCACGATCCAAAGGTGGTGCTGCCGGATTGACCTTTGAATCATTTTTTACCCCGGATTTATCTATGTTAAAATCTGGTCTCTCCGTATCCCCGTGGGAGTGCTTATGGTCTCTAGAAGAAGTACCTCTAGCGTTAAATTTATTGGATGGGGCTGCCATCTCCATATCCCGTGCCTTCTTCATAGCTACCTGTAATGAAGGAGGATCAAGGGCTTTGATCCACCCCCTCAATGGCTCTGTCAATCCCTCTATGAAGAGAACTACCAATCTACGCTCTGAAATATTGGGTACCATGACTGCCAATCTCTGAAACTCACCAATGAAGGACTCCAAGTTACCTGTTTGTCTCAACTGAGCCAGATCTCGAAAGTAAACCTCGGGATCTTCCCTGTCAAACCGCTCAACCAATCTATCCACAAAGTCCTGGTACTCTGTTACCTGATTATGCTGAAGTGTTACCATACCATGGTACCACCAATCATGTGCTACTCCATCCAAGTGCAAAGTGGCGTATTTGATGGCATCTATCTCTGACATTGGTCTCAATGCCAAAAAGGTGTCAAGCTTATGAACCCAAGCTTGAGCTGTCATCTTACCGCTGCCGTCAAAATTAGTCAAAGAAAGCTTACCAGTAGCTTTTTGCAGCTCACTGAATTGAACTCTAGGCTTCCTGTCCTGTCTAACCAATCTGTAGTGCTCTCTCCTAAGATTGACAAAACGATCAAAGGTCGTCCTCTCTTGGACATGAAGAGGTAATAAGTCCCACTCATCATTTGCAGCCATGTAAACATCTGCAAATGGGTTATTCCCTGCTTCCTCTGATGGTGCCTCTGGTTCTTCTTGAACAAAAGTCGGACGTGTAGGTCTATCAGCTGTTCTGGAGTGAGTCCGCTGTGGCCTCTGATTAACCGTAGCACTCCTGTCATCTCTTTGGTCCCCGTTCTGTCCATCAGGGGTGTTCATTCTCTCTATCATAGTCATAAGTGCCTGTAGTGTCTGAGCCATCTGCTGTTGGCTTGTCATCATAGCACGCTGAAATTCTCTGGTGCCTTGATCAGCATCATACCTGTGACCCCTGGGTGGGCTGCCCTCACGTCTGTCACTCATGATGGTCGGTGGCTGATCTAACACCTGAGTACCTTCAAGCAAGGCTCGGCTGCGTGTGTTATACTTGTGTGGTCCCAACTCTTGTGGCTGCATAAGATCTATACACCCTCAGGCTGGCAGGATTTAGCTCTGATACCACTGTAATATCGCCTTCAAACAGGAAATATAGCAACCCAAAAACTTTGAACAAGATATAACTTCGGTTGAATAAATTCAGAATGATCACAATAATATAGTCTCTGGATAGAAAATTACAAATCTTATCACTTGTCATTTTAAACTATTACAATTGCAGTCCTTTCTCATGCATACAAATATGAAATACAGTCTTAAAAACCCTGGCTTATCAAAACTGGGAGTGAAAATTGAATTCTGGAAGGTCTCGGCCCTTCTGTGTCGACACACAGTCGCCGTCGTCAGTCGATATCTCGCCGATGTCGGTCTCTGTCAGTCGGCTTTCTACCGACGTCGGTCTTCAGTCGACCGATGTCGGTCACTGAAAACCCTCTGTCTGCCGAGGTCGGTTCCTGAGCTGATCAGTACGGACCTGTACGGATTTTGTACGGCCGCCAATTAAGCACAACTTCCCTGTTTTCAACCCCTGATCTGAAATATACGTTTCTAGCACAGACGATCTCTAGCTGTATAATTTATTGAATCAAAACAAGAATTAAAAAATACCTGGAATATCTGTAATAACTTCTGTGTGAAGTTATCTCTCAAACCTGAAATTCTGTGATAACTTCTGGATGAAGCTATCTCACACTTTGGCAATAGATCAGTTGATATTCCACAGCCTCTTAATTGCACACACTGAAGAGGGAACGTTCTCCAATGCAAATGGAATCCTTGAACCCTAGGCTCAGTCTTCACAGAAAAAATTCTCAAAATCAATATCAATAATCAATGACATAATCAACAATGGCCTCCATGAGAAACCCTTATACCCTCAAAAGATGTGCTTGCCCTAATTAGGGTTTTCTTAAATTAGAATTAGGGTTTCTAATTAAAATTAGGCTAAATAATTAATATTCGATTAAATCAATCAAATATTAATATCTCCCTCAATACATGTCGGATCGACGAATCGATCGAAGCTAGTAAATCAGGGAGTGATTCCGCACATAACCATACCATAATAACGGTGCTCCGCTGCATATCAAATATCCCTAAAAAGTAGGAGCCCTGGCCAAATGTCTGAAATAACCTGAATGAGAATCAAATGTAGAAATCCTGTGAATCAAAGTCAAGCCAAGCTCCATTATGACCCTCTATCCATCCTATTAGCCTACGAAGGTCGCATAATAGGCTAACCATGAACTCAGAACATGTCAATTAAAAAGGGGACATGACACAACTTTTATATATCTTTTACATAATATCAATGATCACTAGGTAAAAATAGAAACTTATTACTCTTTTCATAGACATTGAATAGGGATGCCATATTAAATAAAACATACATTGTTTTATGTTTATTTTTAATAAAGATAAAAAATATATTTATTATTTTGTAAATTTTTAATTTAATATTGTAATTTTTTATGATTTTGATTTGCAATTTTTATACATCTTTTTACTCTTTTCACAAAATTTCAACTGTCTAATTTTGCCTCAAGATCTCAACTGTCCAATTAAACTCCTACAAAATCTTAACTGTTCAATTGACCAGTTGATTTGATATGTGATTTGAATACTAAAAAATTAACTTCATATAAACTCCTTCCACAAAATCTCAACTGTCCAATTATCCAATTGATATGATTTTAAATAATTAACTTCATTTTTATATAAATTTATTTTTATTATTCTTTAATTTCAACCAAGACAAATTCACATCACTCATAATAATAATTCTAATTCATTTAAAAAAAGATTTGTTTTATTCCTTCTATAAAATCTAAACTATTTACTTAACATGTTTTTACAACTTTAATTAATTATAAGCATATTTAATAATATATTTTTATTTAATTATTAAAATAACTTTTTTATATACAACCATTCTTCCCCTGAGACTGACTTTGCTTTTACCTTTAATATCAAGCTTTACAAACCTAATATTACTTGCAGTAGTATTTAATAAGATTGTTATTCAATATTTATAAAATATGAGATCATTAAAATTGGCAGTTAATCCAAACTTTTTGAAATGAATATTTTAATATTATAAAACCAAGTTACAATTACCATTTTGAAATGAATATTTTAATATTATAAAACCAAGTTACAATTACCATATTTAATAATATATTTTTATTTAATTATTAGAATAACTTTTTTATATGCAACCATAATTTTGAAATGAATATTTTAATATTATAAAACCATCCTTCAACTGGGACTGACTTTCCTTTTACCTTTAATATCAAGCTTTACAAACCTAATATTACTTGCAGTAGTATTTAATAAGATTGTTATTCAATATTTATAAAATATGAGATAGTTAAAATTGGCAGTTAATCTAAACTTTTTGAATATTTTAATGTTATAAAACCAAGTTACAATTACAGAAAAAAAAAATTGGTTAGACAATCAAAATAGAAAAGTGCATACAAGTTCACATGAACTCCCAACTATAATTAATAAAATATATATCGAATACATTGCAACGTAGGGGACATCAACTCCCAACAGATATACAATCAGTCAAAAAAAATTGCTCTGGCTATGAGAGAAGTGAAAATGCCAGAGCAATATTTACAAAATTGAATCTCTGTAACACAGATTCAGAAGCGATAAAAACATGTCCACAAGAGGTATTCCCCTTCCCCAAACTTAGAACAAGCATAGAATTATTACGATTAAAAAAATTAAAAAAAAGGCTTAGAACAGCATATAACCGTGAGATAGCCTAAAATTAACAAAAACACAAAGCAAAGGAGAGCGGTGATCAGACGTTGAGCGGCAGCCTTGCTACTGGAACGGCATGAAGCGGATGTGCCATCTCACAAGACAGCTTGAGTATCTCAGACACATCGACGGGATGGTGGTTGTGGGGAAGCCAGTGGAATTGATGCAGCAGTTTAGCAACCCAAAGGTGAACAGTAGAGAGACCGAGAGCTTTCCCAGGGCAAACCCGACGACCCGCGCCGAAGGGCGCAAGCCTCAAGTCGCTACCCCTGACATCCACATTCTCCCCGCCATCAGAGACGAGGAACCTCTGCGGTCGAAAGTGGTGAGGCGAATCCCATATCTGCGGGTCGTGTGTAATCGACCACATGTTAACCATGGTGGTGGTACCCACCGGAACACAGAACATTCCGTCAGCAACGTCTGTATCCTGGGTGCAAAGGCGGGCCCAGGATAAGAGGGGACCAGGTGGATGCATTCGCAGAGTCTCCTTCACCACCGCCTGCAGATAGGGAAGCTCACATATGTCCGAATCCCTCACGCTCCTACTCTTTCCCACCACGCCATCCAGCTCTTCCTGCACCTTACTCTGAGCTTCAGGATTCAACACCATCTCCGCCATGGCCCACTCCGTCAGCAGCGCCGTCGTGTCGGTTCCTCGAAATATCATCTCCTACATACCAACCATAATATCATAATCAACATGAATTCCCAACCAAAAGTATGTGATGCGAAGGTTTAAAAACATAAAGAATAAAAGAGGAAAATATGAATCAGGAGTACCCAAAGGACAGAAATCATATCCTCGTCGTCTAGCTTATCCTCTCCCTTGAGAGACAAGAGAACATCAACAAAGTCGGAGTCAACAGTATCGTTGTGATCTTTATGCTTGAGACGATGCTCCTCGATTATATTTTTAACGAAGCCTCTCACGCGGGGCACGAGTCGGGCACAACGCGAGTGGATTCGAAGAGGATCCAGCACGCGAAGCCAAGGGAGATGATCAGCCCAGTTAAAGGCTCCCAGCAGCTCGAATCCCTCCTCTACCATCTCTCGCAGGCTTTTCGCTTCTTCACTCTCACTACTCATATCAAACCTCCTGCCGAACACGCTTCCCATGATGTTGTTCAGCGCGGCTACTTGCACGTGACGGCGGAGCCTCACAACTCCATTCGACAGAAATTCATGGTTTATGTTGTTGATCATGAAAACCGAGTCCGTCTGCCGCCCAGGCTCGTGTGCGGCGATTCTGCGCGGCGCGAAGAGATGCGCAGCAGAAATTCTGCGAAGCATTCTCCAGTAATCACCGCTGGGAGCAAAGCCGATGGCTCTCCCGAACATGAGCTGTTGAGCAGACTGTTTCAGTGGCCTGTCTGCGAAATGAGGCGAGCTGAGCAACTCCCGAGCTACCTCGGGGTCAGATGTGATAACAGCCGGAGTTGAGCCTAAGCTGAATGCCATCAGCTTCTTCGCATCATGTATACGAGCCAGATGAGCGAGCTTGCGATGGGCAAGACCCACGCTCATATCGATCAGGCTTCCGATGATGGGAAAACCGCTGGGCCCAGGAATGGCAGCAGCCGCAACACTTTTCTCACTCTTCTTGTGCCTTGCGGCCCATGCGCATCCCCCTGGATTCGACCATGCGACCACAACAGCACAAACCGCCGCAAGAAACACTGCGACGTACAGCGGCCATGCAGAAATTATATCGCCGGTGGTTTGTAGCAAGCAACCACAACCATCCTTTGTAAATAGAGGAATGGCCCAAAGCCACCACCACCCTCCACCACCACAACTTCCGCGACTCTCCATCGCACGAAAATGACAAAATCACAAGAGCAAGAGCAGACAATCCCCGAGAAAGAATGTCAAAACACAAGAACATATGAATTGTAAGCAAGGGATGACTCCTATTTATAGAATTCCAGAAAGGCTAATGAAAGAGAAAAAGGCGGCGGAGATTAAAAATGTGTACCACCACCGTCCTATCTATTTAATCTTTATTTAAATCTCAATTTACAAAGCCGTGGGTCCCATCTACATTTATCCCGATAAGGGTTAGTCCCTGTTCTAAGTAATTAGTAATTATTAAATAATATTTTGGGGACAATTAACTAGGGAAGTTTTCAAATTTTTGTCTTAATTTTTAAGAATATGAGTCTTCCTTGTCATTAGTAGATGACACTTCCATTGTTTCCCATGGGTCTAGAAGGTTCCCTCAAGTCAAAAAAGAATCGGTTATCATTTTTTTTTTAAAAATGTTTCCACAAATTTTAGGCCTCGCAATTTTTTTCAATCAACAAAGGCTTGATTTTGCGTGATTCTCATGTTTCATTATCACCTAATTTCTAGACTCACATGTTTTAATATTATCCCCGACTATGAATGAATATATTAAAACACAGTCCAATATCAAGGGTAAATAAGAGTTTGTGCTCTAACTTTGCGTATGTGTGGAGTCCAAACTGTGCCATGTTAACACTTAAATTTGATGTTGATGGATAATTTAATAAGTGTACTTCTCAATTTTATATTTTCAGTGTATGACGTATCTAAATGGACTCAGTGTTTTGATCCCCATGCAAAAGGTCTTTATGGGGTCATTTTGGAGGTCGAACCAACCCCTAGGCATGCCATCGCCAAAAAAATCAATGAGGGGACAATAGTGGGGCATACACCCCTCAAAAATCAAATGGCCACATCAAAAGTGGGGACTTTAAACTCCAATTAATAGCATGCGATCGATGATGTGTAGACACTAAACTCGAGGTGGCAGAGCATTTGTCTCTCCATCCTACATTTATGACCCACTCCCTCCCATTCATTTTGTCGATGCTTAGGTATTTCGTCTTGACCTTCTAGCATGTTTATCGCCATTCGCGTACATTACATGTGTAGGGAAGAGGAGATGGAGGATTTCAAAGATGACACACTGGTAAGAGCAACAACAACAACATGAGTGCTTACACTCGCTTGTCATCATCGCTCACAGGTGAGGTTTTCTACACCTCACTAAGGCTATGAGCCATTTGCTTTTCAAAATTTTAATATGCCTTTCAATGTCTATAAAAAAATACTAATTTTATTTGGTAATTCTGTCAATTAAGACATGTTAAATTCAATTTAGTTGTTTTGTGAATCATTCAAAATTAGTAGTTTTGGCTTACACTTTTCAATGGCAGTCTTAACCCTATTTTCTGTAGTACTTCATCGCTAAACGTCTAAGCACATTACGTTTATGACCCACTGCCTCACATTCATTTCTCTAACATATGGGTATTTTACATTGACCTTCTAGGGTAATTGATTTATGCAAAAATGGTGAACTGGGTGCACGTAACGGCTTTCACAAAGGCATATTTCAAAAGAGCCATGTCTGTTTCCAATGGTATTTTTTAACATGACCAATAATGGGTTTATGTTTAGCTATCGTTGCTTACAGGTGAGGTATTATATACCTCACTAAGGTTTTGAGCTAAAATGGTTTAAAAATACTCTATGGGTTTCATTGTCTGTTAAAAATAAAACATTTTACTCAATGTGATTATAGAAAAAGTCACACTGCCTCAAGGGGTTTTTGTTTTAGTATTCTAGGTTTTTTTCTTTTGACATTTGTAGAAATGGTGACATGTGGTTTGTGTTGACTTTCTAAGTCACCCCCTGGTCAGTGTAAGACCTCCCCAGAATCATATAGGAGGTTAACCCAGTTGCGAGGTCCCAAGTGCTTCAGGTAGAAGAAGCGCATATGCTTCTCATCTGCACTCGAGCCTGAACTAGAGGCATAGATCTGTGCAATAGGGTAGTTATGATTCACACCAACATAAGGATATCAATGTATATATTTGCGTAAGTTTTTATGATGTGTAGGTCAAAAGGCATACAAAGTTTTAGAGTGTGAGGCCTCGGACTCTAAAATGACCAAGTGAAAGAGATGAGGTAAGAAGCAGTTATGGGAACACTCTAGCGTGCCCAAAATCTTCATCTCGATGCACTCTCTACTTTAAAATATTCTTCACGCCCATCCAACATAGCTTCATGCCCATGCATAGGATCTCACATCTACGCCCTTGAATGGCATAGCCTCTAGCCTTTCTTTTATCATCGCCATATGGCAACCCTACGCTCACTTAAACACAAGGAAGATTTTTATTGCCTAGAACAAGCACCAACCATTCACGTGTCACACCCGCACCACTCCTATCCAACAATTTGAAGAGCTTCCCTGAGAGTCCGTCAAAGTACCGCATGTAGGGAGGTTGGTAGAGTTAATGAAGGTAATTGGAGGTAGTTGAGATGAACTCAAGGTGTTGTCAAAATTAAATATGAGAGTGGATACTTGGCATTGGGATTTGAAGTACATGCCATCCTTTGACACTGACAGGGAAATCTTATAGTTTCCAATGCATGTGCATCCAGAAGTGATCTTATCATCAACCCAAGTCCAATCATCAGGCAGACTTCAAAAGGCATGGTCACGACATTGCAAATGCATTAAATGTTTCACCCATCACCCAAGTGGTGCATTTATTGTAAAACTAGCTTGATCTTTTATAAAACCCTAGTTATTCCATTGTAAAAATGGTCGACACATTTTTAGTAGCCTCAAGTTGCAAAAATTGGCCCTCCATGAGCACTTGTATTGGCTAAATCCTTGTATGCCAATGAGAATTAAGTTTGCCTCTTTTCATTATTTTGATGATCTATGTGCTCTTTGTGTTTGTTGATTCCTCTCTGTGGGCAATGTTCACCCCTCTCTTTAATCATTCATTCCATATACCTCCTCATTGAACTCAAAGCTCACTTGTTGGTCGCATTCTATGTGCACTCGGGTCTGTGTTGATGTTGTTTATGGACCGTTTATCATCCCTCTCATTGTAATGCTATGTTTTCATGCCTCTGTGTGAAGTACTCATGCATGTAGAGTAACTTGATGGAAAGTATGCAATATTATCTTGTTCTCAAGTTCTTACATTGTGGTTATGTCAGTAGGAGCACTCGCTCTATTCTAGGTGCATCACCCTTTTATTTTATGCACTCTTACCTTCTCCCTCCCTTTTCCTCAATAAATCATTAGGTTTAGACTGGCAGTAGATTACCTATTTGCTCTTTAGGTCCATGTGTTAGTCTTAAACTAGGTGTATTTAGAATAGAAGGAATCTAGCCTACTTCAAAGACTCGTCCCAAGAAGTATAAGGGTCCCACACCTTGGGGATGTTTCTATCATTATAGTCAGACAACTAATGCTCACATGCATAGTTACACAATAATACGTTCATGCCCAGCATTGAGTCCTCTCGTACCCTGAATAGGACCTCCATGCCTAGAGTCCCACCATAAAGCTTCCCCATGCCATCGAGCATCCATAGGTGCACATTTCAAATGACAATAATTTATGGCATACCTAGTAGGACTAAAATTGAACAAGCTAAAGTATTGGTGCTTTCTTTAGCTATCAAGTATAGCAGACACTCAAAAAAAGCACCTAACGACTCCCAACACCTCCAGTTTACAAAGACCAGTCCCTTATTTACATGCCAAGAATAACAAGATCGTCTACAAGAGGCATTGACCATTCCACTGAGCTTCCAGCGCCATCTAGAAGAAGGAGAGATAGAGTATCTTTGTCCCCTGTCAAGAGGCATGATGCAAGTCAGTCTCCACCTAGAGCTCATTCTACACCTCCATTCGAAAGGTTATATTCTAGAAGGGGCCTATTCCCTATCCCATTTATGGCAGTGCCAAGGAATCAGGTATTTTTGCCTTTTAATAGAGGCAGTCCATTAGTCCTAGCATGATATAATGATATTCTAATGTATGCTCTCAAGAGTCTGCCCTATTTCATGAGTGAGAATTTGACCTCCCTTGTGAAGCATATTCAATATATTATGAATATCTGAGCAGTACACCATATCACCCAGGATAATGTTGCAATCAAATTACTGGCTTTTTCCTTGAAAATAAAAACTCTTCAATGGTATCGGGGCTTACAACTAAACTCCATTCACAACTGGGATGAGCTTGGTGAGTAGTTATGTAAGCAGTTCAAGGATCAGAGTGATCATTTGTCCCTGATAAAGCAACTCATGACTATAAAGCGAGTACCATGCGAAATAATGGTCAATTTCAACTTCAAATTCTAGAGGATCTGGGATAGAATCCTAGCCTTGTGTAAGCCATCTCTTAACACTATATTTTTATATTTCTTAAAGCTCTTAATAGCGATATTGTAGTGGTGATTCAATCCATGGGAGGCACAGTTCTTTGTAATGCTTATAAAGTTGCAGTGCATGTAAAGAATTGCTTGATTCAAGTGAGCAAGATTGTGCCCAAACCCCTAATGCCTATATTCATAGAACCTCCTCCCAATCAAGCAATTTTTCAACCTATGCTAGCACCTATCCCTATTATAGTAAGCACACCTGCTTTATACTCTGCTCCTTCCAATGAATTGCATGAAGTAAAGATGTTATAAAAAGTTTTGGGAATGAGTTGGTTGCCCTCAAAAGGCAACAAGTGTAGTATTCTAGATGTCATCAGCCTTTCACTCAATAATACCAACTAAATAGATCTCCCTACCAAGGTAGCACATAGACACAGAACCAACTCACATATAATAGAGCACCTAATGCATAGAAGGCTGATGTCATTAGCACCTCCAAAGCCCTTATCCTAGTACAAAATAATATAGCGTAGGATTCGTAATGGTGCTTTTAATGTAACCAATCGCATGATTAAGCTACATGTGCAAACAAAGTTTTGAAGAGCTACAGAAGTAGCCATACCAACTGCAATGCTCTTACCTTTTGCCCCTAAACCAATCATGCAGGTGCACAAGCTAGTGTACCCACATTGCCCTTGCATTTGGAGAAGGCCATGTAGAAAGAGAAAGTGCCCTAAATTAGTGCACTAACATTATAAGAACCTACCATTCCAAACCCATAGTTAAAATAATCCCAAGTTCCTTTCAACATAATAAAGCAGATGAAGAAGACTAGCCTCAATGTTATAATGTAAGATGCGCTTACCATTCCAACTCAACAAAAAATTTTACAGGACGTGCTAAAAGGCTTCCAGGAGTGTCATGTTCCTGAATTGGTGCTCACCACTTCTACGAGCTTATGCCAACTAAAAGAGGAAGCACAAGTGCAGAATGTCAATAATAAGCCACTCTCATTCTATGTCTCTTTGATCATTGGCTATCACTTAGTGCTCAATTGTATGATTGACTCTAGTATAAGTAGCTTGGTAATGCCAAAGAAGATTTCATACACACTTATAATTACGTATACCCCTATTTCAAAAGGAGTGGTCCAACTTGATGGCACCATAGTCAATGTTTTAGGTGTAATCAAGGATTTAAATCTAATGCTACATGCATGCCCAAGCCTTTCTATTATGTAGGACATCGCTGTCATTGACTTACTGCCCTATTTTACCATCTGCCTCTCTCGAGACTTCATGACAAAGATGGGTGGGTATTTATCTTTAGATTGGTCACATATGTTGTTGAGAACTAGATATGGGACAAAAGTGACCATCAGGACAAACCATATCTTCAGGAGCCATGTTGAGCCATACACTCCTAGCCTAGTTGAGAAAAACTATGCAATGTTCGATTAAGAGGAGAACTTAATTCTCCACAAAAGTGTGACATCATTGGAAGAAGCCCCAAATAACCTACTAGATGAATGGGCATGTAAGCATTTTTAATACGATCCATATGATAACATAGAGACTGGGCTTGACACATATTACATCATAGAAGAGAATCCAACATTGCCTGAACTCATAAAGGTACATGAGAATCCTAAAGGCATATGGCAATTATTCTTTGATGGCTCTTGGAGCAGGAATGGCATAGGAACTAGTGTCATGTTGGTCTCACCCAAAAAAGGAAAAATACTTTCATGCCTTTAGACTATACTTCACTTGCACGAACAATACTACTGCAAATGAAGTGATAATTCAAGGCCTTCAACTTGTGCAAAAGAAAGGAATCAAGGAATTAAAATCGTTGGGTGATAGTAAGTTGGTTGTCAAACAAGTTCAAACACAAAGCATGACTAAAAATGGCTTGATGAAAGCCTACAAACATAGGGTGTGGGATATGAGTCAAGGGTTTAATGCCTTCAACATCACCTCTATACCAAGAGTGCATAATGTCGATGCAGATAGGTTGATAACTGTAGGTGCACAATATGACATTCTACATGACATAATGAAAGAGTTTGAATAGCTTGTCAAGCTTGTGGTCAGACTGACAATTCTTGATAACATGGAGAACTATCAAGTATTTGAGAGCAATAAGCAAATCATCAATTCCTACAGGATGAGGTAGAGTTTTATGCCATAAGCTAGGCACAGTTGTAGGCCTAATTTGAAGATCAAGTCATCCAGTTGAAAGGAAACAAATTGCCTAAAGGGCTAGTCACTATTGGCCATTTTGGCTCGCATACCAAAATTTTGCTAGTTTGAATAAAATGGACATAACTCAAGAAGAAAATGGAAAAGTATTCAAACTTTGAGTTCTTGAGGGCATAATGCAAATCAGGTTTCTAGCAGTGCTTGACTTCTAAATATTTTATAAGTAGAAGTAATTCGAGTTTATGAACCCAAATTACTCATGGACAGTGCAGATCAGATTCTCCAAGGTGAACGACTTCAAGATTTCTCTTAAAGAAGGCTTCGGGTTCTCTAACGAAGATAACTTTGGGTTTCCAAAGGAGCACTACTTTAAAAAAACCTTATAAGTAATCAATAGTCAAAACCCCAAAGCAAGTAAGAAGGCCTAGAAAGCTCAATTTGGTCTGAGTAGTGTATTTTGGGTTTCTGGGGTGCACTACTTATTTCACTTTATAGGTTGCAAGTAATGATAAGTCCAAAGTAAGTAGTGAGGCTTGAAAAGCTTGATTTAGTCTGGGCAGTGTATTTCAGGTTCTCCAAGGAGCACTACTTAATTACTTCATAAGTTGTGAGCAGTTAGAAACCCGAAATAAGTAATGAGACATCAAAAGCTTAATTTGGTCTTAGAAGTGCCTCTCAGGTTCTCAAAAAGACAAGTCCTCTCCAAGTGTAAATCTAAAGGGCCAATCAGTCAAGGACAAGTTTCATAAGTACATACAACTCACTTCTAGAACATGCAAAGTGGTCAAACAAGGATTGGACGTGTCTAGGTGGAGCAACGATCATGCAAGGACTAATTGGGATAGTCTAAGTTGTAATAGAGATCTCACCAAGCTTTAATGCAAAGATCAAAACACTCAGACTTGGTAGTGACATCCAGCTACCCATGACATGGCTTCTCAAATACGCCAAAGGGAGACTTGAATATGGGAATGGCTCAAAGAGATTGGGATGATCATGGGTGGTGCATTTCATGGTCAAGGTAATGATGACAATAGCGGTCCTAGTTCAATGACTTCCCCTCTCTCCTTTCTACCATGCAACTCTCTCTCTCCCCATTCTCTATAAATATCATGCAACTTGCCATTGTAAGGGTTCCTAGTTTTTAAATGCTTTTTATCTTCCTTGGAGATGGGACGCTCTTAGAGATATTGCAAGATATGTTTAACTAGTTAGGCTCGACCCTACCAAACATTTGTAAGAACCACCTCTTATGCAATAAAGGATTTTTCTTTGCTTGTCTTTTACCTTGGACTTGTGTCTATTAAGCTGCGTATTATGGCATCACGTGAAGGAGAGTCTTCTTCATCCATGATCCTCCTTTCTGACCTTGTTTAAATATTTTTTGATGTTTTTTTAGGTCTAGTTGAGTGTTCTTTCTGCCATTAATGCGAACTTCCGGTGAGTCTTATAACTCCTCTCCATTTGCATTCATCACTTCCCTGAACCTCCTCCATGAAATATTTATGCAACCAACTTGATCTTTAGGTTGTGTAATCTAATATTATCCTCTACAAAATTAGTGTGGGTTCAAGCTTATGGGAGTTTCCCATTTTAAATTGGTGCATCACCTGGTTATCCCTCTTAGGATCCCTTGTCTCCCTTTTAACCCTTTTCCCCGTGAAGTTTCATTTTAACATTAGTTTTAGCTGATCCACTAAGAGGAACTAGTCTCTTTAAAAACCCTAGAGGCCCAACCTCACCATAAGACACCCACATCCTGAGGTTGTTCCCATGCTTATAGCCAAAATTGGGAGAGCTTAAAAAAATCTCCCACAAGGGTGCAATTCCATGATATAACAGTCACCCTATAATGTATCTTTGATTTTGATGACCAATTCAGAGGAAATAGGTGCTACATGATAACCAAGGAAGATATCTCTACACCTGTAACTATTTTAGAAGGAAAGACTCTTACAGATGGTAAGGTTTCCTCTGCACTAGAAATTGAAAATTTTAATCAACTCATCAGGAGCTATGATGAAATCTTCACATGGAGCTACAAGTATCTTAGAGGTTTTGATCTAGGTATTGTGCAACATATAATTGTGCTAAAACCTAGTGCACAACCTGTGCATCAAAGATAGAGACATGTTAATCTAAAGCTAAAACCATTGATGCACAAAGAGCTCTCAAAACTCATTGAGGCTAGTATAATAATTTTAATCAAGCACTCCTCATTGGTTGCCAACTTGGTACTAGTGCGAAATAAGAATAAGGAGATACATATCTGCATAGACTTTAGGGACTTGAATAAGGCTTCCCTAAAAGACCACTATCCTCTTCTACCCATAAAGCAAATATTGAAAATAGTCATAGGTGCAGAAATATTTTCATTGCTAGATGGTTATTTAGGTTATAACCAAATCCAAGTGCAAGAGTGCGACTAGTACAAAAATACATTTACCACTAAGTGGGGAACCTTTGCATACCATTGCATGCCATTTGGCTTATCAAACACATGCATGACCTTCTAAAGAGCATTAGACATGGCTTTCAAAAAGATCATCAATAAGATCATCTTGGTTTACCTAGATGACATAATTATTTTCTCTAAGTGTGCAGATGATTTTTGGGTCATCTGGAGTAGGTCTCTTAGAAGTGTCATGAATTCAGAATATCCCTAAACCCAAGTAAATGCATCTTCATATTACATAAAGGCACCCTTATTGGGTATATTTTTTCTAAATATGGACTTGTAATTGATCCAGAGTGAGTCAAGGCTATCTCACCTCTTCCCCTTCCAAGCCATAAAAAGAGTCTCTAGAGTTTCTTGGGGAGAATAAACTTTGTGAGAAGGTTTGTGTTTGGCTTTACCATCCTGGTGAAGCCTCTCACTGCAATGCTAAAGAAGAACATTACATTTGGTTGGATGTACGAAGGTAAAGATAGTTTTGAGGCCATCAAGTGTGCTATTATGCAAGCTCCCACCTTGATTAACCTAGATTATGATAATGACTTCATCTTTTATGCAATTGGTGGAACAAAAGGCACCTTAGCCATTCTAACATAAAAAAATAGGGAACAACTAGAGCAACTAATTATTTTCTTTAGCCAAGAGCTGAAGGATTATGAGCTGCACTATAGTTTTGTAGAAGCATACCCTCATAGTTATGAGAGAATTAAAGAAATTTAGGCATATGTTCTCTAACAATAAGATCCAACTCATGGTCACACAGGCAAGTATTAAGGAATTCTTGCTCAGTAGAGACATCAATGAGAAAAGAGCTAGTGAGATCACTAAAGTGATGGAGTATAACATAGAATCTAGGTCACTAGGTTGGTGTGAGGAAAAGGACTATGTGAGAAATTAGCCAAAGTAGCAAGGTCAAAAGATGATGTAGTCTTAGTATCACATGAGGAAGAGTGTGCAAACAAAAAAAATGTTACCAACTAGGTGTAGGACATGAAGACTTTCCTTTGGCATAACATATATCTGCCCAACCTCGATAAAGCCAAGCACATATATTTTCACTTGCAATCCATTGCTTATGTGCTGGGAAGAGGTGCACTTTTATAGAAAGATCTTAATAGGGTCCTCCTGAGGAGCATAGAGCCAGAGAAAATAGGCATAATCCTTAAAGAATTCCATGATGGCCTTTCAAGAGGCCATTATTCACTTAAGACCACTGCTATGAAAATCATGCGAGCTAGTTATTTTTGGCCAACTATATTCAAATATGCACATGCTTACATGTGAGCTTGCAAGAAATGTGCCTTCTTCATAGGTAAACAAAGGCTTGTAGCCTTACCACTGTGCCTGATTCAAGCTAACCAACCCTTTGCATAGTGGGGCCTAGATTTCATAGGCATGATTAACCCATCATCAAGTGATTGACACAAGTGGATCTTGATAGCCACTAACCATTTCATAAGGTGGATAGAGGCGGTTGCACTTAAAGAATCTAACGAGACATCCATCTTGAGTTTTTATAATGGCATTGTAATAAGATTCAACATTTCTACCACCATTATCTTTAATAATGTACTAGATTTCCTTAGGACTAGGATCAGTGAGTGGGTTGTCAAACACATCTACTTGAGCACCTCATCAAAACATTACCCCCAGGGTAATGGTCTAACTAAGTACACTAATAAGAACCTGATTTGCATCATAAAGAAGACTATAAAAGACAATCAATAGTCTTGGCATTTAATCTCAGAACCAGTCTTTGGGCTGATAGGATCATGCCCAAGAGAGTGTTGAAAAACTCACCTTTCATGCTAGTATATGGAAGGGAAGCCAAGTTACCAATATCCTTTGAGTTACCTTCCTTAGAACTTGCACATCAATTGGAGCTACTTGAGAGTGATTCCATTCAAGTAAGAATGGTATAACTCATGGAGATCAAAGAAATTAGAGCACAAGCTATGTGAACCATGGAATTTCAACAAACACAGACTAAGAGGATCTTTGATAAGAAGGCTAGCATCAAAAGTTTCAAAGTAGGGGACTTAATGTTGAAATGGGATATAGACATAGCAAAAGCTGGAAGACACACTAAGTTTGATGTAATATGGAGTGGTCCATACACCGTCACTAATTATAAGCCATCCAACACCTTTCATCATGCTAGAATGAATAGAGAAGAATTACCTATCCTAGTCAATGGGATTCATTTCAAGGACTATATTCATTAACTCTTTGTATATAATTATAAATAAGTAAAGTATTTTCTTTTATTTCCCTAAAGGTGTGCTTTGTGTGCCCTTGTTTTAGAATAGTTTGGATTCTTCCAAGTGCTTTTTCCTAGTGTTTTCTTAGCTTAGGTATTTTAATCTAAGTACCTTCAGCGTAGTTTATGTCTTTTCAGGTGAATCTTATTTCATTCCAAGAGCCAAAAGTGTGTAATCAACACAATAGGAGAAGAAAGAGCTAGGGGCTTCAAAGACTATGTGCCCAAGGGACTGCTCAAAGGACTACTGGGTCCTTGCTTAGTAGGCAAGTGGCCCACAAAGGTCTCCAAAAGTGTTAACTTTCTAAATCACTCCCTGATTGGTGTAAAGCCTCCCAAAAATCATATAAGAGGTTAGCATAGTTGTGAGGTCCCAAGTACTTTAGGTATAAGAAGCACATACGCTTCCCATTTATGATCAAGCTTGAACTAGAGGCACAAATCTATGTAACAGGGAAACAATGCTTCACACTAGTATAGGTATATCAATGTATATCTTTGCACAAGGTTTTATGGTGTGCATGTCAACAAGCATGCCAAGTTTTAGAGTACAGGTCCCCAAACTCTAAAATGACCAAGTGAAAGAGATGATGCAAGAAGCATTTATGGGAATACTCTAACACAATCAAAATATTCATCTCAATGTGTGCTCTACTTTAAAAGCTTATTCATGCCCATCCAACACAGCTTTGTGCCCATGTGTAGGATCTCATATCTATGCCCTTGAATGGTGTAGCCTACAACCTTTCTTTTGCCATCACCACATGGCAATCATATGCTCACTTAAGCATAAGGAAGTTTTTAGCTGTGCATGATAAGTGCTAACCATCCACGTGTCACACCCATGCCACTCTTATCCAGTGATTCAAAGAGCTTCCTTGAGACTTTATCAAAGTGCCATGTGTTAGGAGGTTGGCCAAGTTAATGAAGGCCATTGGAGGTACTTGAGATGAACTCAAGGTGCTATCAAAATTAAATATGAGAGTGACTACTTGGCATCAAGATTTGAAGTACATACCATCCTCTAACATTGACAGGGAAATCTTCTAGTTTCCAATGCATGTGCATCCATAAGTGATCCTATCATCAACCTAAGTCCAATCATCGGGCAGACTTTAAAAGGCATGGCCACGACACTGAAAATGCATTAAATGTTTCACCCATCATCCAAGTGGCATATTTATTTTAAAACTGGCTTGATATTTTATAAAACCCTAGTTATTTCATTATAAAAAGGGTCAACACATTTTTAGTAGCCTCACGCTATAAAAATTTGCCCTTTATGAGAACTTGTATTGGCTAAATCCTTATATGCTAATGAGAATTAAGTTCACCTCTTTTCATTATTCTAATGATCTATGTGCTCTTTATGTTTGTTGATTCTTGTCTATGGGTAATGTTTTCCCCTCTCTTTACTCATTCATTCCTTGCACCTCCTCATTAAACTTATGACTCATTTGTTGGTCGCGTTCTATGTGCAATCGAGTCTATGTTGATGCTGTGTATGGACCATTTGTCATCCCTCTCATCATAGTGTTGTATTCCCATGCCTCTATGTGAAGTGCTCATGCATGTAGAGTAACTTGATGAAAATTATGTGATATTTTCTTGTTTTCAAGTGCTTGCATTGTGGTTATGGTAGTAGGAGCACTCGCTCTATTATAGGTGAAACAACCTTTTATTTTATGCACTCTTACCTTCTCCCTCCCTTTTCCTCAACAAATCATTAGTTTAGACTAGTGGTAGATTAACTTTCTACTCTTTAGGTTCATACTCTAGTCTTAAACTAGGTACATTTAGAATAGAAGGAATTTGGCCTATTCCAGAAACTCATCCCAAGGAGCGCAAGGGTCCCACGCCTTGGGGATGTTTCCATCATTACAACAAGATAACTAATACTCGAATGTATAACTACACAATAATACTTTCACACCCAACACCAAGTCCTCCCATGCCTTGCATAGGATCTCCATGCCTAACACCCCATCGTAAAGCTTTCCCGCGCTACCAAGAATCCATAGGTGCACATTTCAAATGACAATAGTTTGTTTTGACATTTGTATTATAGATTATTCTTTGAAAGCCTTTAAATCTTAGATTTTATTTAGCTATCATTGCTTACAGGTGAGATTTTTTTAGGGAGGAAAGGGTTTTTTTAGTATTCTAGGTTATTTTCTTTTGACTTCTGTAGAAATGGTGAAGTGGATGCAGGTCTCGGGCTTTGAGTGTTTATTATAAAAAATTAAAATTATTTCAATATGTGAAATGTTTTGTGAATTCTTAAACCAATGTCAATCATATAAACATGTTTATTTCAATTGTATAACACTACTCAATAATTTAAATGGAAAAGCCATAGGATATTATTATTTATATGAAATACAATTCGTATAGCATAACATTGCATGATAGTAGACAAAGTAAGGTGGAAAATAAGGTTGATATTTTATACTTGCTTTTTACATAATTAGTCTTTCTTGACTCTTCAAAACCAAGACAAAAAATTTCATACTTATATTTTTTCAACAAATTCTTCATTTGACAAAAAAGTGTTGCATACATATGGTTTTTCAATAAATTAATTCCTTCAACACATAATGCTAATTACTCAAGGTTTTTTGTGACCTTGCTCCAATTATTCAGCAGGTGTGTTTGTCACTACCATTGATCTTATTGGAGTGTATATCATACCAGATGTCAATGCTTGCAAATTTACTACTCACACTTATTGATAAGAACCTATCTTTTGTAGTTGACTAGGTGGACTAAGTAGACTATCTAGCTAATAATTTGTCGAGCCTACATAAGAAGGAGCATAGATGTTCACTATTTCCATCATTATTAGATGTTGATCTAGAAAAGGGTTTGACATTTTTTTAACCTTCTATATCTTTCCATCTCTCCATCTCTCTCATAGGTCTCTTGTATTCCTTCATCCTTTTTTGATGCACTTTCTTCTACTCCTCATGTTTTTTCCTCTACTTTTGTTCTTCCCTTTCTTTTCTCTTTATCTCATTTTCAATTTTTTTTCCTCCTTGAGATCCTTGTTAATCTCTCTCAATGTTGTCTTCTCTTCTAGTTATTATTTCATCTTAGCCTTAATTTCATCTATCTCCTTATTTCATATTTCTTGGGCACACATAATTTCCAAATTTCATATGTAGTTAAGATTTGAGATTGCCTACTCAATCTAACCACACTATTTGATAATCGATTGAAACTCTACACAACCATTTTTAGGTTTGAACAAAGTTTATGTACCACATTCAAACACAATACATAGAGATAATATTTTCTCTCATCGATATTTCATACATGAATGTCACAAGTACATATAGGCTATCAAGCTTTGATAAAATAAGAGATAGATATAATAATACTCTCCATAATTCACTCACAAAGCTATATAAGACATGTATTGTGATAATAATATATTCAAGTAACTAATAATATAACCTATTAACCATAATAAAACCACTCATTTAAATATTTATTTACCAAAGTAAAAAAAAATGTAAAGACTAAACTCTAACATCCCCCCCTTAGTGTTTACATGGGGAGAAAACACATCTCAAAAATTGGAAATATAATCATATGCCAACACATACTCCTAGGTTTGCATATTACTATTTGAATCTTGTTGTCTGGATCTTGATACACATGGTCACTAATATACGAGAATGTATCCTACATTTGCTCCATGTGAATGCAACAAATGTTTCACTGGCCTCATAAAGAAGTGCAACAATCAGAGGATATCTACAGGTAGCTGCCCTCTTATACAACTGTGCCACATTCCTTGATATCTACACTCTCCTTTTCTCCAATCCAAGAAGGGAATGAAAACACACATAATACTATAAAATAAAATATTATGAGGAATAAATCCTCATTTTTTATATTATGTAGCCTCTGTTGATGTTTGTTTCCACCCAAATAAAAACAACATAGATAATTTTCACTACTATTGAAGATTGCCTTGGCTTAAACTGATTTGGCACAAAACACACCACACTAAAAAATGAAAAAATGCACCACATAAAAGATGTCACCAAATCATTTGGGCCCTATCATTGGTGATTTATGAGAGGCTCTAAAAACCTCCTTCCTCCATTGCCTCCAACCTTTAACAGGTTCATTGCTTACTCATTTGATAAAGACATGAAGCACAATAGTTTACACACTGGGTGAACTTCCACCCTCAATGTGAAACAATAATTTTTTATAAGATGTCACATACAAGTGATAATTCATCCAATAAGACATTTTTTGAATTTAATTAGTTGACATAGAAAAGACACTTTGTATTGACATGAAAAAATGACTAACTCTTTTGACACACCTTACATTAGACTCAATGACTCTCACAAAGAATATTTTAATTATGACTTGATAAAAACCATTATAATCAACAACGTCTCTATAATGATCATTGAAACTAAAACACATATATGTCTATAAACTTTATAATGGACCCAAAACTTATAAAACTGATTTCTAAGCCTATAGACTTTTAAATTACATATAAGACATTTATATTGGAAATAAGATAGAAATATATATAATGACTTAAATCTAAAATGACAAAACATATATATATATATATATATATTATATATATATATATATATATATATATATATATATATATATATATATATATAAAATACTACTAACTAAATGTAAAATCTATGAATAATCCAAAATGGTTAGCTATCACGTTTAGTTAGTAGTATTATATATATATATATATATATATATATATATATATATATATATATATATATATATATATATATATATATATATAAAATACTACTAACTAAACGTAAAATCTATGAATAATCCAAAATAGTTAGCTATCACGTTTTGATGTACACAGAGGTCGAGGTGTATTGGTTTGCAGTGTCTTAGGTAAGTTGCCTTTGAACCATTGTAAAAACCTAAAATAAATATCAATGCAAATGGGATGAGTCACAATCCACATGAGACATGGAGATGGAGTTGGCACTTAAATTGACATTCATGCACTCGCCAAGTGTCAACCAGGCATTTCAACTTAGCATGTGTCATTGTTAAACTATGAACCAAGAAAATTATCTGTATGAATAATTAATTACCCTAGATCTATATTAAATCAATGTGGAATACCAGTCGATGTAGATCTATAATTAATTAATCCTAATGCATGAATCATAGTGTTGTATATATAGATCAAAATCCAAGCCCGAGTCTTAACATGATACAAAACCCTTTAATGTTGGATTTGTATGCATGGATTAATGGTGGGTGTTGCTAAAAACAAATCCTATTTTATGAAATTTAATATGTGGAACTATGAAGACGTTGGACTTGAACTATGGTGATGCACAATAACACCATAGAAAATAAAGTAAAATAGCACAAGAATACTATCTTCAGATATGATTGCATAGATATATGAGTTATCAAATTGAATCACAGACTGAACTTCCAACGACAAGTGCACACAAACTTTAATACCTAAGAAAACTACCTAAAATAATTAATCTCACTATTATACTTTCATGTATCGGGACAATATAATACAATATTGTCCCTTTAATAAATTACTAATCCATTATGAGATTATCATGTTCTGATACCAGATTTTAGGTTTGAACAAAGTTTATGCACCACAATCGATCACAATACATAGAGATAATATTTTCTCTCACTGATATTTCATACATGAATGTCACAAGTA
Source organism: Torreya grandis (assembly GCA_037957365.1). Lineage (NCBI taxonomy): Eukaryota > Viridiplantae > Streptophyta > Pinopsida > Cupressales > Taxaceae > Torreya > Torreya grandis. The sequence continues at coordinate 3,571,369 of JARHVA010000720.1, read as the reverse complement.
CATATAGGCTATCAAACTCCTATAAACTAGGAGATAACTATAAAAATACTCTCCATAATTCACTCACAAAGCTATATATGACATATACATATATTGTTGCAATAATATATTTAAATAACTAAAAATATAACATATTAACCATAATAAAACCACTCATGAAAATACTTATTTACCAAAGTAAATACCAATGTAAACACTAAACTCTAACAACCATTTTTATAGGTAGTTTAAGGAAACTACCTAAACTCGAGCTTGCTAATATTTTTCTATATTGACTGTACGTAAGTTCACTGTTATTTATTGCAATATAATCTCTTTTTAGAAGATTCATTACATTGTCATATTCATGGAATTCCTCAGTCATAGAATAGTAGTGTACCAACTGATCATCATATATGACTGCATGAGGGGATGGCATTAAAAGGCCCACACCTGCATTGGAAAAACCCAAGTTAACACCTAGTTTAGCTACCCCATCCTTGATCCAAGTTGGTTGGCTTATTTGCTAAGGGAGGCTCAATCCCTCTCCAAGAACATGTTCTTCAACCTCAGACACATGGTTGGTGTGACCTATTTATACACCTTTTCCACTATAATCTTGCATTTGGATTCATGGGTTACCTAGGTGAGATTAGGTACAATGAGATTTACAATGCCTTTTTTAACTATTCCATTTCCTTTTTGAATCTAAACACATGCATCTATCTTATCCTCTTTAAGTGTTCCATCTCATTTTTGAATTTGAACGAATGCATCTATCTCATCCTCTCCGTATTGAGCCAACCACTTTATGTTCAAAATTACAGTCTCATCATATTTGTCTACAACTTCATAGGCTTCACTTGGTGTCATATCTTCTACAAGGCCTATCTATTTAGTGGCCATATACCTATCCTCCTAAAACCTAAATATATATTTTCTATAGATAACATGATTTTGAAAGTTATGCTACCTAGCTCAACCAATTTAGACCTATTAATTTCAACCTTATGATTTCTAGCCATCCACTTTGACCTTTCACTTTTGAGATAATTTTTAAATGGGGAGAACACACTTACATCTAATGGTTGTATCTTGTGGGAAGTGCGGGTTGATAGAGTTACAAGGTCAATTTCCAAACTTCTGGCCTCCATTATAGTCATTGCTACTATGTGACTACCATGGCCATTAAAAATTAATAGGTGCCTATTGGAAAGGGAAACTCCACCTGGTATTTATCTCTTGAAATGGTGTAACCGATTGAGAAATAGTTCTTTTGTCATCTAAGCATTCTATTGGGCTGCCATACATGCTCCTATTTCATAGCGTGCTATGTAGTTTTTAATCTACCTTTTTCCCTTGAAAAGATAGAATCTAGGAATGCTTTGGCCTGTTACATTAACACAAGCAAGAATGGTGATCCATTCCTTTCTCTTTAGAATGATATGATGAACATTTCGATAACTTCTCTTTCTTATCACATGCATGCCATTGTTCCTACCATCTTGTAATCCATTTTCATCATAGTTCTAAATTCTTAAAGGTCCATACTGGTTGGCTTCATACACCTCCAAATTATTATAAAATTCATCTATAATGGAAGGTTATAGCTGCAATGCTCTATCTCTATCCAATCCTTCTGTAGATCTAATGGACAAGTCTAAGTACCTCTTCTTAAAGCCAACCCGCCAAGACTTAACTAACATTCCATCAAGGTGGGTTTATTTTTACAAATGTGGGATATATAAGACCCGAGTTATATGATTTATGGTCTATGGCCAAGGTTTGCTATATCTTTACACCATTGAACAACCTAAAGTTCTACCTCATCTGATAAAATGGTGGGTAGGCCCTTCTTTTTGGTATTTTTAATACCCAACAACTAGTGGAGAGTGTAACTGGAGGGATTCCCCACTTTTTTCCATCAGCTCGAGTGAATTAGACATTATGTTTGATATCTTTTGTGGCATGATCCATTTTAGTAGTAGTCCACTGACTGTGGATGTATACCTTTTTACTTGATGAAGGACCCACTTTCACGGGTGTACTAGTGTGAGCTTGTATGTGTGAATATGTAGCATCTTCACCATAAACTTTTTTTGCAGCCATTCTTATCATTTTTTTGTATTCAACCTTGTCTTGCAGGTTGTTCTCTTTCTATTTGTAATTGTCATTTTATTGATAACCTATGGAAATAGTTAAAAACATGCACTGTAAATTATTAAAAATGTCAACATACTTTTTTTGATTAAAACATGTTGTGTGTGTGTAGATTTTAGTATGGATATTTATGTATATTTCCTTAGACAATCATAATTGGGCATTTAATTAGTACTGAACTATATACTTAGCAAATAAATTTAATTTGATCAAAACAAATAATTTAGTGTGTGTTATTTATGAGCGTATAAAATAAATATAATTTGATCAAAACAAAAAAATTAGTAAATTATGTGTTGTTTTCTTACCTATTGCTAGCTTGTTGTTAGTGTAGTGTGTAGATGAAATGCTTAATAAATTTAAAAAAATGTGTAGAAACCTATTGTTTGTTATTTTTGCTTGATTTCTTTGGTTTTGTTGATGAAAAGCTTTATATTTTTTTTTGAAATTGTCCACAAAGAGTGATATTGGAATTACAAAACAAAATAAGGATTGTTTATATAGGCAATTGGAGAATCAAATTAGAAAGCCAATTTGATTTGTGGACTTACACCCCATTGGTTCATTTAATTTTTTTTAGTTTGATATGTGATTTATTTTCAATTATTTTGGATTGATTTTGATTTTTTTCCAATTTTTTTTGTTTGATTTTTTTTCATTTATAATAAAAGAATTTGGTTAGATTTATGTGTATTTTTAAAATTATAGGTACATCCATTGGAGGGAGAATTGGAAAATATGTTTAGATTTAATGGTTTGCACTTTTGAAATAAAAAATAAATATAAAGTGGATGTATAGTTGTACAAGTTGTTTGAAAAATTTGGACAAGTTGATGTGTCAAGTTGATATGATAAGTTGTAGGTGAAAACCCATGTTGTATTGGACAAACAGTGTAAATTTTAGATTAATAAACTCAATATTTCCATGTATCCATACAAATTTTAAATTAATATATTAAAAGTTAAAATGTTGGTATTTCATAATAATACCATATTTTGTGAACATGTTAAAGACTCTTTATGATTTTTCAAGAATACCAGTGTTTAATTACTGGGTGCCAAGTTGTTTTTTATCAATGAAAAAATCATCTACTTTTAATAAAAAATATGTTCCAGAGTTGGGCACCATACCTTCAACTACCCACTCAACTATTGAAACTCACTCAACTATTGGGTCCTTTCCCTTAACTATAAGAAGGTTAATAGGACTCTAACAAAAGTACATAAAATTTTGTAAGAGAAAAAAGTAGATAAAACATAAGAGTTAACTTAAGGATATATATATATATATAATTCGATACTTGATAATGTCAATCTTGATTTGGCTTTACCACATACAATTTATGTGTATGTATGTATGACTTTTATCCACAATTTTTAACTATTTATCTACCTATGGATCCAACCTTCCCAATTTGCTATTAGTCACCCACAAAAATTTCTTAATTTGTGTCTAATTTGCTTAATATACTAATCAAACTCTCTCTTAGTTATCAAATCATTATTTTATGTACCTTAGATGCCTCTAGTTACAGTCAGATGAATTTGGCTACCAGATTCATTTACTTATACCGAGTCTGTTTGTGTGCCTTATAACAATCATTTTCCTAAATTCAAATCTTTATTATGGGTTGGCTCATACATTTCACATCACAGTGGTGGAAAAAGTTACCCAAAGAGTCACCTTTTTAAACACATTACGCCTAAGTCTAACCATATTAAGAATTGTCTAGGAAACATTTATCTAACACCTACCACAATGACATCTATGCATCTAAACATTGAGGAGAGAAATATTATATCTTCCAAATAAAAAAACCCTCAAATAAGCAAGCCCTACCCAAGTCTGAAGCACCAATAGAAGTCAAGTTTGCATATTATCAAGTGTCAAAAGCTAAATTATAGGTTACATCCATACTAGTGGATCACTATTACATCCTTACACCTAAGTGGAAGAAATATGTGTGGTTTGAGCCCTCTTTTGAGTATTGGAATACAAAAAATGCTTAGCCACTTAGTGGGGGGTGGTTGGGGTCAACTCAACCCATTTTTCTAACCCTTTCTTATAGGAAAATATAATGTTGAAAGTGGAACTATGGTTTCAAAGTGAAAAAGATGGAATTATAGACATGTGCATAACAACGAGCTTTTGATATTACATAGAACAATGGTTTATAAGAATACACAACAATATGTGTCAGAATAGTTAGACACATCCCATAGGGACATTTTCAACTGAGATCAGATGCCTTCAGTTACCACATGCATCCAACTACTACTGGATTCATCTAAATAATTCCAAATAGTCAATTCCTAGATTTGAGTGATTTTATATCTAGTTTTTGTCATTCTTGCCACATGTACATAGTCTTCAACTTGAACAAAATAATAACAAGCCAGGTACCCTAGTCTTCTTGTTTATTTCTATAAATAGTAAAGTGCAATCGAAGATCTATGTTTACATTCAAATTTTCATAGTTTAAATATACTTTATACATTATGAATATTCATATTTTTATATTTATGTAGATCATTAATCCAAAATAAGGTAAAACATATTGGTGAACCTTATCCTTACATTTAACACATCAAACCCTCTATTTTCCTTAATGGTTATTCCTTCTTCCTAGGGTTTCAGATTTTGTATTTATAATTGATATTCAGACTTGATTTCTAATCTTCCCTTCATAAGTGTTTCTTTTACTCCTAGGGTTTTAGTACTTACAAACCTAACATTATATGTAGGTCCTCATACTAGGAATACGATTTGTATTTGTGTTTCTTAACCTCTTAGGTTTTGGTATAAAATGAAGTGTTAGGTTAAGTGGAATGGAAATTGGATGAAATAATATTTCTATGGCTATCCCCACACAATATATTTATATAGATATTCCTCATGATAACATTATCCATGCCTATTATGCAATCCCTTATGTTGATTATTCTAGGTGTGTAGTCTAAAATGTTGCATTTAGAGCAAGGTTTTTCTAGAGTGGTCATCTATCTGATTCTAAAATATCGTGGCATATTTCATTGGTAAAACTTGACTTTTCTCTTCAAAAGATTACGTATATTACTTTGAATAATGAAATTCTAGTCTTTGCTAAGGATAACCTTCTACCACAAGCCACAAATTTGACACAATATGGATTTGGACTAAAACATATTAAAAAGTTAGGATACGATGGTCAAGGAATAGGTAAGCATGCATAAGGCATCATTAACCTTGTGGCCCCATATGATCATAAAGATAGACAAGACCTCATTTATAAGGACATTTAAGAGATTAATAAATAAACCTAGGAACATAACATACATATCAATACACATTTCCTCAAGTCAACATAAGGAGTTTATAAAGACCCTCGTGATCTCAATGAGGTTTGCCATAAAAAAGAATTGTCCACACATTATGTACTCAAATGAAATATTCCATTATTTATTTAATAAACAATACTATAGAAAGGATTTAACCGAGTGTTAGTAGACAATGGTTCAAGATTAAATATTTTCAACATAGTATTCTTATAAGCATTGGGCATTAACATGGATACCATTCAAAATTTAAATAAGAGCATATAAGGATTTAATGTTATTCCTTGCTAGGTACTTGGAAAAATGTCATTAGATGTGACAATAGGAGATAAGGTGTTGGCCACTATAAACACTAAAATTTAGTATTAAGTATTTTAAAATTAAAAGCTTAACACATATTTACCATGCATCACTTGCACACACAAAAATATTTCCATTCTCTCACACTTACATGCTACCTTATGAGTTTGATCCTTCTGCTTTAATGTTACATGCCCATATAAACCTCACTATTTGTTTCAACCATGATCACTATCCTACACAAATATCTCCAAACCTTTAATTTATTTTCTTGTCCATGGGTTAGTAACATCAGACCAGGTCAATATCATTTGTTGATACTAACCTAAGCTTGACAATACTAGTCGTCTCCCAGCAATAACTACTTTCTAAAACCAAATCTTTCCTTAGGGTTAGACCATATTCCTAAAATGTAAGTGGCATGAAAAATTACCCAATTGGAATTGTATATACAAATCAAGGCCTCACTTGATATGAGAATTGGAACTTATTTGTACACATCTATGCAACATTTCACACTGAGAAAATTTACCCCACTCTTCCCAAATTATGAATGAATCATTAGGAGTAGTCACAAGCCAAGTCTAAAGCATAATAAAGACAATTCAAAGAAAGCATTGTTAAGTATCAAATTAAAACCATTAGTTGCATTCATATGATAAAGTAGCACAATTTCACAATCACACTTGGTGGGATAACTATGCATGGCTTAATTTCCCTCCTCAGAGTATTAGATGAGGTATTGATCAGTCATCAAATGAGGGTAACTAGGGTCAACTCATCCCATTAAAATTTATATGTTTTTGAAATTGTCTATCCCTCATAAACACACCTAGGGTTTTAAGGTGAAGGAAGTTATTTTTGGAGCTACAGCATCATTTTGAAATTGCACTTACATAAATTTTTGAGATAGATGAAGGTGATTGTATGGTCATATACACAAATTTTAGCATAAGTTACTACCAACCACTTAGGTTAGTATCTATAGTTGATAGTAACCTAGATATAATGGAACCAACCATGTATAAATAAAAATATTATCCCAAAACCTAAAGAATAACATGTTTATTTCATTCTATTTTTTACTTATAACATAGTCATCATAAAAAAATCAACTAAAAAATCTAAGTACTCATTACTTTGTTGTACTTACTATATTTGACATATGTCACTTGTCAAGTCTTTGTAATCTATTTCAAATTTTTATATTTAGATTTGTTTAACCCTAAAATATATACTAGGGACATCTAGGGTTAAAGGGGTTAAAGATAGCCTAGGGCACAAGGATGGCAGACTATCTTTAAAGTAGGCCAATAAATTTGTAAACTCAAATAAACATATATTAAATTTATTATGCTGAGATATGATAAAAATATAAAAAACAACTATGCTAGATATTACAATGAAAATGAAAACAAAATACTTGGTTTATATGTTAATATATATCTAGATCTAAAACAAGAAGAAAGTAAACTAGATCTAAATTCTAGATCAGTCACTTGATTCTAGAAATTATACCTCTATAATCATGAACACTTGTATATAAATGATAATAAAAAAAATACTTAGTTGGTTTGGATGCTAATATAGATCTAAATCTAAAACAAGAATAAAGTAGACAAGATATAAATTCTAGATCAATCACCTGATTTTAGAAAGTATACCTCTATAATCATGAGCACTTGTGTCCAATTAGGACAACTGTGTAAATGCTTCTATATGATTTAGATACAGGTGTCCAATATAGAATGCCTACTAATATTGGATGCGACCACCTAGATGTTTCTAAGTTTTGTGTCACCTTTGCTTGGGTGCATTCAAATCTAGGTTATGGACTATTGCTCCTTGTCAAATGATAAAACCTTAGTTGTTCATCTTCATATTGGTTATGGGAAAAATGGGTTATTGGGAACATCATGTTGAGCTACCCCAAATACCCTTGTATGAATGAGTGCTCCATACATAGTCAATACTTTGAAGAGGAGATCAAACTTATGCAGTTCTCCCTTGCATGTTGGCTTATGTGTGTATCTTGAAATGTGTGATAAATAAGTACATAGAGTGACCTAACTTTTAACTTGGTAAATGTAACTCATGGGATGATCCTTCAATAATTTAGACTTGTAGATGTGTTTTACTTATGATTGATACAAAAATATTAGAAAATAGGGGAGCTTTGCTCACTTGAGTGCTTGATTGAATTCCTTTGGTAATTTGCCTTGTGAGTAGGTAAGAAATTGCTAGCTAAGGAATGAATGGGGTTTAATATTATATATATACCAATACCTTTGGAAAATATCTCACAAAAACACTTAGATTGACCATATTAATATATTTCATTTGAAAATTGGATGAATTTAGGGCACTTGACACTTGCATTGGGATAAGACACTTACGTAAATGTATGCATTTTGTTGGGATGTAAGTGCCAAAAAAATGGAAAATAAGCACATGTCCAAAATTTTCAAAGATATATGAGAATCACCTTTATAACGTTCTAGACATGATACAAGGTTTGGGTACCTTCAATATAGATATTAAATTTATAGTTTAAAGGAAAATAAATACATACCTAGGTGTGTATAACACACCTTGCCTTTGCTTGAGCCCAATTTAAGTGCTTTGTTGGTGATTGAACTATAACCAAAAACATGTTACATTATATAATCACCTCATATAATCTAAAATTGAAAGCATTTAAATGATTGAAATTGAAAGAAAGCAAGGTTTAGGAGTACACTTGTATATTGATGTAATTGCCTTGCCTTTTGGCAATTTTATTTGAAAAGATATATCATTATGAACCATTAGATTTGTGATTAGGACAATTATAAAATATAGAACCTACATATATCTAGGGAAATAAACATATTGGAGGACACATACCCCCAACTTTGGGGAAATATGGTGAGGTTGGATGATGTAATCAAGTGAAACCTATAAAATTGGCAAGATTTAGTGATCTAATCACCTAAACCATACCAAAATTTAACCAATATTGTAATAGATTGGCTCAATACATTTTATTAAAGTCCAACCTGGTGGGTGATGACAATCCATAGATGTGTTTTTAAATCTGAAGTTGATTCGATTTTGTAATTTTAGTCGCAAATTTCATAACATATTCACCTTAGATATGTCTCATGTTGAAATTGTGTATAACAATGGTAGGAATGTATATAATTCTACCACAAATGTGTATCTAAATCATGTAATTATGCAATTTGGCCAATTTAAAAACTATGCAAGTGTGGAGAACATGCTTCCTGAAATCATCTAAAAATGTCACTTGAGTACCAAGAGTGTTACTTGAGATTGCCTATCCTTAGCTTATCTCTAGATCTATCTTAGGGCCTATTTAGACACTTATATAATGTTTGTGTGGGCCATACACAAACCCAAACATCTCAAAATCAATCCCAAACCATTCCTTAGGGATTTAGGCCCCTAGTGCATCAAGTTTGACCACATAGACACTCGTGCCATGAGTGTATACACTAGCACCGCAATGCTATGGTCCTATTTGGGCGTTATTGTCTTTTTCCCTATTTTTAGCTCCAACAAACATCTTTTCAATTCCTAAAGCACCTAGGGTTGGCCTAGACCTATTTCAAACCACACACAAGTACTAGATCAATATATATATATATATATTTATATATACACACACATATACATACATATATACATATATATATATATATATATGTATATATATACATATACATACACACACACACACATATATGTATATATACATGTATATGTGTGTGTGTGTGTATGTATATATTTATCTATATATATATATGTATATATATATATATATGTATATGTATATGTATATATGTGTGTGTGTGTGTGTGTGTGTGTGTGTGTGTATAATATGTATGTATATATATATGTATATATATATATATATATATATATGTATATATACATACATACATACATATATATATATATATACACATATGTATATACACACACACACACATAAACACACACACACACACACACACACACACACACACACACACACACACATAATCACACACACATATAAATATATATGACATTTAACCCTTTATCTATTAGATGGAAATCAGATGCAAATACACACAAACATGCTCACAACAAGTTATGCATAATCAAGATTATTAATCTCTATTCTGACCTACTTCTACATATAATCATCTACAACCCTTCTAAGCTCAAAATAAAAAGATTTCTAGTCTCAAGTCTCACTCAGAGCATTCAAAATAGAATTCATGCTAGCTTTACTTGCACTCCCACCATAACTTAGGTGAACTATATCAGGGTTGTTCCCTCCTCAGAGTATTGGTATGTAGGCAACTCTCACCATAGTGGGGTGTTAAGGATGTCTAACCTACCCAATCAACACCACACATTTACTACTTGTACCAAATCAAATTCCCTAATCACATGGAGGTCTAGGGTTTACATACAAAATCAATCACAATAGGTCAAGGATAATGAATTAGGGTTTGTCCACATAGGAGCAAGTTTGGCAGACTCAGACATAGGTGCTCCTAGAAGCTCAGAGTAATTCTTGCACAGAGGAACTAGCACTTTAAGTGGACACTAATAACATAACATTATTATCTAGGGCAATGCACTATTGTATAAGAGGGTTTTTGACACCTAGATCCTATTTTAAACACTTAGACTAGATCCTATATCAGATTTCAACCTCTGACTCCATCATCTTAGGTAGTTTCTAGCTAAGTATGCATTTGTCTCCTTCATTGTTATTATTAGAAATAACAATTTAGCTCAATTATTTCAAAAATCAATGGTTGTATTTATTGCATAAATATTGATTTACTATACTTAGATCCTTTAACAACCCAAGGATTACACTCCATAAACCTTAAACATTTAATTCATTTGGTGAACCTAACTTACTTCAAATATTGCATAAACCCTAATCCCAAACTACATTTACGGTTCCTATTTTTGAGCCTTCTATAACCCATTTTCAGATTTTAAATCCATATATATTTTGATTTTATTTGGTATAATCATGATAATAATGATAAAATAAGTTTATCACTTTTTGATGCAAAGTCTAATACTTTCATTTGCATGTTTATTTCCTTTAATTTAGAATGAACTCAAAGATGACATAAACACATGTATACATGATGCTTTAAATCAGTTAAAATATATGTTGTGATCCATTCTCTCTCTAGCATGGTATTTTTATCTTATGTGGAATTCAATTAAGAAGTAAATCTTTAAACACAAGAAGGATATATTACATAAGATACCAAACACATCACCTAAAATTAACAATTCTCTTTTATATGGTTGTTACTCTTTGGTTCACTTTGATTCCTTACCTATCATTACTAGACATAATAGAACATCATTGGTCTTATTTATCCCTCCTACTTCTCAAACCTACACATCTATATACTATCCTACCTCTACTACCATCTTTATGCTCATAGTAGACCTACGGTCCACACCATGATGCCCATATGTGGTCTCGAAGCATGGAAGGTTAGCTAAACCCATGGATATAGTTCTATTGACCAAAGATGTGTTTTTTCAACCACATTTTCGATTTTAGAGTGCCTACAAGATTTTGACACATACAAATATACTTTGTATGTGGCACTCTATGATACTAAAGTGCTTCACACAAAAAATCCAACTTATATTGCTTCCATAATCAATAATATGAAATGGGTTGAAGAACATATTTCATTTGAAAAAGAAGATATCCCACCTCAACACATAATAGATCTAAACCTACCTCTCTACATCACATTACAAATTAATGAGGTGGGTGTTAAGCACGTGTTAGTTGATAATGGATCATGGTTGAATATTTGTAATATCTATTTTATCTAACTTCTTAATATACATGCTGAGGATTTGGATCCTTTTGATATGAACATCTAAGGGTTTGATAATATTCCACACAAAATTTTGGGTCAAATCACACTAAATCTTACATTGGGACCTAAAACACTACCTATGACATGCCAAGTCATGCCTACTAATCTTAATTATAATATCTTGCTTGGAAAACCTTGGATTCATGATATGTACAAAGTTTCATCCACTTTACATGAATGTTTAAAATCTATCTACAAAGGTCATATCTATATATGCCCTATAGATTAACAACCATTCAAATATTCTTAGCATACAAAGCCTTCACATAATTATATTCCTCACATGGATTTTGATACAACACCCCTCTAGTCTACTATTAAAATTTCATGGATAAATCCTTTGGACACTACTAGATCACATGATAAAAATTTCACTTCTCCCTTTGCATTGAGATATTCCAAAAAAATGGGTTACACAGGACATGGCCTCAAAAAACATGAATAAGAAATTCTTAATCCTATTGAGGCATATGATCAACAAAGAAAACAAGGACTTGGATATAAAGATAACACATCTAATGCTAATTCTTCCCACCATGCTTCTTAGCATATAGTATTTTGTCCATACATTCCACAAGTAGATAATACAATAAATCATGTTTCTACACTTTCAGTTGTTTACCACGACCTTATTGTTAATACCACTTATCTAGATTTACCTACTCTTGACAAATTTTACTAACGACGAGGATATCTTATAATTATTAAGGGAATATGAGGATATCCTTTCCTTATATAATAAGAATAGGTTTTTTCATTCCATAAATACCCAGACATACTTTGGTGAGTGCTTAGATAATTTAGATGACATTTCACTTGACATAGATGGTACCATGCCTACAACACTATACACTATTGATGAATCTACATTACCTAATGAAGAGGCTATTGAGTTTAATTATGGCACTGATACTGATCCTCGTATCATATTATTTACTACATCCTTGCATAAATAAGAAGATACAAATATTTGATAGATTTTAAAAAACCTCCCTGAAGTTTTCACATTGGCCTATTTCGATATGCCAGACATTGATCCTTCAATCATAGTACATAGGATTACACTTTATCTTTATACGAATTTATTTAAATAAAAAATTCAAAAAAATCATTTCAAAGTAGCTCTTATAGTCAAAGATGAGATTTAGTATCTCCTTGATGTCGATTTCATATGATAAATTGCTCATCCCCAATAGGTTGTTAACATTGTCCCAGTTATTAAACCTAATGGCCAAATATGTTGTTGTGATACTAGAGATTTAAACAAAGCATATCCTAATGATGATTTTCCTCTACCAAACATTGATATGATAATGGATTCCATAGTAGGTTACAAAATTCTCTCTTTCATGGATGGTTTTTTTGGTTATAATCAAATCAAGATCATTGAGGAAGACCAAGAAAAAACTTCTTTAACCACACCATGGGGCACTTTATACTATATAATCATGACTTTTAAATTAAATAATGCAGGGTAAACATACCAACACACAATGATCCATATTCTTTCATGATCTCATTCATAAGACAATTGAATATTATGTCGATGACTTGCTTACAAAATCAAAAGAATGACAACACCATACAATAGATTTATGATAGATTTTTGAAAGATTGAGAAAGTATAAAGTATGACTAAATCCAAAGAAATGCATCTTTGGGATTTCATCTAGTAAACTCTCAAGATTACTAATATCCTAATATGACATCAAGGTTGAACCAAAGAAAGTCAAAACTATAATAGACATGCCTCCTCCTACAAATTTAGAACAACTTCACTCCTTATAGGGCAAGATTTAGGCAATATGCCACCTTATGGTGTAACTTTTATAGAAGACTCTATCATTCAATAGATTACTTAAGAAGGATACAAATTTCAAATAGGATATCACATGCCAAGAAAGATTTGATGAACTTAAATAATACTTGTTGAACCCACCTATACTGGTACCACCAACATCTGATAGGCCACTTTTCCTATAAATCTTAGTGACAGATCATGCACTCAGTGCACTCTTAACACAACATGATGAACAAAAGAAAGAGTGAGCTATTTGTTACATTAGTCATACACTTATTGAATTACCCATCAATATAAAAGCTATGTTTGACACTTATATTCACTACTCAAAAGCTCTAACTCTACATGATTAAGAATGAAATAAAAAGTTATTAAAAAAATCAATCCTTTAAAGTTTCTTATGTCAAAATCACATCTATTAGGCTATATTATAAATGGGTCTTGTTACTCATAAAATTTGACCTAAATATTATGTTAAAAAAATTAGTAAATCACTAGATAATCATAAATCAATTAGTAGTATCCCTGTTATTAGACACAAATCCTATCAACAATAATTTTTGGAATGACTTCACAACTTATAATACCACTCTAAACACATGGAAAATGTTATTTGATGGTTCTAGATGTGCATTTGGTGCCAAGGTAGGAATTATTTTCATCAACCCACTTGAGCACACAGTACCCATTACTTATCGACTCAATTTCTCATGTATAAATAGTATCACATAATATGAGGCCCTTATCCTCACCCTTCACATAATTGAGGCTCTCTGAATAAAATAAATTAAGGTTTATGGAGATTCATAACTAGTTGTTAATAAGGTTGCAAATATCTACCAAACTAAGGAAGAATGTCAAATAAGTATTAAATACTACATATTCTGCGTCTGTTATACACACCAATACATTCCATCAATAAAATACATGTTAACAAAAATTATGTTCAACAATTGGAACATGCACAGCAATTGAGACCTTTCCCTTATCATCCCACCTTAACAACATAAATAACAAAATTGAAAGAAATTATTATTATATTTTCATCTTACTCAATATCCAAATAATGTCTGATATTTTATTTTTTTACAATCTATATAGATTAATGTTAACTTTTTAAAATAATTATATCTGTTTTTCATTTTAAAATTCAAATAACATAATATCAATGATCATCAGACAGGGTCTTGGTTTCCCTCTAATAGTTATAGTTCATTTTTATGGAATTATAGTGGGAATATTATTAGTCATCCAGGGGCAGTTTATGATAGGTTATGGGTTTCTTGTAAGTAAGCTAGTATCATAGAGTCTTGTTAGACATTGAAAATGGATGCCATATTGAATATAAAGCATATATTGTTTTATGTTTATTTTTAATAAAAATTAAAAAATATATTTATTATTTTTAAAAATTTTAATTTAATATTGTAATTTTTTATGATTTTAACTTGGGATTTTAAAATAATTATATCTATTTTTCATTTTAAAATTCAAATAACGTAATATCAATGATCATCAGACAAGGTCTTGGTCTCCCTCTAATAGTTATAGTTCATTTTTATGGAATTATAGTGGGAATATTATTAGTCATCCAGCGGCAGTTCATTTTTATGAAATTATAGTGGGAATATTATTAGTCATCCAGGGGCAGTTCATGATAGGTTATGGGTTTTCTTGTAAGCTAGTATCATAGAGTCTTGTTAGACATTGAAAAGGGATACCATATTGAATATAAAGCATATATTGTTTTATGTTTATTTTTTATTTTTTTTAATTTTTTTAAATTATTATTTTCTAAATTTTTAATTTAATATTGTAATTTTTTATGATTTTAACTTGCAATTTGTAATATCCCCTTCAAACAGGAAATATAGCAACCCAAAAACTTTGAACAAGATATAACTTCGGTTGAATAAATTCAGAATGATCACAATAATATAGTCTCTGGATAGAAAATTACAAATCTTATCACTTGTCCTTTTAAACTATTACAATTGCAGTCCTTTCTCATGCATACAAATATGAAATACAGTCTTAAAAACCCTAGCTTATCAAAACTGGAAGTGAAAATTGAATTCTGGAAGGTCTCGGCCCTTCTGTGTCGACACACAGTCACCGTCATCGGTCGATATCTCGCCGACGTCGGTCTCTGTCAGTCGGCTTTCTACCGACGTCGGTCTTCAGTCGACCGATGTCGGTCACTGAAAACCCTCTGTCTGCCGAGGTCGGTTCCTGAGCTGATCAGTACGGACCTGTACGGACTTTGTACGGCCGCCAATTAAGCACAACTTCCCTGTTTTCAACCCTTGATCTGAAACATACGTTTCTAGCACAGACGATCTCTAGTTGTATAATTTATTGAATCAAAACAAGAATAAAGAAATACCTGGAATATCTGTAATAACTTCTGTGTGAAGTTATCTCTCAAACTTGAAATTCTGTGATAACTTCTGGATGAAGCTATCTCACACTTTGGCAATAGATCAGCTGATATTCCACAGCCTCTTAATTGCACACACTGAAGAGGGAACGTTCTCCAATGCAAATGGAATCCTTGAACCCTAGGCTCAGTCTTCACAGAAGAAATTCTCAAAATCAATATCAATAATCAATGGCATAATCAACAATGGCCTCTATGAGAAACCCTTATACCCTCAAAAGATGTGCTTGCCCTAATTAGGGTTTTCTTAAATTAGAATTAGGGTTTCTAACTAAAATTAGGCTAAATAATTAATATTCGATTAAATCAATCAAATATTAATATCTCCCTCAATACATGTCGGATCGACGAACCGATCGAAGCTAGTAAATCAGGGAGTGATTCTGCACATAACCATACCATAATAACGGTGCTCCGCTGCATATCAAATATCCCTAAAAAGTAGGAGCCCTGGCCAAATATGTCTGAAATAACCTGAATGAGAATCAAATGTAGAAATCCTGTGAATCAAAGTCAAGCCAAGCTCCATTATGACCCTCTATCCATCCTATTAGCCTACAAAGGTCGCATAATAGGCTAACCATGAACTCAGAACATGTCAATTAAAAAGGGGACATGACAATCCGCCCCTCCTGAAATTGCTTGCCCTCAAGCAATCACTGAATGACAAATCAGTCAATCCACCTGGATCCCAAATATAATTTTGATCTCCACCACTGTCAGTTAACACGACCCCCATGCCATGTCCATCCCAACTCTCATGTAATGGTGTCACATCATCTCTAGTACTAAGATAAGCACTCCAACATCCAATCCATAAATGAAAATTAGCAAGCAAACTCCTTACCTGAATAATATCTGAAACTGGATAGTGAAGACTAGAAATAGTCATATCATCATCAACCTGTGACCCGACTGTAACAGAAAGTTGAGTCCTCACCACATGTGACAACTCCTGAACTGAACTCACCTCAAGACCAAGCTCGTTCTCATACCTCTCCTGTGTTGGTGCCAATGTGCTCTCGTCATCACCCTCTATCATGTTATGTGGTATAGGTACCTCCATCCGATGAAAAAACATATATCTGAAGCTGCTGCCTCGTATTGCCTTAAGAATATGTGTCGTCCCATCAACATTAAAGAGAACCTCCATGTCCTTGAGACGAAGAGTAACTTCCTCAAATGAATGAAGCCACTTCATACCCAAGACTAAGTCTATATCCCCCATATTTACCACATAATAATCAGCCTTGAACTCATAATTGTTCAAGCGCAATGGGAGGTCTCTAATCATACGCTCACACTTAAGAGTGTGACCATCGGCTACCTTAACACGGATGCCCTCAAAGTCTACGGTAGTGAGCCCACACTTCTCCACAAATCTAGCATCTATGAAATTATGTGTGGCTCCTGTATCAAGAAGGGTGATAACCTTCTGCCCTGCCAAAACTCCACGGAGTCTGAATGACTCATCTGACTGAATACTAGATATGCGTGCCTCTTGAATGTGAAGCTCTAACTCTGCTTCTGCATTAGGCCCTGAAGCCTCCGCCTCTACCCCCTTAGAACTGTTCTGCTGCTCAGAATCCTCAGAATCGGAATCCTCATAGTATACCCACATCATACAATTCGCCTTGCCCTTAGGCCTCAAAGGACAATCGTGATGGATATCATATGGTCCTTTGCAGTAGAAGTAAAGCTTCTTTCTACGTAAATCATTAAGCACCTCACGATCCAAAGGTGGTGCTACCGGATTGACCTTTGAATCATTTTTTACCCCGGATTTATCTATGTTAAAATCTGGTCTCTCCGTATCCCCGTGGGAGTGCTTATGGTCTCTAGAAGAAGTACCTCTAGCGTTAAATTTATTGGATGGGGCTGCCATCTCCATATCCCGTGCCTTCTTCATAGCTACCTGTAATGAAGGAGGATCAAGGGCTTTGATCCACCCCCTCAATGGCTCTGTCAATCCCTCTATGAAGAGAACTACCAATCTACGCTCTGAAATATTGGGTACCATGACTGCCAATCTCTGAAACTCACCAATGAAGGACTCCAAGTTACCTGTTTGTCTCAACTGAGCCAGATCTCGAAAGTAAACCTCAGGATCTTTCCTGTCAAACCGCTCAACCAATCTATCCACAAAGTCCTGGTACTCTGTTACCTGATTATGCTGAAGTGTTACCATACCATGGTACCACCAATCATGTGCTACTCCATCCAAGTGCAAAGTGGCGTATTTGATGGCATCTATCTCTGACATTGGTCTCAATGCCAAAAAGGTGTCAAGCTTATGAACCCAAGCTTGAGCTGTCATCTTACCGCTGCCGTCAAAATTAGTCAAAGAAAGCTTACCAGTAGCTTTTTGCAGCTCACTGAATTGAACTCTAGGCTTCCTGTCCTATCTAACCAATCTGTAGTGCTCTCTCCTAAGATTGACAAAACGATCAAAGGTCGTCCTCTCTTGGACATGAAGAGGTAATAAGTCCCACTCATCATTTGCAGCCATGTAAACATCTGCAAATGGGTTATTCCCTGCTTCCTCTGATGGTGCCTCTGGTTCTTCTTGAACAAAAGTCGAACGTGTAGGTCTATCAGCTGTTCTGGAGTGAGTCCGCTGTGGCCTCTGATTAACCGTAGCACTCCTGTCATCTCTTTGGTCCCCATTCTGTCCATCAGGGGTGTTCATTCTCTCTATCATAGTCATAAGTGCCTGTAGTGTCTGAGCCATCTGCTGTTGGCTTGTCATCATAGCACGCTGAAATTCTCTGGTGCCTTGATCAGCATCATACCTGTGACCCCTGGGTGGGCTGCCCTCACGTCTGTCACTCATGATGGTCGGTGGCTGATCTAACACCTGAGTACCTTCAAGCAAGGCTCGGCTGCGTGTGTTATACTTGTGTGGTCCCAACTCTTGTGGCTGCATAAGATCTATACACCCTCAGGCTGGCAGGATTTAGCTCTGATACCACTGTAATATCGCCTTCAAACAGGAAATATAGCAACCCAAAAACTTTGAACAAGATATAACTTCGGTTGAATAAATTCAGAATGATCACAATAATATAGTCTCTGGATAGAAAATTACAAATCTTATCACTTGTCATTTTAAACTATTACAATTGCAGTCCTTTCTCATGCATACAAATATGAAATACAGTCTTAAAAACCCTGGCTTATCAAAACTGGGAGTGAAAATTGAATTCTGGAAGGTCTCGGCCCTTTTGTGTCGACACACAGTCGCCGTCGTCAGTCGATATCTCGCCGATGTCGGTCTCTGTCAGTCGGCTTTCTGCCGACGTCGGTCTTCAGTCGACCGATGTCGGTCACTGAAAACCCTCTGTCTGCCGAGGTCGGTTCCTGAGCTGATCAGTACGGACCTGTACGGATTTTGTACGGCCGCCAATTAAGCACAACTTCCCTGTTTTCAACCCCTGATCTGAAATATACGTTTCTAGCACAGACGATCTCTAGCTGTATAATTTATTGAATCAAAACAAGAATTAAAAAATACCTGGAATATCTGTAATAACTTCTGTGTGAAGTTATCTATCAAACCTGAAATTCTGTGATAACTTCTGGATGAAGCTATCTCACACTTTGGCAATAGATCAGTTGATATTCCACAGCCTCTTAATTGCACACACTGAAGAGGGAACGTTCTCCAATGCAAATGGAATCCTTGAACCCTAGGCTCAGTCTTCACAGAAAAAATTCTCAAAATCAATATCAATAATCAATGACATAATCAACAATGGCCTCCATGAGAAACCCTTATACCCTCAAAAGATGTGCTTGCCCTAATTAGGGTTTTCTTAAATTAGAATTAGGGTTTCTAATTAAAATTAGGCTAAATAATTAATATTCGATTAAATCAATCAAATATTAATATCTCCCTCAATACATGTCGGATCGACGAATCGATCGAAGCTAGTAAATCAGGGAGTGATTCCGCACATAACCATACCATAATAACGGTGCTTCGCTGCATATCAAATATTCCTAAAAAGTAGGAGCCCTGGCCAAATATGTCTGAAATAACCTGAATGAGAATCAAATGTAAAAATCATGTGAATCAAAGTCAAGCCAAGCTCCATTATGACCCTCTATCCATCCTATTAGCCTACGAAGGTCGCATAATACGCTAACCATGAACTCAGAACATGTCAATTAAAAAGGGGACATGACACAACTTTTATATATCTTTTACATAATATCAATGATCACTAGGTAAAAATAGAAACTTATCACTCTTTTCATAGACATTGAAAAGGGATGCCATATTAAATAAAGCATACATTGTTTTATGTTTATTTTTAATAAAGATAAAAAATATATTTATTATTTTGTAAATTTTTAATTTAATATTGTATTTTTTTATGATTTTGATTTGCACTTTTTATACATCTTTTTACTCTTTTCACAAAATTTCAACTGTCTAATTTTGCCTCAAGATCTCAACTGTCCAATTAAACTCCTACAAAATCTTAACTGTTCAATTGCCCAGTTGATTTGATATGTGATTTGAATACTAAAAAATTAACTTCATATAAACTCCTTCCACAAAATCTCAACTGTCCAATTATCCAGTTGATATGATTTTAAATAATTAACTTCATTTTTATATAAATTTATTTTTATTATTCTTTAATTTCAACCAAGACAAATTCACATCACTCATAATAATAATTCTAATTCATTTAAAAAAAAATTTGTTTTATTCCTTCTATAAAATCTAAACTATTTACTTAACATGTTTTTACAACTTTAATTAATTATAAGCATATTTAATAATATATGTTTATTTAATTATTAAAATAACTTTTTTATATACAACCATTCTTCACCTGACACTGACTTTGCTTTTACCTTTAATATCAAGCTTTACAAACCTAATATTACTTGCAGTAGTATTTAATAAGATTGTTATTCAATATTTATAAAATATGAGATCATTAAAATTGGCAGTTAATCTAAACTTTTTGAAATGAATATTTTAATATTATAAAACCAAGTTACAATTACCATTTTGAAATGAATATTTTAATATTATAAAACCAAGTTACAATTACCATATTTAATAATATATTTTTATTTAATTATTAGAATAACTTTTTTATATGCAACCATAATTTTGAAATGAATATTTTAATATTATAAAACCATCCTTCAACTGGGACTGACTTTCCTTTTACCTTTAATATCAAGCTTTACAAACCTAATATTACTTGCAGTAGTATTTAATAAGATTGTTATTCAATATTTATAAAATATGAGATAGTTAAAATTGGCAGTTAATCTAAACTTTTTGAATATTTTAATGTTATAAAACCAAGTTACAATTACAGAAAAAAAAAATTGGTTAGACAATCAAAATAGAAAAGTGCATACAAGTTCACATGAACTCCCAACTATAATTAATAAAATATATATCGAATACATTGCAACGTAGGGGACATCAACTCCCAACAGATATACAATCAGTCAAAAAAAATTGCTCTGGCTATGAGAGAAGTGAAAATGCCAGAGCAATATTTACAAAATTGAATCTCTGTAACACAGATTCAGAAGCGATAAAAACATGTCCACAAGAGGTATTCCCCTTCCCCAAACTTAGAACAAGCATAGAATTATTACGATTAAAAAAATTAAAAAAAAGGCTTAGAACAGCATATAACCGTGAGATAGCCTAAAATTAACAAAAACACAAAGCAAAGGAGAGCGGTGATCAGACGTTGAGCGGCAGCCTTGCTACTGGAACGGCATGAAGCGGATGTGCCATCTCACAAGACAGCTTGAGTATCTCAGACACATCGACGGGATGGTGGTTGTGGGGAAGCCAGTGGAATTGATGCAGCAGTTTAGCAACCCAAAGGTGAACAGTAGAGAGACCGAGAGCTTTCCCAGGGCAAACCCGACGACCCGCGCCGAAGGGCGCAAGCCTCAAGTCGCTACCCCTGACATCCACATTCTCCCCGCCATCAGAGACGAGGAACCTCTGCGGTCGAAAGTGGTGAGGAGAATCCCATATCTGCGGGTCGTGTGTAATCGACCACATGTTAACCATGGTGGTGGTACCCACCGGAACACAGAACATTCCGTCAGCAACGTCTGTATCCTGGGTGCAAAGGCGGGCCCAGGATAAGAGGGGACCAGGTGGATGCATTCGCAGAGTCTCCTTCACCACCGCCTGCAGATAGGGAAGCTCACATATGTCCGAATCCCTCACGCTCCTACTCTTTCCCACCACGCCATCCAGCTCTTCCTGCACCTTACTCTGAGCTTCAGGATTCAACACCATCTCCGCCATGGCCCACTCCGTCAGCAGCGCCGTCGTGTCGGTTCCTCGAAATATCATCTCCTACATACCAACCATAATATCATAATCAACATGAATTCCCAACCAAAAGTATGTGATGCGAAGGTTTAAAAACATAAAGAATAAAAGAGGAAAATAAGAATCAGGAGTACCCAAAGGACAGAAATCATATCCTCGTCGTATAGCTTATCCTCTCCCTTGAGAGACAAGAGAACATCAACAAAGTCGGAGTCAACAGTATCGTTGTGATCTTTATGCTTGAGACGATGCTCCTCGATTATATTTTTAACGAAGCCTCTCACGCGGGGCACGAGTCGGGCACAACGCGAGTGGATTCGAAGAGGATCCAGCACGCGAAGCCAAGGGAGATGATCAGCCCAGTTAAAGGCTCCCAGCAGCTCGAATCCCTCCTCTACCATCTCTCGCAGGCTTTTCGCTTCTTCACTCTCACTACTCATATCAAACCTCCTGCCGAACACGCTTCCCATGATGTTGTTCAGCGCGGCTACTTGCACGTGACGGCGGAGCCTCACAACTCCATTCGACAGAAATTCATGGTTTATGTTGTTGATCATGAAAACCGAGTCCGTCTGCCGCCCAGGCTCGTGTGCGGCGATTCTGCGCGGCGCGAAGAGATGCGCAGCAGAAATTCTGCGAAGCATTCTCCAGTAATCACCGCTGGGAGCAAAGCCGATGGCTCTCCCGAACATGAGCTGTTGAGCAGACTGTTTCAGTGGCCTGTCTGCGAAATGAGGTGAGCTGAGCAACTCCCGAGCTACCTCGGGGTCAGATGTGATAACAGCCGGAGTTGAGCCTAAGCTGAATGCCATCAGCTTCTTCGCATCATGTATACGAGCCAGATGAGCGAGCTTGCGATGGGCAAGACCCACGCTCATATCGATCAGGCTTCCGATGATGGGAAAACCGCTGGGCCCAGGAATGGCAGCAGCCGCAACACTTTTCTCACCCTTCTTGTGCCTTGCGGCCCATGCGCATCCCCCTGGATTCGACCATGCGACCACAACAGCACAAACCGCCGCAAGAAACACTGCGACGTACAGCAGCCATGCAGAAATTATATCGCCGGTGGTTTGTAGCAAGCAACCACAACCATCCTTTGTAAATAGAGGAATGGCCCAAAGCCACCACCACCCTCCACCACCACAACTTCCGCGACTCTCCATCGCACGAAAATGACAAAATCACAAGAGCAAGAGCAGACAATCCCCGAGAAAGAATGTCAAAACACAAGAACATATGAATTGTAAGCAAGGGATGACTCCTATTTATAGAATTCCAGAAAGGCTAATGAAAGAGAAAAAGGCGGCGGAGATTAAAAATGTGTACCACCACCGTCCTATCTATTTAATCTTTATTTAAATCTCAATTTACAAAGCCGTGGGTCCCATCTACATTTATCCCGATAAGGGTTAGTCCCTGTTCTAAGTAATTAGTAATTATTAAATAATATTTTGGGGACAATTAACTAGGGAAGTTTTCAAATTTTTGTCTTAATTTTTAAGAATATGAGTCTTCCTTGTCATTAGTAGATGACACTTCCATTGTTTCCCATGGGTCTAGAAGGTTCCCTCAAGTCAAAAAAGAATCGGTTATCATTTTTTTTTTAAAAATGTTTCCACAAATTTTAGGCCTCGCAATTTTTTTCAATCAACAAAGGCTTGATTTTGCATGATTCTCATGTTTCATTATCACCTAATTTCTAGACTCACATGTTTTAATATTATCCCCGACTATGAATGAATTATATTAAAACACAGTCCAATATCAAGGGTAAATAAGAGTTTGTGCTCTAACTTTGCGTATGTGTGGAGTCCAAACTGTGCCATGTTAACACTTAAATTTGATGTTGATGGATAATTTAATAAGTGTACTTCTCAATTTTATATTTTCAGTGTATGACGTATCTAAATGGACTCAGTGTTTTGATCCCCATGCAAAAGGTCTTTATGGGGTCATTTTGGAGGTCGAACCAACCCCTAGGCATGCCATCGCCAAAAAAATCAATGAGGGGACAATAGTGGGGCATACACCCCTCAAAAATCAAATGGCCACATCAAAAGTGGGGACTTTAAACTCCAATTAATAGCATGCGATCGATGATGTGTAGACACTAAACTCGAGGTGGCAGAGCATTTGTCTCTCCATCCTACATTTATGACCCACTCCCTCCCATTCATTTTGTCGATGCTTAGGTATTTCGTCTTGACCTTCTAGCATGTTTATCGCCATTCGCGTACATTACATGTGTAGGGAAGAGGAGATGGAGGATTTCAAAGATGACACACTGGTAAGAGCAACAACAACAACATGAGTGCTTACACTCGCTTGTCATCATCGCTCACAGGTGAGGTTTTCTACACCTCACTAAGGCTATGAGCCATTTGCTTTTCAAAATTTTAATATGCCTTTCAATGTCTATAAAAAAATACTAATTTTATTTGGTCATTCTGTCAATTAAGACATGTTAAATTCAATTTAGTTGTTTTGTGAATCATTCAAAATTAGTAGTTTTGGCTTACACTTTTCAATGGCAGTCTTAACCCTATTTTCTGTAGTACTTCATCGCTAAACGTCTAAGCACATTACGTTTATGACCCACTGCCTCACATTCATTTCTCTAACATATGGGTATTTTACATTGACCTTCTAGGGTAATTGATTTATGCAAAAATGGTGAACTGGGTGCACGTAACGGCTTTCACAAAGGCATATTTCAAAAGAGCCATGTCTGTTTCCAATGGTATTTTTTAACATGACCAATAATGGGTTTATGTTTAGCTATCGTTAATTACAGGTGAGGTATTATATACCTCACTAAGGTTGTGAGCTAAAATGGTTTAAAAATACTCTATGGGTTTCATTGTCTGTTAAAAATAAAACATTTTACTCAATGTGATTATAGAAAAAGTCACACTGCCTCAAGGTGTTTTTGTTTTAGTATTCTAGGTTTTTTTCTTTTGACATTTGTAGAAATGGTGAAATGTGGTTTGTGTTGACTTTCTAAGTCACCCCCTGGTCAGTGTAAGACCTCCCCAGAATCATATAGGAGGTTAACCCAGTTGCGAGGTCCCAAGTGCTTCAGGTAGAAGAAGCGCATATGCTTCTCATCTGCACTCGAGCCTGAACTAGAGGCATAGATCTGTGCAATAGGGTAGTTATGATTCACACCAACATAAGGATATCAATGTATATATTTGCGTAAGTTTTTATGATGTGTAGGTCAAAAGGCATACAAAGTTTTAGAGTGTGAGGCCTCGGACTCTAAAATGACCAAGTGAAAGAGATGAGGTAAGAAGCAGTTATGGGAACACTCTAGCGTGCCCAAAATCTTCATCTCGATGCACTCTCTACTTTAAAATATTCTTCACGCCCATCCAACATAGCTTCATGCCCATGCGTAGGATCTCACATCTACGCCCTTGAATGGCATAGCCTCTAGCCTTTCTTTTATCATCGCCATATGGCAACCCTACGCTCACTTAAACACAAGGAAGATTTTTATTGTCTAGAACAAGCACCAACCATTCACGTGTCACACCCGCACCACTCCTATCCAACAATTTGAAGAGCTTCCCTGAGAGTCCGTCAAAGTACCGCATGTAGGGAGGTTGGTAGAGTTAATGAAGGTAATTGGAGGTAGTTGAGATGAACTCAAGGTGTTGTCAAAATTAAATATGAGAGTGGATACTTGGCATTGGGATTTGAAGTACATGCCATCCTTTGACACTGACAGGGAAATCTTATAGTTTCCAATGCATGTGCATCCAGAAGTGATCTTATCATCAACCCAAGTCCAATCATCAGGCAGACTTCAAAAGGCATGGTCACGACATTGCAAATGCATTAAATGTTTCACCCATCACCCAAGTGGTGCATTTATTGTAAAACTAGCTTGATCTTTTATAAAACCCTAGTTATTCCATTGTAAAAATGGTCGACACATTTTTAGTAGCCTCAAGTTGCAAAAATTGGCCCTCCATGAGCACTTGTATTGGCTAAATCCTTGTATGCCAATGAGAATTAAGTTTGCCTCTTTTCATTATTTTGATGATCTATGTGCTCTTTGTGTTTGTTGATTCCTCTCTGTGGGCAATGTTCACCCCTCTCTTTAATCATTCATTCCATATACCTCCTCATTGAACTCAAAGCTCACTTGTTGGTCGCATTCTATGTGCACTCGGGTCTGTGTTGATGTTGTTTATGGACCGTTTATCATCCCTCTCATTGTAATGCTATGTTTTCATGCCTCTGTGTGAAGTACTCATGCATGTAGAGTAACTTGATGGAAAGTATGCAATATTATCTTGTTCTCAAGTTCTTACATTGTGGTTATGTCAGTAGGAGCACTCGCTCTATTCTAGGTGCATCACCCTTTTATTTTATGCACTCTTACCTTCTCCCTCCCTTTTCCTCAATAAATCATTAGGTTTAGACTGGTAGTAGATTACCTATTTGCTCTTTAGGTCCATGTGTTAGTCTTAAACTAGGTGCATTTAGAATAGAAGGAATCTAGCCTACTTCAAAGACTCGTCCCAAGAAGTATAAGGGTCCCACACCTTGGGGATGTTTCTATCATTATAGTCAGACAACTAATGCTCACATGCATAGTTACACAATAATACGTTCATGCCCAGCATTGAGTCCTCTCGTACCCTGAATAGGACCTCCATGCCTAGAGTCCCACCATAAAGCTTCCCCATGCCATCGAGCATCCATAGGTGCACATTTCAAATGACAATAATTTATGGCATACCTAGTAGGACTAAAATTGAACAAGCTAAAGTATTGGTGCTTTCTTTAGCTATCAAGTATAGCAGACACTCAAAAAAAGCACCTAACGACTCCCAACACCTCCAGTTTACAAAGACCAGTCCCTTATTTACATGCCAAGAATAACAAGATCGTCTACAAGAGGCATTGACCATTCCACTGAGCTTCCAGCGCCATCTAGAAGAAGGAGAGATAGAGTATCTTTGTCCCCTGTCAAGAGGCATGATGCAAGTCAGTCTCCACCTAGAGCTCATTCTACACCTCCATTCGAAAGGTTATATTCTAGAAGGGGCCTATTCCCTATCCCATTTATGGCAGTGCCAAGGAATCAGGTATTTTTGCCTTTTAATAGAGGCAGTCCATTAGTCCTAGCATGATATAATGATATTCTAATGTATGCTCTCAAGAGTCTGCCCTATTTCATGAGTGAGAATTTGACCTCCCTTGTGAAGCATATTCAATATATTATGAATATCTGAGCAGTACACCATATCACCCAGGATAATGTTGCAATCAAATTACTGGCTTTTTCCTTGAAAATAAAAACTCTTCAATGGTATCGGGGCTTACAACTAAACTCCATTCACAACTGGGATGAGCTTGGTGAGTAGTTATGTAAGCAGTTCAAGGATCAGAGTGATCATTTGTCCCTGATAAATCAACTCATGACTATAAAGCGAGTACCAGGCGAAATAATGGTCAATTTCAACTTCAAATTCTAGAGGATCTGGGATAGAATCCTAGCCTTGTGTAAGCCATCTCTTAACACTATATTTTTATATTTCTTAAAGCTCTTAATAGCGATATTGTAGTGGTGATTCAATCCATGGGAGGCACAGTTCTTTGTAATGCTTATAAAGTTGCAGTGCATGTAAAGAATTGCTTGATTCAAGCGAGCAAGATTGTGCCCAAACCCCTAATGCCTATATTCATAGAACCTCCTCCCAATCAAGCAACTTTTCAACCTATGCTAGCACCTATCCCTATTATAGTAAGCACACATGCTTTATACTCTGCTCCTTCCAATGAATTGCATGAAGTAAAGATGCTATACAAAGTTTTGGGAATGAGTTGGTTGCCCTCAAAAGGCAACAAGTGTAGTATTCTAGATGTCATCAGCCTTTCACTCAATAATACCAAATAAATAGATCTCCCTACCAAGGTAGCACATAGACACAGAACCAACTCACATATAATAGAGCACCTAATGCATAGAAGGCTGATGTCATTAGCACCTCCAAAGCCCTTATCCTAGTACAAAATAATATAGCGTAGGATTCGTAATGGTGCTTTTAATGTAACCAATCGTATGATTAAGCTACATGTGCAAACAAAGTTTTGAAGAGCTACAGAAGTAGCCATACCAACTGCAATGCTCTTACCTTTTGCCCCTAAACCAATCATGCAGGTGCACAAGCTAGAGTACCCACATTGCCCTTGCATTTGGAGAAGGCCATGTAGAAAGAGAAAGTGCCCTAAATTAGTGCACTAACATTATAAGAACCTACCATTCCAAACCCATAGTTAAAAGAATCCCAAGTTCCTTTCAACATAATAAAGCAGATGAAGAAGACTAGCCTCAATGTTATAATGTAAGATGCGCTTACCATTCCAACTCAACAAAAAATTTTACAGGACGTGCTAAAAGGCTTCCAGGAGTGTCATGTTCCTGAATTGGTGCTCACCACTTCTACGAGCTTATGCCAACTAAAAGAGGAAGCACAAGTGCAGAATGTCAATAATAAGCCACTCTCATTCTATGTCTCTTTGATCATTGGCCATCACTTAGTGCTCAATTGTATGATTGACTCTAGTATAAGTAGCTTGGTAATGCCAAAGAAGATTTCATACACACTTCTAATTACGTATACCCCTATTTCAAAAGGAGTGGTCCAACTTGATGGCACCATAGTCAATGTTTTAGGTGTAATCAAGGATTTAAATCTAATTCTACATGCATGCCCAAGCCTTTCTATTATGTAGGACATCGCTGTCATTGACTTACTGCCCTATTTTACCATCTGCCTCTCTCGAGACTTCATGACAAAGATGGGTGGGTATTTATCTTTAGATTGGTCACATATGTTGTTGAGAACTAGATATGGGACAAAAGGGACCATCAGGACAAACCATATCTTCAGGAGCCATGTTGAGCCATACACTCCTAGCCTAGTTGAGAAAAACTATGCAATGTTCGATTAAGAGGAGAACTTAATTCTCCACAAAAGTGTGACATCATTGGAAGAAGCCCCAAATAACCTACTAGATGAATGGGCATGTAAGCATTTTTAATACGATCCATATGATAACATAGAGACTGGGCTTGACACATATTACATCATAGAAGAGAATCCAACATTGCCTGAACTCATAAAGGTACATGAGAATCCTAAAGGCATATGGCAATTATTCTTTGATGGCTCTTGGAGCAGGAATGGCATAGGAACTAGTGTCATGTTGGTCTCACCCAAAAAAGGAAAAATACTTTCATGCCTTTAGACTATAGTTCACTTGCACGAACAATACTACTGCATATGAAGTGATAATTCAAGGCCTTCAACTTGTGCAAAAGAAAGGAATCAAGGAATTAAAATCGTTGGGTGATAGTAAGTTGGTTGTCAAACAAGTTCAAACACAAAGCATGACTAAAAATGGCTTGATGAAAGCCTACAAACATAGGGTGTGGGATATGAGTCAAGGGTTTAATGCCTTCAACATCACCTCTATACCAAGAGTGCATAATGTCGATGCAGATAGGTTGATAACTGTAGGTGCACAATATGACATTCTACATGACATAATGAAAGAGTTTGAATAGCTTGTCAAGCTTGTGGTCAGACTGACAATTCTTGATAACATGGAGAACTATCAAGTATTTGAGAGCAATAAGCAAATCATCAATTCCTACAGGATGAGGTAGAGTTTTATGCCATAAGCTAGGCACAGTTGTAGGCCTAATTTGAAGATCAAGTCATCCAGTTGAAAGGAAACAAATTGCCTAAAGGGCTAGTCACTATTGGCCATTTTGGCTCGCATACCAAAATTTTGCTAGTTTGAATAAAATGGACATAACTCAAGAAGAAAATGGAAAAGTATTCAAACTTTGAGTTCTTGAGGGCATAATGCAAATCAGGTTTCTAGCAGTGCTTGACTTCTAAATATTTTATAAGTAGAAGTAATTCGAGTTTATGAACCCAAATTACTCATGGACAGTGCAGATCAGATTCTCCAAGGTGAACGACTTCAAGATTTCTCTTAAAGAAGGCTTCGGGTTCTCTAACGAAGATAACTTTGGGTTTCCAAAGGAGCACTACTTTAAAAAAACCTTATAAGTAATCAATAGTCAAAACCCCAAAGCAAGTAAGAAGGCCTAGAAAGCTCAATTTGGTCTGAGTAGTGTATTTTGGGTTTCTGGGGTGCACTACTTATTTCACTTTATAGGTTGCAAGTAATGATAAGTCCAAAGTAAGTAGTGAGGCTTGAAAAGCTTGATATAGTCTGGGCAGTGTATTTCAGGTTCTCCAAGGAGCACTACTTAATTACTTCATAAGTTGTGAGCAGTTAGAAACCCGAAATAAGTAATGAGACATCAAAAGCTTAATTTGGTCTTAGAAGTGCCTCTCAGGTTCTCAAAAAGACAAGTCCTCTCAAAGTGTAAATCTAAAGGGCCAATCAGTCAAGGACAAGTTTCATAAGTACATACAACTCACTTCTAGAACATGCAAAGTGGTCAAACAAGGATTGGACGTGTCTAGGTGGAGCAACGATCATGCAAGGACTAATTGGGATAGTCTAAGTTGTAATAGAGATCTCACCAAGCTTTAATGCAAAGATCAAAACACTCAGACTTGGTAGTGACATCCAGCTACCCATGACATGGCTTCTCAAATACGCCAAAGGGAGACTTGAATATGGGAATGGCTCAAAGAGATTGGGATGATCATGGGTGGTGCATTTCATGGTCAAGGTAATGATGACAATAGCGGTCCTAGTTCAATGACTTCCCCTCTCTCCTTTCTACCATGCAACTCTCTCTCTCCCCATTCTCTATAAATATCATGCAACTTGCCATTGTAAGGGTTCCTAGTTTTTAAATGCTTTATATCTTCCTTGGAGATGGGACGCTCTTAGAGATATTGCAAGATATGTTTAACTAGTTAGGCTCGACCCTACCAAACATTTGTAAGAACCACCTCTTATGCAATAAAGGATTTTTCTTTGCTTGTCTTTTACCTTGGACTTGTGTCTATTAAGCTGCGTATTATGGCATCACGTGAAGGAGAGTCTTCCTCATCCATGATCCTCCTTTCTGACCTTGTTTAAAGATTTTTTGATGTTTTTTTATGTCTAGTTGAGTGTTCTTTCTGCCATTAATGCGAACTTCCGGTGAGTCTTATAACTCCTCTCCATTTGCATTCATCACTTCCCTAAACCTCCTCCATGAAATATTTATGCAACCAACTTGATCTTTAGGTTGTGTAATCTAATATTATCCTCTACAAAATTAGTGTGGGTTCAAGCTTATGGGAGTTTCCCATTTTAAATTGGTGCATCACCTGGTTATCCCTCTTAGGATCCCTTGTCTCCCTTTTAACCCTTTTCCCCGTGAAGTTTCATTTTAACATTAGTTTTAGCTGATCCACTAAGAGGAACTAGTCTCTTTAAAAACCCTAGAGGCCCAACCTCACCATAAGACACCCACATCCTGAGGTTGTTCCCATGCTTATAGCCAAAATTGGGAGAGCTTAAAAAAATCTCCCACAAGGGTGCAATTCCATGATATAACAGTCACCCTATAATGTATCTTTGATTTTGATGACCAATTCAGAGGAAATAGGTGCTACATGATAACCAAGGAAGATATCTCTACACCTGTAACTATTTTAGAAGGAAAGACTCTTACAGATGGTAAGGTTTCCTCTGCACTAGAAATTGAAAATTTTAATCAACTCATCAGGAGCTATGATGAAATCTTCACATGGAGCTACAAGTATCTTAGAGGTTTTGATCTAGGTATTGTGCAACATATAATTGTGCTAAAACCTAGTGCACAACCTGTGCATCAAAGATAGAGACATGTTAATCTAAAGCTAAAACCATTGATGCACAAAGAGCTCTCAAAACTCATTGAGGCTAGTATAATAATTTTAATCAAGCACTCCTCATTGGTTGCCAACTTGGTACTAGTGCGAAATAAGAATAAGGAGATACATATCTGCATAGACTTTAGGGACTTGAATAAGGCTTCCCTAAAAGACCACTATCCTCTTCTACCCATAAAGCAAATATTGAAAATAGTCATAGGTGCAGAAATATTTTCATTGCTAGATGGTTATTTAGGTTATAACCAAATCCAAGTGCAAGAGTGCGACTAGTACAAAAATACATTTACCACTAAGTGGGGAACCTTTGCATACCATTGCATGCCATTTGGCTTATCAAACACATGCATGACCTTCTAAAGAGCATTAGACATGGCTTTCAAAAAGATCATCAATAAGATCATCTTGGTTTACCTAGATGACATAATTATTTTCTCTAAGTGTGCAGATGATTTTTGGGTCATCTGGAGTAGGTCTCTTAGAAGTGTCATGAATTCAGAATATCCCTAAACCCAAGTAAATGCATCTTCATATTACATAAAGGCACCCTTATTGGGTATATTTTTTCTAAATATGGACTTGTAATTGATCCAGAGTGAGTCAAGGCTATCTCACCTCTTCCCCTTCCAAGCCATAAAAAGAGTCTCTAGAGTTTCTTGGGGAGAATAAACTTTGTGAGAAGGTTTGTGTTTGGCTTTACCATCCTGGTGAAGCCTCTCACTGCAATGCTAAAGAAGAACATTACATTTGGTTGGATGTACGAAGGTAAAGATAGTTTTGAGGCCATCAAGTGTGCTATTATGCAAGCTCCCACCTTGATTAACCTAGATTATGATAATGACTTCATCTTTTATGCAATTGGTGGAACAAAAGGCACCTTAGCCATTCTAACATAAAAAAATAGGGAACAACTAGAGCAACTAATTATTTTCTTTAGCCAAGAGCTGAAGGATTATGAGCTGCACTATAGTTTTGTAGAAGCATACCCTCATAGTTATGAGAGAATTAAAGAAATTTAGGCATATGTTCTCTAACAATAAGATCCAACTCATGGTCACACAGGCAAGTATTAAGGAATTCTTGCTCAGTAGAGACATCAATGAGAAAAGAGCTAGTGAGATCACTAAAGTGATGGAGTATAACATAGAATCTAGGTCACTAGGTTGGTGTGAGGAAAAGGACTATGTGAGAAATTAGCCAAAGTAGCAAGGTCAAAAGATGATGTAGTCTTAGTATCACATGAGGAAGAGTGTGCAAACAAAAAAAATGTTACCAACTAGGTGTAGGACATGAAGACTTTCCTTTGGCATAACATATATCTGCCCAACCTCGATAAAGCCAAGCACATATATTTTCACTTGCAATCCATTGCTTATGTGCTGGTAAGAGGTGCACTTTTATAGAAATATCTTAATAGGGTCCTCCTGAGGAGCATAGAGCCAGAGAAAATAGGCATAATCCTTAAAGAATTCCATGATGGCCTTTCAAGAGGCCATTATTCACTTAAGACCACTGCTATGAAAATCATGCGAGCTAGTTATTTTTGGCCAACTATATTCAAATATGCACATGCTTACATGTGAGCTTGCAAGAAATGTGCCTTCTTCATAGGTAAACAAAGGCTTGTAGCCTTACCACTGTGCCTGATTCAAGCTAACCAACCCTTTGCATAGTGGGGCCTAGATTTCATAGGCATGATTAACCCATCATCAAGTGATTGACACAAGTGGATCTTGATAGCCACTAACCATTTCATAAGGTGGATAGAGGCGGTTGCACTTAAAGAATCTAACGAGACATCCATCTTGAGTTTTTATAATGGCATTGTAATAAGATTCAACATTTCTACCACCATTATCTTTAATAATGTACTAGATTTCCTTAGGACTAGGATCAGTGAGTGGGTTGTCAAACACATCTACTTGAGCACCTCATCAAAATATTACCCCCAGGGTAATGGTCTAACTAAGTACACTAATAAGAACCTGATTTGCATCATAAAGAAGACTATAAAAGACAATCAATAGTCTTGGAATTTAAGCTCAGAACCAGTCTTTGGGCTGATAGGATCATGCCCAAGAGAGTGTTGAAAAACTCACCTTTCATGCTAGTATATGGAAGGGAAGCCAAGTTACCAATATCCTTTGAGTTACCTTCCTTAGAACTTGCACATCAATTGGAGCTACTTGAGAGTGATTCCATTCAAGTAAGAATGGTATAACTCATGGAGATCAAAGAAATTAGAGCACAAGCTATGTGAACCATGGAATTTCAACAAACACAGACTAAGAGGATCTTTGATAAGAAGGCTAGCATCAAAAGTTTCAAAGTAGGGGACTTAATGTTGAAATGGGATATAGACATAGCAAAAGCTGGAAGACACACTAAGTTTGATGTAATATGGAGTGGTCCATACACCGTCACTAATTATAAGCCATCCAACACCTTTCATCATGCTAGAATGAATAGAGAAGAATTACCTATCCTAGTCAATGGGATGAAATAAAAAGTTATTAAAAAAATCAATCCTTTAAAGTTTCTTATGTCAAAATCACATCTCTTAGGCTATATTATAAATGGGTCTTGTTACTCATAAAATTTGACCTAAATATTATGTTAAAAAAATTAGTAAATCACTAGATAATCATAAATCAATTAGGAGTATCCCTGTTATTAGACACAAATCCTATCAACAATAATTTTTGGAATGACTTCACAACTTATAATACCACTCTAAACACATGGAAAATGTTATTTGATGGTTCTAGATGTGCATCTGGTGCCAAGGTAGGAATTATTTTCATCAACCCACTTGAGCACACAGTACCCATTACTTATCGACTCAATTTCTCATGTATAAATAGTATCACATAATATGAGGCCCTTATCCTCACCCTTCACATAATTGAGGCTCTCTGAATAAAATAAATTAAGGTTTATGGAGATTCATAACTAATTGTTAATAAGGTTGCAAATATCTACCAAACTAAGGAAGAATGTCAAATAAGTATTAAATACTACATATTCTGCGTCTGTTATACACACCAATACATTCCATCAATAAAATACATGTTAACAAAAATTATGTTCAACAATTGGAACATGCACAGCAATTGAGACCTTTCCCTTATCATCCCACCTTAACAACATAAATAACAAAATTGAAAGAAATTATTATTATATTTTCATCCTACTCAATATCCAAATAATGTCTGATATTTTATTTTTTTACAATCTATATAGATTAATGTTAACTTTTTAAAATAATTATATCTGTTTTTCATTTTAAAATTCAAATAACATAATATCAATGATCATCAGACAGGGTCTTGGTTTCCCTCTAATAGTTATAGTTCATTTTTATGGAATTATAGTGGGAATATTATTAGTCATCCAGGGGCAGTTTATGATAGGTTATGGGTTTCTTGTAAGTAAGCTAGTATCATAGAGTCTTGTTAGACATTGAAAATGGATGCCATATTGAATATAAAGCATATATTGTTTTATGTTTATTTTTAATAAAAATTAAAAAATATATTTATTATTTTTAAAAATTTTAATTTAATATTGTAATTTTTTATGATTTTAACTTGGGATTTTAAAATAATTATATCTATTTTTCATTTTAAAATTCAAATAACATAATATCAATGATCATCAGACAAGGTCTTGGTCTCCCTCTAATAGTTATAGTTCATTTTTATGGAATTATAGTGGGAATATTATTAGTCATCCAGGGGCAGTTCATTTTTATGAAATTATAGTGGGAATATTATTAGTCATCCAGGGGCAGTTCATGATAGGTTATGGGTTTTCTTGTAAGCTAGTATCATAGAGTCTTGTTAGACATTGAAAAGGGATACCATATTGAATATAAAGCATATATTGTTTTATGTTTATTTTTTATTTTTTTATTTTTTTTAAATTATTATTTTCTAAATTTTTAATTTAATATTGTAATTTTTTATGATTTTAACTTGCAATTTGTAATATCCCCTTCAAACAGGAAATATAGCAACCCAAAAACTTTGAACAAGATATAACTTCGGTTGAATAAATTTAGAATGATCACAATAATATAGTCTCTGGATAGAAAATTACAAATCTTATCACTTGTCTTTTTAAACTATTACAATTGCAGTCCTTTTTCATGCATACAAATATGAAATACAGTCTTAAAAACCCTGGCTTATCAAAACTGGAAGTGAAAATTGAATTCTGGAAGGTCTCGGCCCTTCTGTGTCGACACACAGTCGCCGTCGTCGGTCGATATCTCGCCGACGTCGGTCTCTGTCAGTCGACTTTTTGCCGACGTCGGTCTTCAGTCGACCGATGTCGGTCACTGAAAACCCTCTCTCTGCCGAGGTCGGTTCCTGAGCTGATCAGTACGGCCCTGTACAGATTTTGTACGGCCGCCAATTAAGCACAACTTCCCTGTTTTCAACCCCTGATCTGAAATATACGTTTCTAGCACAGACGATCTCTAGCTGTATAATTTATTGAATCAAAACAAGAATAAAAAAATACTTGGAATATCTGTAATAACTTCTGTGTGAAGTTATCTCTCAAACCTGAAATTCTGTGATAACTTCTGGATGAAGCTATCTCACACTTTGGCAATAGATCAGTTGATATTCCACAGCCTCTTAATTGCACACACTGAAGAGGGAACGTTCTCCAATGCAAATAGAATCCTTGAACCCTAGGCTCAGTCTTCACAGAAGAAATTCTCAAAATAAATATCAATAATCAATGACATAATCAACAATGGCCTCCATGAGAAACCCTTATACCCTCAAAAGATGTGCTTGCCCTAATTAGGGTTTTCTTAAATTAGAATTAGGGTTTCTAATTAAAATTAGGCTAAATAATTAATATTCGATTAAATCAATCAAATATTAATATCTCCCTCAATACATGTCGGATCGACGAATCGATCGAAGCTAGTAAATCAGGGAGTGATTCCGCACATAACCATACCATAATAACGGTGCTTCGCTGCATATCAAATATTCCTAAAAAGTAGGAGCCCTGGCCAAATATGTCTGAAATAACCTGAATGAGAATCAAATGTAAAAATCATGTGAATCAAAGTCAAGCCAAGCTCCATTATGACCCTCTATCCATCCTATTAGTCTACGAAGGTCGCATAATACGCTAACCATGAACTCAGAACATGTCAATTAAAAAGGGGACATGACACAACTTTTATATATCTTTTACATAATATCAATGATCACTAGGTAAAAATAGAAACTTATCACTCTTTTCATAGACATTGAAAAGGGATGCCATATTAAATAAAGCATACATTGTTTTATGTTTATTTTTAATAAAGATAAAAAATATATTTATTATTTTGTAAATTTTTAATTTAATATTGTATTTTTTTATGATTTTGATTTGCACTTTTTATACATCTTTTTACTCTTTTCACAAAATTTCAACTGTCTAATTTTGCCTCAAGATCTCAACTGTCCAATTAAACTCCTACAAAATCTTAACTGTTCAATTGCCCAGTTGATTTGATATGTGATTTGAATACTAAAAAATTAACTTCATATAAACTCCTTCCACAAAATCTCAACTGTCCAATTATCCAGTTGATATGATTTTAAATAATTAACTTCATTTTTATATAAATTTATTTTTATTATTCTTTAATTTCAACCAAGACAAATTCACATCACTCATAATAATAATTCTAATTCATTTAAAAAAAAATTTGTTTTATTCCTTCTATAAAATCTAAACTATTTACTTAACATGTTTTTACAACTTTAATTAATTATAAGCATATTTAATAATATATGTTTATTTAATTATTAAAATAACTTTTTTATATACAACCATTCTTCACCTGACACTGACTTTGCTTTTACCTTTAATATCAAGCTTTACAAACCTAATATTACTTGCAGTAGTATTTAATAAGATTGTTATTCAATATTTATAAAATATGAGATCATTAAAATTGGCAGTTAATCTAAACTTTTTGAAATGAATATTTTAATATTATAAAACCAAGTTACAATTACCATTTTGAAATGAATATTTTAATATTATAAAACCAAGTTACAATTACCATATTTAATAATATATTTTTATTTAATTATTAGAATAACTTTTTTATATGCAACCATAATTTTGAAATGAATATTTTAATATTATAAAACCATCCTTCAACTGGGACTGACTTTCCTTTTACCTTTAATATCAAGCTTTACAAACCTAATATTACTTGCAGTAGTATTTAATAAGATTGTTATTCAATATTTATAAAATATGAGATAGTTAAAATTGGCAGTTAATCTAAACTTTTTGAATATTTTAATGTTATAAAACCAAGTTACAATTACAGAAAAAAAAAATTGGTTAGACAATCAAAATAGAAAAGTGCATACAAGTTCACATGAACTCCCAACTATAATTAATAAAATATATATCGAATACATTGCAACGTAGGGGACATCAACTCCCAACAGATATACAATCAGTCAAAAAAAATTGCTCTGGCTATGAGAGAAGTGAAAATGCCAGAGCAATATTTACAAAATTGAATCTCTGTAACACAGATTCAGAAGCGATAAAAACATGTCCACAAGAGGTATTCCCCTTCCCCAAACTTAGAACAAGCATAGAATTATTACGATTAAAAAAATTAAAAAAAAGGCTTAGAACAGCATATAACCGTGAGATAGCCTAAAATTAACAAAAACACAAAGCAAAGGAGAGCGGTGATCAGACGTTGAGCGGCAGCCTTGCTACTGGAACGGCATGAAGCGGATGTGCCATCTCACAAGACAGCTTGAGTATCTCAGACACATCGACGGGATGGTGGTTGTGGGGAAGCCAGTGGAATTGATGCAGCAGTTTAGCAACCCAAAGGTGAACAGTAGAGAGACCGAGAGCTTTCCCAGGGCAAACCCGACGACCCGCGCCGAAGGGCGCAAGCCTCAAGTCGCTACCCCTGACATCCACATTCTCCCCGCCATCAGAGACGAGGAACCTCTGCGGTCGAAAGTGGTGAGGAGAATCCCATATCTGCGGGTCGTGTGTAATCGACCACATGTTAACCATGGTGGTGGTACCCACCGGAACACAGAACATTCCGTCAGCAACGTCTGTATCCTGGGTGCAAAGGCGGGCCCAGGATAAGAGGGGACCAGGTGGATGCATTCGCAGAGTCTCCTTCACCACCGCCTGCAGATAGGGAAGCTCACATATGTCCGAATCCCTCACGCTCCTACTCTTTCCCACCACGCC
The DNA here is from genome assembly GCA_037957365.1 of Torreya grandis. Taxonomy (NCBI): domain Eukaryota; kingdom Viridiplantae; phylum Streptophyta; class Pinopsida; order Cupressales; family Taxaceae; genus Torreya; species Torreya grandis. The sequence goes on along the minus strand of JARHVA010000720.1, from coordinate 3,531,969 downwards.
ATCCAGCTCTTCCTGCACCTTACTCTGAGCTTCAGGATTCAACACCATCTCCGCCATGGCCCACTCCGTCAGCAGCGCCGTCGTGTCGGTTCCTCGAAATATCATCTCCTACATACCAACCATAATATCATAATCAACATGAATTCCCAACCAAAAGTATGTGATGCGAAGGTTTAAAAACATAAAGAATAAAAGAGGAAAATAAGAATCAGGAGTACCCAAAGGACAGAAATCATATCCTCGTCGTATAGCTTATCCTCTCCCTTGAGAGACAAGAGAACATCAACAAAGTCGGAGTCAACAGTATCGTTGTGATCTTTATGCTTGAGACGATGCTCCTCGATTATATTTTTAACGAAGCCTCTCACGCGGGGCACGAGTCGGGCACAACGCGAGTGGATTCGAAGAGGATCCAGCACGCGAAGCCAAGGGAGATGATCAGCCCAGTTAAAGGCTCCCAGCAGCTCGAATCCCTCCTCTACCATCTCTCGCAGGCTTTTCGCTTCTTCACTCTCACTACTCATATCAAACCTCCTGCCGAACACGCTTCCCATGATGTTGTTCAGCGCGGCTACTTGCACGTGACGGCGGAGCCTCACAACTCCATTCGACAGAAATTCATGGTTTATGTTGTTGATCATGAAAACCGAGTCCGTCTGCCGCCCAGGCTCGTGTGCGGCGATTCTGCGCGGCGCGAAGAGATGCGCAGCAGAAATTCTGCGAAGCATTCTCCAGTAATCACCGCTGGGAGCAAAGCCGATGGCTCTCCCGAACATGAGCTGTTGAGCAGACTGTTTCAGTGGCCTGTCTGCGAAATGAGGTGAGCTGAGCAACTCCCGAGCTACCTCGGGGTCAGATGTGATAACAGCCGGAGTTGAGCCTAAGCTGAATGCCATCAGCTTCTTCGCATCATGTATACGAGCCAGATGAGCGAGCTTGCGATGGGCAAGACCCACGCTCATATCGATCAGGCTTCCGATGATGGGAAAACCGCTGGGCCCAGGAATGGCAGCAGCCGCAACACTTTTCTCACCCTTCTTGTGCCTTGCGGCCCATGCGCATCCCCCTGGATTCGACCATGCGACCACAACAGCACAAACCGCCGCAAGAAACACTGCGACGTACAGCGGCCATGCAGAAATTATATCGCCGGTGGTTTGTAGCAAGCAACCACAACCATCCTTTGTAAATAGAGGAATGGCCCAAAGCCACCACCACCCTCCACCACCACAACTTCCGCGACTCTCCATCGCACGAAAATGACAAAATCACAAGAGCAAGAGCAGACAATCCCCGAGAAAGAATGTCAAAACACAAGAACATATGAATTGTAAGCAAGGGATGACTCCTATTTATAGAATTCCAGAAAGGCTAATGAAAGAGAAAAAGGCGGCGGAGATTAAAAATGTGTACCACCACCGTCCTATCTATTTAATCTTTATTTAAATCTCAATTTACAAAGCCGTGGGTCCCATCTACATTTATCCCGATAAGGGTTAGTCCCTGTTCTAAGTAATTAGTAATTATTAAATAATATTTTGGGGACAATTAACTAGGGAAGTTTTCAAATTTTTGTCTTAATTTTTAAGAATATGAGTCTTCCTTGTCATTAGTAGATGACACTTCCATTGTTTCCCATGGGTCTAGAAGGTTCCCTCAAGTCAAAAAAGAATCGGTTATCATTTTTTTTTTAAAAATGTTTCCACAAATTTTAGGCCTCGCAATTTTTTTCAATCAACAAAGGCTTGATTTTGCGTGATTCTCATGTTTCATTATCACCTAATTTCTAGACTCACATGTTTTAATATTATCCCCGACTATGAATGAATATATTAAAACACAGTCCAATATCAAGGGTAAATAAGAGTTTGTGCTCTAACTTTGCGTATGTGTGGAGTCCAAACTGTGCCATGTTAACACTTAAATTTGATGTTGATGGATAATTTAATAAGTGTACTTCTCAATTTTATATTTTCAGTGTATGACGTATCTAAATGGACTCAGTGTTTTGATCCCCATGCAAAAGGTCTTTATGGGGTCATTTTGGAGGTCGAACCAACCCCTAGGCATGCCATCGCCAAAAAAATCAATGAGGGGACAATAGTGGGGCATACACCCCTCAAAAATCAAATGGCCACATCAAAAGTGGGGACTTTAAACTCCAATTAATAGCATGCGATCGATGATGTGTAGACACTAAACTCGAGGTGGCAGAGCATTTGTCTCTCCATCCTACATTTATGACCCACTCCCTCCCATTCATTTTGTCGATGCTTAGGTATTTCGTCTTGACCTTCTAGCATGTTTATCGCCATTCGCGTACATTACATGTGTAGGGAAGAGGAGATGGAGGATTTCAAAGATGACACACTGGTAAGAGCAACAACAACAACATGAGTGCTTACACTCGCTTGTCATCATCGCTCACAGGTGAGGTTTTCTACACCTCACTAAGGCTATGAGCCATTTGCTTTTCAAAATTTTAATATGCCTTTCAATGTCTATAAAAAAATACTATTTTTATTTGGTCATTCTGTCAATTAAGACATGTTAAATTCAATTTAGTTGTTTTGTGAATCATTCAAAATTAGTAGTTTTGGCTTACACTTTTCAATGGCAGTCTTAACCCTATTTTCTGTAGTACTTCATCGCTAAACGTCTAAGCACATTACGTTTATGACCCACTGCCTCACATTCATTTCTCTAACATATGGGTATTTTACATTGACCTTCTAGGGTAATTGATTTATGCAAAAATGGTGAACTGGGTGCACGTAACGGCTTTCACAAAGGCATATTTCAAAAGAGCCATGTCTGTTTCCAATGGTATTTTTTAACATGACCAATAATGGGTTTATGTTTAGCTATCGTTAATTACAGGTGAGGTATTATATACCTCACTAAGGTTGTGAGCTAAAATGGTTTAAAAATACTCTATGGGTTTCATTGTCTGTTAAAAATAAAACATTTTACTCAATGTGATTATAGAAAAAAGTCACACTGCCTCAAGGGGTTTTTGTTTTAGTATTCTAGGTTTTTTTCTTTTGACATTTGTAGAAATGGTGAAATGTGGTTTGTGTTGACTTTCTAAGTCACCCCCTGGTCAGTGTAAGACCTCCCCAGAATCATATAGGAGGTTAACCCAGTTGCGAGGTCCCAAGTGCTTCAGGTAGAAGAAGCGCATATGCTTCTCATCTGCACTCGAGCCTGAACTAGAGGCATAGATCTGTGCAATAGGGTAGTTATGATTCACACCAACATAAGGATATCAATGTATATATTTGCGTAAGTTTTTATGATGTGTAGGTCAAAAGGCATACAAAGTTTTAGAGTGTGAGGCCTCGGACTCTAAAATGACCAAGTGAAAGAGATGAGGTAAGAAGCAGTTATGGGAACACTCTAGCGTGCCCAAAATCTTCATCTCGATGCACTCTCTACTTTAAAATATTCTTCACGCCCATCCAACATAGCTTCATGCCCATGCGTAGGATCTCACATCTACGCCCTTGAATGGCATAGCCTCTAGCCTTTCTTTTATCATCGCCATATGGCAACCCTACGCTCACTTAAACACAAGGAAGATTTTTATTGCCTAGAACAAGCACCAACCATTCACGTGTCACACCCGCACCACTCCTATCCAACAATTTGAAGAGCTTCCCTGAGAGTCCGTCAAAGTACCGCATGTAGGGAGGTTGGTAGAGTTAATGAAGGTAATTGGAGGTAGTTGAGATGAACTCAAGGTGTTGTCAAAATTAAATATGAGAGTGGATACTTGGCATTGGGATTTGAAGTACATGCCATCCTTTGACACTGACAGGGAAATCTTATAGTTTCCAATGCATGTGCATCCAGAAGTGATCTTATCATCAACCCAAGTCCAATCATCAGGCAGACTTCAAAAGGCATGGTCACGACATTGCAAATGCATTAAATGTTTCACCCATCACCCAAGTGGTGCATTTATTGTAAAACTAGCTTGATCTTTTATAAAACCCTAGTTATTCCATTGTAAAAATGGTCGACACATTTTTAGTAGCCTCAAGTTGCAAAAATTGGCCCTCCATGAGCACTTGTATTGGCTAAATCCTTGTATGCCAATGAGAATTAAGTTTGCCTCTTTTCATTATTTTGATGATCTATGTGCTCTTTGTGTTTGTTGATTCCTCTCTGTGGGCAATGTTCACCCCTCTCTTTAATCATTCATTCCATATACCTCCTCATTGAACTCAAAGCTCACTTGTTGGTCGCATTCTATGTGCACTCGGGTCTGTGTTGATGTTGTTTATGGACCGTTTATCATCCCTCTCATTGTAATGCTATGTTTTCATGCCTCTGTGTGAAGTACTCATGCATGTAGAGTAACTTGATGGAAAGTATGCAATATTATCTTGTTCTCAAGTTCTTACATTGTGGTTATGTCAGTAGGAGCACTCGCTCTATTCTAGGTGCATCACCCTTTTATTTTATGCACTCTTACCTTCTCCCTCCCTTTTCCTCAATAAATCATTAGGTTTAGACTGGCAGTAGATTACCTATTTGCTCTTTAGGTCCATGTGTTAGTCTTAAACTAGGTGCATTTAGAATAGAAGGAATCTAGCCTACTTCAAAGACTCGTCCCAAGAAGTATAAGGGTCCCACACCTTGGGGATGTTTCTATCATTATAGTCAGACAACTAATGCTCACATGCATAGTTACACAATAATACGTTCATGCCCAGCATTGAGTCCTCTCGTACCCTGAATAGGACCTCCATGCCTAGAGTCCCACCATAAAGCTTCCCCATGCCATCGAGCATCCATAGGTGCACATTTCAAATGACAATAATTTATGGCATACCTAGTAGGACTAAAATTGAACAAGCTAAAGTATTGGTGCTTTCTTTAGCTATCAAGTATAGCAGACACTCAAAAAAAGCACCTAACGACTCCCAACACCTCCAGTTTACAAAGACCAGTCCCTTATTTACATGCCAAGAATAACAAGATCGTCTACAAGAGGCATTGACCATTCCACTGAGCTTCCAGCGCCATCTAGAAGAAGGAGAGATAGAGTATCTTTGTCCCCTGTCAAGAGGCATGATGCAAGTCAGTCTCCACCTAGAGCTCATTCTACACCTCCATTCGAAAGGTTATATTCTAGAAGGGGCCTATTCCCTATCCCATTTATGGCAGTGCCAAGGAATCAGGTATTTTTGCCTTTTAATAGAGGCAGTCCATTAGTCCTAGCATGATATAATGATATTCTAATGTATGCTCTCAAGAGTCTGCCCTATTTCATGAGTGAGAATTTGACCTCCCTTGTGAAGCATATTCAATATATTATGAATATCTGAGCAGTACACCATATCACCCAGGATAATGTTGCAATCAAATTACTGGCTTTTTCCTTGAAAATAAAAACTCTTCAATGGTATCGGGGCTTACAACTAAACTCCATTCACAACTGGGATGAGCTTGGTGAGTAGTTATGTAAGCAGTTCAAGGATCAGAGTGATCATTTGTCCCTGATAAATCAACTCATGACTATAAAGCGAGTACCAGGCGAAATAATGGTCAATTTCAACTTCAAATTCTAGAGGATCTGGGATAGAATCCTAGCCTTGTGTAAGCCATCTCTTAACACTATATTTTTATATTTCTTAAAGCTCTTAATAGCGATATTGTAGTGGTGATTCAATCCATGGGAGGCACAGTTCTTTGTAATGCTTATAAAGTTGCAGTGCATGTAAAGAATTGCTTGATTCAAGCGAGCAAGATTGTGCCCAAACCCCTAATGCCTATATTCATAGAACCTCCTCCCAATCAAGCAACTTTTCAACCTATGCTAGCACCTATCCCTATTATAGTAAGCACACATGCTTTATACTCTGCTCCTTCCAATGAATTGCATGAAGTAAAGATGCTATACAAAGTTTTGGGAATGAGTTGGTTGCCCTCAAAAGGCAACAAGTGTAGTATTCTAGATGTCATCAGCCTTTCACTCAATAATACCAAATAAATAGATCTCCCTACCAAGGTAGCACATAGACACAGAACCAACTCACATATAATAGAGCACCTAATGCATAGAAGGCTGATGTCATTAGCACCTCCAAAGCCCTTATCCTAGTACAAAATAATATAGCGTAGGATTCGTAATGGTGCTTTTAATGTAACCAATCGCATGATTAAGCTACATGTGCAAACAAAGTTTTGAAGAGCTACAGAAGTAGCCATACCAACTGCAATGCTCTTACCTTTTGCCCCTAAACCAATCATGCAGGTGCACAAGCTAGAGTACCCACATTGCCCTTGCATTTGGAGAAGGCCATGTAGAAAGAGAAAGTGCCCTAAATTAGTGCACTAACATTATAAGAACCTACCATTCCAAACCCATAGTTAAAAGAATCCCAAGTTCCTTTCAACATAATAAAGCAGATGAAGAAGACTAGCCTCAATGTTATAATGTAAGATGCGCTTACCATTCCAACTCAACAAAAAATTTTACAGGACGTGCTAAAAGGCTTCCAGGAGTGTCATGTTCCTGAATTGGTGCTCACCACTTCTACGAGCTTATGCCAACTAAAAGAGGAAGCACAAGTGCAGAATGTCAATAATAAGCCACTCTCATTCTATGTCTCTTTGATCATTGGCCATCACTTAGTGCTCAATTGTATGATTGACTCTAGTATAAGTAGCTTGGTAATGCCAAAGAAGATTTCATACACACTTCTAATTACGTATACCCCTATTTCAAAAGGAGTGGTCCAACTTGATGGCACCATAGTCAATGTTTTAGGTGTAATCAAGGATTTAAATCTAATTCTACATGCATGCCCAAGCCTTTCTATTATGTAGGACATCGCTGTCATTGACTTACTGCCCTATTTTACCATCTGCCTCTCTCGAGACTTCATGACAAAGATGGGTGGGTATTTATCTTTAGATTGGTCACATATGTTGTTGAGAACTAGATATGGGACAAAAGGGACCATCAGGACAAACCATATCTTCAGGAGCCATGTTGAGCCATACACTCCTAGCCTAGTTGAGAAAAACTATGCAATGTTCGATTAAGAGGAGAACTTAATTCTCCACAAAAGTGTGACATCATTGGAAGAAGCCCCAAATAACCTACTAGATGAATGGGCATGTAAGCATTTTTAATACGATCCATATGATAACATAGAGACTGGGCTTGACACATATTACATCATAGAAGAGAATCCAACATTGCCTGAACTCATAAAGGTACATGAGAATCCTAAAGGCATATGGCAATTATTCTTTGATGGCTCTTGGAGCAGGAATGGCATAGGAACTAGTGTCATGTTGGTCTCACCCAAAAAAGGAAAAATACTTTCATGCCTTTAGACTATAGTTCACTTGCACGAACAATACTACTGCATATGAAGTGATAATTCAAGGCCTTCAACTTGTGCAAAAGAAAGGAATCAAGGAATTAAAATCGTTGGGTGATAGTAAGTTGGTTGTCAAACAAGTTCAAACACAAAGCATGACTAAAAATGGCTTGATGAAAGCCTACAAACATAGGGTGTGGGATATGAGTCAAGGGTTTAATGCCTTCAACATCACCTCTATACCAAGAGTGCATAATGTCGATGCAGATAGGTTGATAACTGTAGGTGCACAATATGACATTCTACATGACATAATGAAAGAGTTTGAATAGCTTGTCAAGCTTGTGGTCAGACTGACAATTCTTGATAACATGGAGAACTATCAAGTATTTGAGAGCAATAAGCAAATCATCAATTCCTACAGGATGAGGTAGAGTTTTATGCCATAAGCTAGGCACAGTTGTAGGCCTAATTTGAAGATCAAGTCATCCAGTTGAAAGGAAACAAATTGCCTAAAGGGCTAGTCACTATTGGCCATTTTGGCTCGCATACCAAAATTTTGCTAGTTTGAATAAAATGGACATAACTCAAGAAGAAAATGGAAAAGTATTCAAACTTTGAGTTCTTGAGGGCATAATGCAAATCAGGTTTCTAGCAGTGCTTGACTTCTAAATATTTTATAAGTAGAAGTAATTCGAGTTTATGAACCCAAATTACTCATGGACAGTGCAGATCAGATTCTCCAAGGTGAACGACTTCAAGATTTCTCTTAAAGAAGGCTTCGGGTTCTCTAACGAAGATAACTTTGGGTTTCCAAAGGAGCACTACTTTAAAAAAACCTTATAAGTAATCAATAGTCAAAACCCCAAAGCAAGTAAGAAGGCCTAGAAAGCTCAATTTGGTCTGAGTAGTGTATTTTGGGTTTCTGGGGTGCACTACTTATTTCACTTTATAGGTTGCAAGTAATGATAAGTCCAAAGTAAGTAGTGAGGCTTGAAAAGCTTGATATAGTCTGGGCAGTGTATTTCAGGTTCTCCAAGGAGCACTACTTAATTACTTCATAAGTTGTGAGCAGTTAGAAACCCGAAATAAGTAATGAGACATCAAAAGCTTAATTTGGTCTTAGAAGTGCCTCTCAGGTTCTCAAAAAGACAAGTCCTCTCAAAGTGTAAATCTAAAGGGCCAATCAGTCAAGGACAAGTTTCATAAGTACATACAACTCACTTCTAGAACATGCAAAGTGGTCAAACAAGGATTGGACGTGTCTAGGTGGAGCAACGATCATGCAAGGACTAATTGGGATAGTCTAAGTTGTAATAGAGATCTCACCAAGCTTTAATGCAAAGATCAAAACACTCAGACTTGGTAGTGACATCCAGCTACCCATGACATGGCTTCTCAAATACGCCAAAGGGAGACTTGAATATGGGAATGGCTCAAAGAGATTGGGATGATCATGGGTGGTGCATTTCATGGTCAAGGTAATGATGACAATAGCGGTCCTAGTTCAATGACTTCCCCTCTCTCCTTTCTACCATGCAACTCTCTCTCTCCCCATTCTCTATAAATATCATGCAACTTGCCATTGTAAGGGTTCCTAGTTTTTAAATGCTTTATATCTTCCTTGGAGATGGGACGCTCTTAGAGATATTGCAAGATATGTTTAACTAGTTAGGCTCGACCCTACCAAACATTTGTAAGAACCACCTCTTATGCAATAAAGGATTTTTCTTTGCTTGTCTTTTACCTTGGACTTGTGTCTATTAAGCTGCGTATTATGGCATCACGTGAAGGAGAGTCTTCCTCATCCATGATCCTCCTTTCTGACCTTGTTTAAAGATTTTTTGATGTTTTTTTATGTCTAGTTGAGTGTTCTTTCTGCCATTAATGCGAACTTCCGGTGAGTCTTATAACTCCTCTCCATTTGCATTCATCACTTCCCTAAACCTCCTCCATGAAATATTTATGCAACCAACTTGATCTTTAGGTTGTGTAATCTAATATTATCCTCTACAAAATTAGTGTGGGTTCAAGCTTATGGGAGTTTCCCATTTTAAATTGGTGCATCACCTGGTTATCCCTCTTAGGATCCCTTGTCTCCCTTTTAACCCTTTTCCCCGTGAAGTTTCATTTTAACATTAGTTTTAGCTGATCCACTAAGAGGAACTAGTCTCTTTAAAAACCCTAGAGGCCCAACCTCACCATAAGACACCCACATCCTGAGGTTGTTCCCATGCTTATAGCCAAAATTGGGAGAGCTTAAAAAAATCTCCCACAAGGGTGCAATTCCATGATATAACAGTCACCCTATAATGTATCTTTGATTTTGATGACCAATTCAGAGGAAATAGGTGCTACATGATAACCAAGGAAGATATCTCTACACCTGTAACTATTTTAGAAGGAAAGACTCTTACAGATGGTAAGGTTTCCTCTGCACTAGAAATTGAAAATTTTAATCAACTCATCAGGAGCTATGATGAAATCTTCACATGGAGCTACAAGTATCTTAGAGGTTTTGATCTAGGTATTGTGCAACATATAATTGTGCTAAAACCTAGTGCACAACCTGTGCATCAAAGATAGAGACATGTTAATCTAAAGCTAAAACCATTGATGCACAAAGAGCTCTCAAAACTCATTGAGGCTAGTATAATAATTTTAATCAAGCACTCCTCATTGGTTGCCAACTTGGTACTAGTGCGAAATAAGAATAAGGAGATACATATCTGCATAGACTTTAGGGACTTGAATAAGGCTTCCCTAAAAGACCACTATCCTCTTCTACCCATAAAGCAAATATTGAAAATAGTCATAGGTGCAGAAATATTTTCATTGCTAGATGGTTATTTAGGTTATAACCAAATCCAAGTGCAAGAGTGCGACTAGTACAAAAATACATTTACCACTAAGTGGGGAACCTTTGCATACCATTGCATGCCATTTGGCTTATCAAACACATGCATGACCTTCTAAAGAGCATTAGACATGGCTTTCAAAAAGATCATCAATAAGATCATCTTGGTTTACCTAGATGACATAATTATTTTCTCTAAGTGTGCAGATGATTTTTGGGTCATCTGGAGTAGGTCTCTTAGAAGTGTCATGAATTCAGAATATCCCTAAACCCAAGTAAATGCATCTTCATATTACATAAAGGCACCCTTATTGGGTATATTTTTTCTAAATATGGACTTGTAATTGATCCAGAGTGAGTCAAGGCTATCTCACCTCTTCCCCTTCCAAGCCATAAAAAGAGTCTCTAGAGTTTCTTGGGGAGAATAAACTTTGTGAGAAGGTTTGTGTTTGGCTTTACCATCCTGGTGAAGCCTCTCACTGCAATGCTAAAGAAGAACATTACATTTGGTTGGATGTACGAAGGTAAAGATAGTTTTGAGGCCATCAAGTGTGCTATTATGCAAGCTCCCACCTTGATTAACCTAGATTATGATAATGACTTCATCTTTTATGCAATTGGTGGAACAAAAGGCACCTTAGCCATTCTAACATAAAAAAATAGGGAACAACTAGAGCAACTAATTATTTTCTTTAGCCAAGAGCTGAAGGATTATGAGCTGCACTATAGTTTTGTAGAAGCATACCCTCATAGTTATGAGAGAATTAAAGAAATTTAGGCATATGTTCTCTAACAATAAGATCCAACTCATGGTCACACAGGCAAGTATTAAGGAATTCTTGCTCAGTAGAGACATCAATGAGAAAAGAGCTAGTGAGATCACTAAAGTGATGGAGTATAACATAGAATCTAGGTCACTAGGTTGGTGTGAGGAAAAGGACTATGTGAGAAATTAGCCAAAGTAGCAAGGTCAAAAGATGATGTAGTCTTAGTATCACATGAGGAAGAGTGTGCAAACAAAAAAAATGTTACCAACTAGGTGTAGGACATGAAGACTTTCCTTTGGCATAACATATATCTGCCCAACCTCGATAAAGCCAAGCACATATATTTTCACTTGCAATCCATTGCTTATGTGCTGGTAAGAGGTGCACTTTTATAGAAATATCTTAATAGGGTCCTCCTGAGGAGCATAGAGCCAGAGAAAATAGGCATAATCCTTAAAGAATTCCATGATGGCCTTTCAAGAGGCCATTATTCACTTAAGACCACTGCTATGAAAATCATGCGAGCTAGTTATTTTTGGCCAACTATATTCAAATATGCACATGCTTACATGTGAGCTTGCAAGAAATGTGCCTTCTTCATAGGTAAACAAAGGCTTGTAGCCTTACCACTGTGCCTGATTCAAGCTAACCAACCCTTTGCATAGTGGGGCCTAGATTTCATAGGCATGATTAACCCATCATCAAGTGATTGACACAAGTGGATCTTGATAGCCACTAACCATTTCATAAGGTGGATAGAGGCGGTTGCACTTAAAGAATCTAACGAGACATCCATCTTGAGTTTTTATAATGGCATTGTAATAAGATTCAACATTTCTACCACCATTATCTTTAATAATGTACTAGATTTCCTTAGGACTAGGATCAGTGAGTGGGTTGTCAAACACATCTACTTGAGCACCTCATCAAAATATTACCCCCAGGGTAATGGTCTAACTAAGTACACTAATAAGAACCTGATTTGCATCATAAAGAAGACTATAAAAGACAATCAATAGTCTTGGAATTTAAGCTCAGAACCAGTCTTTGGGCTGATAGGATCATGCCCAAGAGAGTGTTGAAAAACTCACCTTTCATGCTAGTATATGGAAGGGAAGCCAAGTTACCAATATCCTTTGAGTTACCTTCCTTAGAACTTGCACATCAATTGGAGCTACTTGAGAGTGATTCCATTCAAGTAAGAATGGTATAACTCATGGAGATCAAAGAAATTAGAGCACAAGCTATGTGAACCATGGAATTTCAACAAACACAGACTAAGAGGATCTTTGATAAGAAGGCTAGCATCAAAAGTTTCAAAGTAGGGGACTTAATGTTGAAATGGGATATAGACATAGCAAAAGCTGGAAGACACACTAAGTTTGATGTAATATGGAGTGGTCCATACACCGTCACTAATTATAAGCCATCCAACACCTTTCATCATGCTAGAATGAATAGAGAAGAATTACCTATCCTAGTCAATGGGATGAAATAAAAAGTTATTAAAAAAATCAATCCTTTAAAGTTTCTTATGTCAAAATCACATCTCTTAGGCTATATTATAAATGGGTCTTGTTACTCATAAAATTTGACCTAAATATTATGTTAAAAAAATTAGTAAATCACTAGATAATCATAAATCAATTAGGAGTATCCCTGTTATTAGACACAAATCCTATCAACAATAATTTTTGGAATGACTTCACAACTTATAATACCACTCTAAACACATGGAAAATGTTATTTGATGGTTCTAGATGTGCATCTGGTGCCAAGGTAGGAATTATTTTCATCAACCCACTTGAGCACACAGTACCCATTACTTATCGACTCAATTTCTCATGTATAAATAGTATCACATAATATGAGGCCCTTATCCTCACCCTTCACATAATTGAGGCTCTCTGAATAAAATAAATTAAGGTTTATGGAGATTCATAACTAATTGTTAATAAGGTTGCAAATATCTACCAAACTAAGGAAGAATGTCAAATAAGTATTAAATACTACATATTCTGCGTCTGTTATACACACCAATACATTCCATCAATAAAATACATGTTAACAAAAATTATGTTCAACAATTGGAACATGCACAGCAATTGAGACCTTTCCCTTATCATCCCACCTTAACAACATAAATAACAAAATTGAAAGAAATTATTATTATATTTTCATCCTACTCAATATCCAAATAATGTCTGATATTTTATTTTTTTACAATCTATATAGATTAATGTTAACTTTTTAAAATAATTATATCTGTTTTTCATTTTAAAATTCAAATAACATAATATCAATGATCATCAGACAGGGTCTTGGTTTCCCTCTAATAGTTATAGTTCATTTTTATGGAATTATAGTGGGAATATTATTAGTCATCCAGGGGCAGTTTATGATAGGTTATGGGTTTCTTGTAAGTAAGCTAGTATCATAGAGTCTTGTTAGACATTGAAAATGGATGCCATATTGAATATAAAGCATATATTGTTTTATGTTTATTTTTAATAAAAATTAAAAAATATATTTATTATTTTTAAAAATTTTAATTTAATATTGTAATTTTTTATGATTTTAACTTGGGATTTTAAAATAATTATATCTATTTTTCATTTTAAAATTCAAATAACATAATATCAATGATCATCAGACAAGGTCTTGGTCTCCCTCTAATAGTTATAGTTCATTTTTATGGAATTATAGTGGGAATATTATTAGTCATCCAGGGGCAGTTCATTTTTATGAAATTATAGTGGGAATATTATTAGTCATCCAGGGGCAGTTCATGATAGGTTATGGGTTTTCTTGTAAGCTAGTATCATAGAGTCTTGTTAGACATTGAAAAGGGATACCATATTGAATATAAAGCATATATTGTTTTATGTTTATTTTTTATTTTTTTATTTTTTTTAAATTATTATTTTCTAAATTTTTAATTTAATATTGTAATTTTTTATGATTTTAACTTGCAATTTGTAATATCCCCTTCAAACAGGAAATATAGCAACCCAAAAACTTTGAACAAGATATAACTTCGGTTGAATAAATTCAGAATGATCACAATAATATAGTCTTTGGATAGAAAATTACAAATCTTATCACTTGTCCTTTTAAACTATTACAATTGCAGTCCTTTCTCATGCATACAAATATGAAATACAGTCTTAAAAACCCTAGCTTATCAAAACTGGAAGTGAAAATTGAATTCTGGAAGGTCTCGGCCCTTCTGTGTCGACACACAGTCACCGTCATCGGTCGATATCTCGTCGACGTCGGTCTCTGTCAGTCGGCTTTCTACCGACGTCGGTCTTCAGTCGACCGATGTCGGTCACTGAAAACCCTCTGTCTGCCGAGGTCGGTTCCTGAGCTGATCATTACGGACCTGTACGGACTTTGTACGGCCGCCAATTAAGCACAACTTCCCTGTTTTCAACCCTTGATCTGAAATATACGTTTCTAGCACAGACGATCTCTAGCTGTATAATTTATTGAATCAAAACAAGAATAAAGAAATACCTGAAATATCTGTAATAACTTCTGTGTGAAGTTATCTCTCAAACTTGAAATTCTGTGATAACTTCTGGATGAAGCTATCTCACACTTTGGCAATAGATCAGCTGATATTCCACAGCCTCTTAATTGCACACACTGAAGAGGGAACGTTCTCCAATGCAAATGGAATCCTTGAACCCTAGGCTCAGTCTTCACAGAAGAAATTCTCAAAATCAATATCAATAATCAATGGCATAATCAACAATGGCCTCCATGAGAAACCCTTATACCCTCAAAAGATGTGCTTGCCCTAATTAGGGTTTTCTTAAATTAGAATTAGGGTTTCTAATTAAAATTAGGCTAAATAATTAATATTCGATTAAATCAATCAAATATTAATATCTCCCTCAATACATGTCGGATCGACGAACCGATCGAAGCTAGTAAATCAGGGAGTGATTCTGCACATAACCATACCATAATAACGGTGCTCCGCTGCATATCAAATATCCCTAAAAAGTAGGAGCCCTGGCCAAATATGTCTGAAATAACCTGAATGAGAATCAAATGTAGAAATCCTGTGAATCAAAGTCAAGCCAAGCTCCATTATGACCCTCTATCCATCCTATTAGCCTACAAAGGTCGCATAATAGGCTAACCATGAACTCAGAACATGTCAATTAAAAAGGGGACATGACAATCCGCCCCTCCTGAAATTGCTTGCCCTCAAGCAATCACTGAATGACAAATCAGTCAATCCACCTGGATCCCAAATATAGTTTTGATCTCCACCACTGTCAGTTAACACGACCCCCATGCCATGTCCATCCCAACTCTCATGTAATGGTGTCACATCATCTCTAGTACTAAGATAAGCACTCCAACATCCAATCCATAAATGAAAATCAGCAAGCAAACTCCTTACCTGAATAATATCTGAAACTGGATAGTGAAGACTAGAAATAGTCATATCATCATCAACCTGTGACCCGACTGTAACAGAAAGTTGAGTCCTCACCACATGTGACAACTCCTGAACTGAACTCACCTCAAGACCAAGCTCGTCCTCATACCTCTTCTGTGTTGGTGCCAATGTGCTCTCGTCATCACCCTCTATCATGTTATGTGGTATAGGTACCTCCATCCGATGAAAAAACATATATCTGAAGTTGCTGCCTCGTATTGCCTTAAGAATATGTGTCGTCCCATCAACATTAAAGAGAACCTCCATGTCCTTGAGACGAAGAGTAACTTCCTCAAATGAATGAAGCCACTTCATACCCAAGACTAAGTCTATATCCCCCATATTTACCACATAATAATCAGCGTTGAACTCATAATTGTTCAAGCGCAATGGGAGGTCTCTAATCATACGCTCACACTTAAGAGTGTGACCATCGGCTACCTTAACACGGATGCCCTCAAAGTCTACGGTAGTGAGCCCACACTTCACCACAAATCTAGCATCTATGAAATTATGTGTGGCTCCTGTATCAAGAAGGGTGATAACCTTCTGCCCTGCCAAAACTCCACGGAGTCTGAATGACTCATCTGACTGAATACTGGATATGCGTGCCTCCTGAATGTGAAGCTCTAACTCTGCTTCTGCATTAGGCCCTGAAGCCTCCGCCTCTGCCCCCTTAGAACTGTTCTGCTGCTCGGAATCCTCATAGTATACCCACATCATACGATTCGCCTTGCCCTTAGGCCTCAAAGGACAATCGTGATGGATATCATATGGTCCTTTGCAGTAGAAGTAAAGCTTCTTTCTACGTAAATCATTAAGCACCTCACGTTCCAAAGGTGGTGCTGCCGGATTGGCCTTTGAATCATTTTTTACCCCGGATTTATCTATGTTAAAATCCGGTCTCTCCGTATCCCCGTGGGAGTGCTTATGGTCTCTAGAAGAAGTACCTCTAGCGTTAAATTTATTGGATGGGGCTGGCATCTCCATATCCCGTGCCTTCTTCATAGCTACCTGTAATGAAGGAGGATCAAGGGCTTTGATCCACCCCCTCAATGGCTCTGTCAATCCCTCTATGAAGAGAACTACCAATCTACGCTCTGAAATATTGGGTACCATGACTGCCAATCTCTGAAACTCACCAATGAAGGACTCCAAGTTACCTATTTGTCTCAACTGAGCCAGATCTCGAAAGTAAACCTCAAGATCTTTCCTGTCAAACCGCTCAACCAATCTATCCACAAAGTCCTGGTACTCTGTTACCTGATTATGCTGAAGTGTTACCATACCATGGTACCACCAATCATGTGCTACTCCATCCAAGTGCAAAGTGGCGTATTTGATGGCATCTATCTCTGACATTGGTCTCAATGCCAAAAAGGTGTCAAGCTTATGAACCCAAGCTTGAGCTGTCATCTTACCGCTGCCATCAAAATTAGTCAAAGAAAGCTTACCAGTAGCCTTTTGCAGCTCACTGAATTGAACTCTAGGCTCCCTGTCTTATCTAACCAATCTGTAGTGCTCTCTCCTAAGATTGACAAAACGATCAAAGGTCGTCCTCTCTTGGACATGAAGAGGTAATAAGTCCCACTCATCATTTGCAGCCATGTAAACATCTGCAAATGGGTTATTCCCTGCTTCCTCTACTGGTGCCTCTAGTTCTTCTTGAACAAAAGTCGGACGTGTAGGTCTATCAGCTGTTTTGGAGTGAGTCCGCTGTGGCCTCTGATTAACCGTAGCACTCCTGTCATCTCTTTGGTCCCCGTTTTGTCCATCAGGGGTGTTCATTCTCTCTATCATAGTCATAAGTGCCTGTAGTGTCTGAGCCATCTGCTGTTGGCTTGTCATCATAGCACGCTAAAATTCTCTGGTGCCCTGATCAGCATCATACCTGTGGCCCCTGGGTGGGCTGCTCTCACGTCTGTCACTCATGATGGTCGGTGGCTGATCTAACACCTGAGTACCTTCAAGCAAGGCTCGACTGCGTGTGTTATACTTGTGTGGTCCCAACTCTTGTGGCTGCATAAGATCTATACACCCTCAGGCTGGCAGGATTTAGCTCTGATACCACTGTAATATCCCCTTCAAACAGGAAATATAGCAACCCAAAAACTTTGAACAAGATATAACTTCGGTTGAATAAATTCAGAATGATCACAATAATATAGTCTCTGGATAGAAAATTACAAATCTTATCACTTGTCATTTTAAACTATTACAATTGCAGTCCTTTCTCATGCATACAAATATGAAATACAGTCTTAAAAACCCTGGCTTATCAAAACTGGGAGTGAAAATTGAATTCTGGAAGGTCTCGGCCCTTTTGTGTCGACACACAGTCGCCGTCGTCAGTCGATATCTCGCCGATGTCGGTCTCTGTCAGTCGGCTTTCTGCCGACGTCGGTCTTCAGTCGACCGATGTCGGTCACTGAAAACCCTCTGTCTGCCGAGGTCGGTTCCTGAGCTGATCAGTACGGACCTGTACGGATTTTGTACGGCCGCCAATTAAGCACAACTTCCCTGTTTTCAACCCCTGATCTGAAATATACGTTTCTAGCACAGACGATCTCTAGCTGTATAATTTATTGAATCAAAACAAGAATTAAAAAATACCTGGAATATCTGTAATAACTTCTGTGTGAAGTTATCTATCAAACCTGAAATTCTGTGATAACTTCTGGATGAAGCTATCTCACACTTTGGCAATAGATCAGTTGATATTCCACAGCCTCTTAATTGCACACACTGAAGAGGGAACGTTCTCCAATGCAAATGGAATCCTTGAACCCTAGGCTCAGTCTTCACAGAAAAAATTCTCAAAATCAATATCAATAATCAATGACATAATCAACAATGGCCTCCATGAGAAACCCTTATACCCTCAAAAGATGTGCTTGCCCTAATTAGGGTTTTCTTAAATTAGAATTAGGGTTTCTAATTAAAATTAGGCTAAATAATTAATATTCGATTAAATCAATCAAATATTAATATCTCCCTCAATACATGTCGGATCGACGAATCGATCGAAGCTAGTAAATCAGGGAGTGATTCCGCACATAACCATACCATAATAACGGTGCTTCGCTGCATATCAAATATTCCTAAAAAGTAGGAGCCCTGGCCAAATATGTCTGAAATAACCTGAATGAGAATCAAATGTAAAAATCATGTGAATCAAAGTCAAGCCAAGCTCCATTATGACCCTCTATCCATCCTATTAGCCTACGAAGGTCGCATAATACGCTAACCATGAACTCAGAACATGTCAATTAAAAAGGGGACATGACACAACTTTTATATATCTTTTACATAATATCAATGATCACTAGGTAAAAATAGAAACTTATCACTCTTTTCATAGACATTGAAAAGGGATGCCATATTAAATAAAGCATACATTGTTTTATGTTTATTTTTAATAAAGATAAAAAATATATTTATTATTTTGTAAATTTTTAATTTAATATTGTATTTTTTTATGATTTTGATTTGCACTTTTTATACATCTTTTTACTCTTTTCACAAAATTTCAACTGTCTAATTTTGCCTCAAGATCTCAACTGTCCAATTAAACTCCTACAAAATCTTAACTGTTCAATTGCCCAGTTGATTTGATATGTGATTTGAATACTAAAAAATTAACTTCATATAAACTCCTTCCACAAAATCTCAACTGTCCAATTATCCAGTTGATATGATTTTAAATAATTAACTTCATTTTTATATAAATTTATTTTTATTATTCTTTAATTTCAACCAAGACAAATTCACATCACTCATAATAATAATTCTAATTCATTTAAAAAAAAATTTGTTTTATTCCTTCTATAAAATCTAAACTATTTACTTAACATGTTTTTACAACTTTAATTAATTATAAGCATATTTAATAATATATGTTTATTTAATTATTAAAATAACTTTTTTATATACAACCATTCTTCACCTGACACTGACTTTGCTTTTACCTTTAATATCAAGCTTTACAAACCTAATATTACTTGCAGTAGTATTTAATAAGATTGTTATTCAATATTTATAAAATATGAGATCATTAAAATTGGCAGTTAATCTAAACTTTTTGAAATGAATATTTTAATATTATAAAACCAAGTTACAATTACCATTTTGAAATGAATATTTTAATATTATAAAACCAAGTTACAATTACCATATTTAATAATATATTTTTATTTAATTATTAGAATAACTTTTTTATATGCAACCATAATTTTGAAATGAATATTTTAATATTATAAAACCATCCTTCAACTGGGACTGACTTTCCTTTTACCTTTAATATCAAGCTTTACAAACCTAATATTACTTGCAGTAGTATTTAATAAGATTGTTATTCAATATTTATAAAATATGAGATAGTTAAAATTGGCAGTTAATCTAAACTTTTTGAATATTTTAATGTTATAAAACCAAGTTACAATTACAGAAAAAAAAAATTGGTTAGACAATCAAAATAGAAAAGTGCATACAAGTTCACATGAACTCCCAACTATAATTAATAAAATATATATCGAATACATTGCAACGTAGGGGACATCAACTCCCAACAGATATACAATCAGTCAAAAAAAATTGCTCTGGCTATGAGAGAAGTGAAAATGCCAGAGCAATATTTACAAAATTGAATCTCTGTAACACAGATTCAGAAGCGATAAAAACATGTCCACAAGAGGTATTCCCCTTCCCCAAACTTAGAACAAGCATAGAATTATTACGATTAAAAAAATTAAAAAAAAGGCTTAGAACAGCATATAACCGTGAGATAGCCTAAAATTAACAAAAACACAAAGCAAAGGAGAGCGGTGATCAGACGTTGAGCGGCAGCCTTGCTACTGGAACGGCATGAAGCGGATGTGCCATCTCACAAGACAGCTTGAGTATCTCAGACACATCGACGGGATGGTGGTTGTGGGGAAGCCAGTGGAATTGATGCAGCAGTTTAGCAACCCAAAGGTGAACAGTAGAGAGACCGAGAGCTTTCCCAGGGCAAACCCGACGACCCGCGCCGAAGGGCGCAAGCCTCAAGTCGCTACCCCTGACATCCACATTCTCCCCGCCATCAGAGACGAGGAACCTCTGCGGTCGAAAGTGGTGAGGAGAATCCCATATCTGCGGGTCGTGTGTAATCGACCACATGTTAACCATGGTGGTGGTACCCACCGGAACACAGAACATTCCGTCAGCAACGTCTGTATCCTGGGTGCAAAGGCGGGCCCAGGATAAGAGGGGACCAGGTGGATGCATTCGCAGAGTCTCCTTCACCACCGCCTGCAGATAGGGAAGCTCACATATGTCCGAATCCCTCACGCTCCTACTCTTTCCCACCACGCCATCCAGCTCTTCCTGCACCTTACTCTGAGCTTCAGGATTCAACACCATCTCCGCCATGGCCCACTCCGTCAGCAGCGCCGTCGTGTCGGTTCCTCGAAATATCATCTCCTACATACCAACCATAATATCATAATCAACATGAATTCCCAACCAAAAGTATGTGATGCGAAGGTTTAAAAACATAAAGAATAAAAGAGGAAAATAAGAATCAGGAGTACCCAAAGGACAGAAATCATATCCTCGTCGTCTAGCTTATCCTCTCCCTTGAGAGACAAGAGAACATCAACAAAGTCGGAGTCAACAGTATCGTTGTGATCTTTATGCTTGAGACGATGCTCCTCGATTATATTTTTAACGAAGCCTCTCACGCGGGGCACGAGTCGGGCACAACGCGAGTGGATTCGAAGAGGATCCAGCACGCGAAGCCAAGGGAGATGATCAGCCCAGTTAAAGGCTCCCAGCAGCTCGAATCCCTCCTCTACCATCTCTCGCAGGCTTTTCGCTTCTTCACTCTCACTACTCATATCAAACCTCCTGCCGAACACGCTTCCCATGATGTTGTTCAGCGCGGCTACTTGCACGTGACGGCGGAGCCTCACAACTCCATTCGACAGAAATTCATGGTTTATGTTGTTGATCATGACAACCGAGTCCGTCTGCCGCCCAGGCTCGTGTGCGGCGATTCTGCGCGGCGCGAAGAGATGCGCAGCAGAAATTCTGCGAAGCATTCTCCAGTAATCACCGCTGGGAGCAAAGCCGATGGCTCTCCCGAACATGAGCTGTTGAGCAGACTGTTTCAGTGGCCTGTCTGCGAAATGAGGCGAGCTGAGCAACTCCCGAGCTACCTCGGGGTCAGATGTGATAACAGCCGGAGTTGAGCCTAAGCTGAATGCCATCAGCTTCTTCGCATCATGTATACGAGCCAGATGAGCGAGCTTGCGATGGGCAAGACCCACGCTCATATCGATCAGGCTTCCGATGATGGGAAAACCGCTGGGCCCAGGAATGGCAGCAGCCGCAACACTTTTCTCACCCTTCTTGTGCCTTGCGGCCCATGCGCATCCCCCTGGATTCGACCATGCGACCACAACAGCACAAACCGCCGCAAGAAACACTGCGACGTACAGCGGCCATGCAGAAATTATATCGCCGGTGGTTTGTAGCAAGCAACCACAACCATCCTTTGTAAATAGAGGAATGGCCCAAAGCCACCACCACCCTCCACCACCACAACTTCCGCGACTCTCCATCGCACGAAAATGACAAAATCACAAGAGCAAGAGCAGACAATCCCCGAGAAAGAATGTCAAAACACAAGAACATATGAATTGTAAGCAAGGGATGACTCTTATTTATAGAATTCCAGAAAGGCTAATGAAAGAGAAAAAGGCGGCGGAGATTAAAAATGTGTACCACCACCGTCCTATCTATTTAATCTTTATTTAAATCTCAATTTACAAAGCCGTGGGTCCCATCTACATTTATCCCGATAAGGGTTAGTCCCTGTTCTAAGTAATTAGTAATTATTAAATAATATTTTGGGGACAATTAACTAGGGAAGTTTTCAAATTTTTGTCTTAATTTTTAAGAATATGAGTCTTCCTTGTCATTAGTAGATGACACTTCCATTGTTTCCCATGGGTCTAGAAGGTTCCCTCAAGTCAAAAAAGAATCGGTTATCATTTTTTTTTTAAAAATGTTTCCACAAATTTTAGGCCTCGCAATTTTTTTCAATCAACAAAGGCTTGATTTTGCGTGATTCTCATGTTTCATTATCACCTAATTTCTAGACTCACATGTTTTAATATTATCCCCGACTATGAATGAATATATTAAAACACAGTCCAATATCAAGGGTAAATAAGAGTTTGTGCTCTAACTTTGCGTATGTGTGGAGTCCAAACTGTGCCATGTTAACACTTAAATTTGATGTTGATGGATAATTTAATAAGTGTACTTCTCAATTTTATATTTTCAGTGTATGACGTATCTAAATGGACTCAGTGTTTTGATCCCCATGCAAAAGGTCTTTATGGGGTCATTTTGGAGGTCGAACCAACCCCTAGGCATGCCATCGCCAAAAAAATCAATGAGGGGACAATAGTGGGGCATACACCCCTCAAAAATCAAATGGCCACATCAAAAGTGGGGACTTTAAACTCCAATTAATAGCATGCGATCGATGATGTGTAGACACTAAACTCGAGGTGGCAGAGCATTTGTCTCTCCATCCTACATTTATGACCCACTCCCTCCCATTCATTTTGTCGATGCTTAGGTATTTCGTCTTGACCTTCTAGCATGTTTATCGCCATTCGCGTACATTACATGTGTAGGGAAGAGGAGATGGAGGATTTCAAAGATGACACACTGGTAAGAGCAACAACAACAACATGAGTGCTTACACTCGCTTGTCATCATCGCTCACAGGTGAGGTTTTCTACACCTCACTAAGGCTATGAGCCATTTGCTTTTCAAAATTTTAATATGCCTTTCAATGTCTATAAAAAAATACTATTTTTATTTGGTCATTCTGTCAATTAAGACATGTTAAATTCAATTTAGTTGTTTTGTGAATCATTCAAAATTAGTAGTTTTGGCTTACACTTTTCAATGGCAGTCTTAACCCTATTTTCTGTAGTACTTCATCGCTAAACGTCTAAGCACATTACGTTTATGACCCACTGCCTCACATTCATTTCTCTAACATATGGGTATTTTACATTGACCTTCTAGGGTAATTGATTTATGCAAAAATGGTGAACTGGGTGCACGTAACGGCTTTCACAAAGGCATATTTCAAAAGAGCCATGTCTGTTTCCAATGGTATTTTTTAACATGACCAATAATGGGTTTATGTTTAGCTATCGTTAATTACAGGTGAGGTATTATATACCTCACTAAGGTTGTGAGCTAAAATGGTTTAAAAATACTCTATGGGTTTCATTGTCTGTTAAAAATAAAACATTTTACTCAATGTGATTATAGAAAAAAGTCACACTGCCTCAAGGGGTTTTTGTTTTAGTATTCTAGGTTTTTTTCTTTTGACATTTGTAGAAATGGTGAAATGTGGTTTGTGTTGACTTTCTAAGTCACCCCCTGGTCAGTGTAAGACCTCCCCAGAATCATATAGGAGGTTAACCCAGTTGCGAGGTCCCAAGTGCTTCAGGTAGAAGAAGCGCATATGCTTCTCATCTGCACTCGAGCCTGAACTAGAGGCATAGATCTGTGCAATAGGGTAGTTATGATTCACACCAACATAAGGATATCAATGTATATATTTGCGTAAGTTTTTATGATGTGTAGGTCAAAAGGCATACAAAGTTTTAGAGTGTGAGGCCTCGGACTCTAAAATGACCAAGTGAAAGAGATGAGGTAAGAAGCAGTTATGGGAACACTCTAGCGTGCCCAAAATCTTCATCTCGATGCACTCTCTACTTTAAAATATTCTTCACGCCCATCCAACATAGCTTCATGCCCATGCGTAGGATCTCACATCTACGCCCTTGAATGGCATAGCCTCTAGCCTTTCTTTTATCATCGCCATATGGCAACCCTACGCTCACTTAAACACAAGGAAGATTTTTATTGCCTAGAACAAGCACCAACCATTCACGTGTCACACCCGCACCACTCCTATCCAACAATTTGAAGAGCTTCCCTGAGAGTCCGTCAAAGTACCGCATGTAGGGAGGTTGGTAGAGTTAATGAAGGTAATTGGAGGTAGTTGAGATGAACTCAAGGTGTTGTCAAAATTAAATATGAGAGTGGATACTTGGCATTGGGATTTGAAGTACATGCCATCCTTTGACACTGACAGGGAAATCTTATAGTTTCCAATGCATGTGCATCCAGAAGTGATCTTATCATCAACCCAAGTCCAATCATCAGGCAGACTTCAAAAGGCATGGTCACGACATTGCAAATGCATTAAATGTTTCACCCATCACCCAAGTGGTGCATTTATTGTAAAACTAGCTTGATCTTTTATAAAACCCTAGTTATTCCATTGTAAAAATGGTCGACACATTTTTAGTAGCCTCAAGTTGCAAAAATTGGCCCTCCATGAGCACTTGTATTGGCTAAATCCTTGTATGCCAATGAGAATTAAGTTTGCCTCTTTTCATTATTTTGATGATCTATGTGCTCTTTGTGTTTGTTGATTCCTCTCTGTGGGCAATGTTCACCCCTCTCTTTAATCATTCATTCCATATACCTCCTCATTGAACTCAAAGCTCACTTGTTGGTCGCATTCTATGTGCACTCGGGTCTGTGTTGATGTTGTTTATGGACCGTTTATCATCCCTCTCATTGTAATGCTATGTTTTCATGCCTCTGTGTGAAGTACTCATGCATGTAGAGTAACTTGATGGAAAGTATGCAATATTATCTTGTTCTCAAGTTCTTACATTGTGGTTATGTCAGTAGGAGCACTCGCTCTATTCTAGGTGCATCACCCTTTTATTTTATGCACTCTTACCTTCTCCCTCCCTTTTCCTCAATAAATCATTAGGTTTAGACTGGCAGTAGATTACCTATTTGCTCTTTAGGTCCATGTGTTAGTCTTAAACTAGGTGCATTTAGAATAGAAGGAATCTAGCCTACTTCAAAGACTCGTCCCAAGAAGTATAAGGGTCCCACACCTTGGGGATGTTTCTATCATTATAGTCAGACAACTAATGCTCACATGCATAGTTACACAATAATACGTTCATGCCCAGCATTGAGTCCTCTCGTACCCTGAATAGGACCTCCATGCCTAGAGTCCCACCATAAAGCTTCCCCATGCCATCGAGCATCCATAGGTGCACATTTCAAATGACAATAATTTATGGCATACCTAGTAGGACTAAAATTGAACAAGCTAAAGTATTGGTGCTT
Organism: Torreya grandis; assembly: GCA_037957365.1. Lineage (NCBI taxonomy): Eukaryota > Viridiplantae > Streptophyta > Pinopsida > Cupressales > Taxaceae > Torreya > Torreya grandis. The sequence continues at coordinate 3,506,310 of JARHVA010000720.1, read as the reverse complement.
TCTTTAGCTATCAAGTATAGCAGACACTCAAAAAAAGCACCTAACGACTCCCAACACCTCCAGTTTACAAAGACCAGTCCCTTATTTACATGCCAAGAATAACAAGATCGTCTACAAGAGGCATTGACCATTCCACTGAGCTTCCAGCGCCATCTAGAAGAAGGAGAGATAGAGTATCTTTGTCCCCTGTCAAGAGGCATGATGCAAGTCAGTCTCCACCTAGAGCTCATTCTACACCTCCATTCGAAAGGTTATATTCTAGAAGGGGCCTATTCCCTATCCCATTTATGGCAGTGCCAAGGAATCAGGTATTTTTGCCTTTTAATAGAGGCAGTCCATTAGTCCTAGCATGATATAATGATATTCTAATGTATGCTCTCAAGAGTCTGCCCTATTTCATGAGTGAGAATTTGACCTCCCTTGTGAAGCATATTCAATATATTATGAATATCTGAGCAGTACACCATATCACCCAGGATAATGTTGCAATCAAATTACTGGCTTTTTCCTTGAAAATAAAAACTCTTCAATGGTATCGGGGCTTACAACTAAACTCCATTCACAACTGGGATGAGCTTGGTGAGTAGTTATGTAAGCAGTTCAAGGATCAGAGTGATCATTTGTCCCTGATAAATCAACTCATGACTATAAAGCGAGTACCAGGCGAAATAATGGTCAATTTCAACTTCAAATTCTAGAGGATCTGGGATAGAATCCTAGCCTTGTGTAAGCCATCTCTTAACACTATATTTTTATATTTCTTAAAGCTCTTAATAGCGATATTGTAGTGGTGATTCAATCCATGGGAGGCACAGTTCTTTGTAATGCTTATAAAGTTGCAGTGCATGTAAAGAATTGCTTGATTCAAGCGAGCAAGATTGTGCCCAAACCCCTAATGCCTATATTCATAGAACCTCCTCCCAATCAAGCAACTTTTCAACCTATGCTAGCACCTATCCCTATTATAGTAAGCACACATGCTTTATACTCTGCTCCTTCCAATGAATTGCATGAAGTAAAGATGCTATACAAAGTTTTGGGAATGAGTTGGTTGCCCTCAAAAGGCAACAAGTGTAGTATTCTAGATGTCATCAGCCTTTCACTCAATAATACCAAATAAATAGATCTCCCTACCAAGGTAGCACATAGACACAGAACCAACTCACATATAATAGAGCACCTAATGCATAGAAGGCTGATGTCATTAGCACCTCCAAAGCCCTTATCCTAGTACAAAATAATATAGCGTAGGATTCGTAATGGTGCTTTTAATGTAACCAATCGCATGATTAAGCTACATGTGCAAACAAAGTTTTGAAGAGCTACAGAAGTAGCCATACCAACTGCAATGCTCTTACCTTTTGCCCCTAAACCAATCATGCAGGTGCACAAGCTAGAGTACCCACATTGCCCTTGCATTTGGAGAAGGCCATGTAGAAAGAGAAAGTGCCCTAAATTAGTGCACTAACATTATAAGAACCTACCATTCCAAACCCATAGTTAAAAGAATCCCAAGTTCCTTTCAACATAATAAAGCAGATGAAGAAGACTAGCCTCAATGTTATAATGTAAGATGCGCTTACCATTCCAACTCAACAAAAAATTTTACAGGACGTGCTAAAAGGCTTCCAGGAGTGTCATGTTCCTGAATTGGTGCTCACCACTTCTACGAGCTTATGCCAACTAAAAGAGGAAGCACAAGTGCAGAATGTCAATAATAAGCCACTCTCATTCTATGTCTCTTTGATCATTGGCCATCACTTAGTGCTCAATTGTATGATTGACTCTAGTATAAGTAGCTTGGTAATGCCAAAGAAGATTTCATACACACTTCTAATTACGTATACCCCTATTTCAAAAGGAGTGGTCCAACTTGATGGCACCATAGTCAATGTTTTAGGTGTAATCAAGGATTTAAATCTAATTCTACATGCATGCCCAAGCCTTTCTATTATGTAGGACATCGCTGTCATTGACTTACTGCCCTATTTTACCATCTGCCTCTCTCGAGACTTCATGACAAAGATGGGTGGGTATTTATCTTTAGATTGGTCACATATGTTGTTGAGAACTAGATATGGGACAAAAGGGACCATCAGGACAAACCATATCTTCAGGAGCCATGTTGAGCCATACACTCCTAGCCTAGTTGAGAAAAACTATGCAATGTTCGATTAAGAGGAGAACTTAATTCTCCACAAAAGTGTGACATCATTGGAAGAAGCCCCAAATAACCTACTAGATGAATGGGCATGTAAGCATTTTTAATACGATCCATATGATAACATAGAGACTGGGCTTGACACATATTACATCATAGAAGAGAATCCAACATTGCCTGAACTCATAAAGGTACATGAGAATCCTAAAGGCATATGGCAATTATTCTTTGATGGCTCTTGGAGCAGGAATGGCATAGGAACTAGTGTCATGTTGGTCTCACCCAAAAAAGGAAAAATACTTTCATGCCTTTAGACTATAGTTCACTTGCACGAACAATACTACTGCATATGAAGTGATAATTCAAGGCCTTCAACTTGTGCAAAAGAAAGGAATCAAGGAATTAAAATCGTTGGGTGATAGTAAGTTGGTTGTCAAACAAGTTCAAACACAAAGCATGACTAAAAATGGCTTGATGAAAGCCTACAAACATAGGGTGTGGGATATGAGTCAAGGGTTTAATGCCTTCAACATCACCTCTATACCAAGAGTGCATAATGTCGATGCAGATAGGTTGATAACTGTAGGTGCACAATATGACATTCTACATGACATAATGAAAGAGTTTGAATAGCTTGTCAAGCTTGTGGTCAGACTGACAATTCTTGATAACATGGAGAACTATCAAGTATTTGAGAGCAATAAGCAAATCATCAATTCCTACAGGATGAGGTAGAGTTTTATGCCATAAGCTAGGCACAGTTGTAGGCCTAATTTGAAGATCAAGTCATCCAGTTGAAAGGAAACAAATTGCCTAAAGGGCTAGTCACTATTGGCCATTTTGGCTCGCATACCAAAATTTTGCTAGTTTGAATAAAATGGACATAACTCAAGAAGAAAATGGAAAAGTATTCAAACTTTGAGTTCTTGAGGGCATAATGCAAATCAGGTTTCTAGCAGTGCTTGACTTCTAAATATTTTATAAGTAGAAGTAATTCGAGTTTATGAACCCAAATTACTCATGGACAGTGCAGATCAGATTCTCCAAGGTGAACGACTTCAAGATTTCTCTTAAAGAAGGCTTCGGGTTCTCTAACGAAGATAACTTTGGGTTTCCAAAGGAGCACTACTTTAAAAAAACCTTATAAGTAATCAATAGTCAAAACCCCAAAGCAAGTAAGAAGGCCTAGAAAGCTCAATTTGGTCTGAGTAGTGTATTTTGGGTTTCTGGGGTGCACTACTTATTTCACTTTATAGGTTGCAAGTAATGATAAGTCCAAAGTAAGTAGTGAGGCTTGAAAAGCTTGATTTAGTCTGGGCAGTGTATTTCAGGTTCTCCAAGGAGCACTACTTAATTACTTCATAAGTTGTGAGCAGTTAGAAACCCGAAATAAGTAATGAGACATCAAAAGCTTAATTTGGTCTTAGAAGTGCCTCTCAGGTTCTCAAAAAGACAAGTCCTCTCCAAGTGTAAATCTAAAGGGCCAATCAGTCAAGGACAAGTTTCATAAGTACATACAACTCACTTCTAGAACATGCAAAGTGGTCAAACAAGGATTGGACGTGTCTAGGTGGAGCAACGATCATGCAAGGACTAATTGGGATAGTCTAAGTTGTAATAGAGATCTCACCAAGCTTTAATGCAAAGATCAAAACACTCAGACTTGGTAGTGACATCCAGCTACCCATGACATGGCTTCTCAAATACGCCAAAGGGAGACTTGAATATGGGAATGGCTCAAAGAGATTGGGATGATCATGGGTGGTGCATTTCATGGTCAAGGTAATGATGACAATAGCGGTCCTAGTTCAATGACTTCCCCTCTCTCCTTTCTACCATGCAACTCTCTCTCTCCCCATTCTCTATAAATATCATGCAACTTGCCATTGTAAGGGTTCCTAGTTTTTAAATGCTTTTTATCTTCCTTGGAGATGGGACGCTCTTAGAGATATTGCAAGATATGTTTAACTAGTTAGGCTCGACCCTACCAAACATTTGTAAGAACCACCTCTTATGCAATAAAGGATTTTTCTTTGCTTGTCTTTTACCTTGGACTTGTGTCTATTAAGCTGCGTATTATGGCATCACGTGAAGGAGAGTCTTCCTCATCCATGATCCTCCTTTCTGACCTTGTTTAAAGATTTTTTGATGTTTTTTTAGGTCTAGTTGAGTGTTCTTTCTGCCATTAATGCGAACTTCCGGTGAGTCTTATAACTCCTCTCCATTTGCATTCATCACTTCCCTGAACCTCCTCCATGAAATATTTATGCAACCAACTTGATCTTTAGGTTGTGTAATCTAATATTATCCTCTACAAAATTAGTGTGGGTTCAAGCTTATGGGAGTTTCCCATTTTAAATTGGTGCATCACCTGGTTATCCCTCTTAGGATCCCTTGTCTCCCTTTTAACCCTTTTCCCCGTGAAGTTTCATTTTAACATTAGTTTTAGCTGATCCACTAAGAGGAACTAGTCTCTTTAAAAACCCTAGAGGCCCAACCTCACCATAAGACACCCACATCCTGAGGTTGTTCCCATGCTTATAGCCAAAATTGGGAGAGCTTAAAAAAATCTCCCACAAGGGTGCAATTCCATGATATAACAGTCACCCTATAATGTATCTTTGATTTTGATGACCAATTCAGAGGAAATAGGTGCTACATGATAACCAAGGAAGATATCTCTACACCTGTAACTATTTTAGAAGGAAAGACTCTTACAGATGGTAAGGTTTCCTCTGCACTAGAAATTGAAAATTTTAATCAACTCATCAGGAGCTATGATGAAATCTTCACATGGAGCTACAAGTATCTTAGAGGTTTTGATCTAGGTATTGTGCAACATATAATTGTGCTAAAACCTAGTGCATAACCTGTGCATCAAAGGTAGAGACATGTTAATCTAAAGCTAAAACCATTGATGCACAAAGAGCTCTCAAAACTCATTGAGGCTAGTATAATAATTTTAATCAAGCACTCCTCATTGGTTGCCAACTTGGTACTAGTGCGAAATAAGAATAAGGAGATACATATCTGCATAGACTTTAGGGACTTGAATAAGGCTTCCCTAAAAGACCACTATCCTCTTCTACCCATAAAGCAAATATTGAAAATAGTCATAGGTGCAGAAATATTTTCATTGCTAGATGGTTATTTAGGTTATAACCAAATCCAAGTGCAAGAGTGCGACTAGTACAAAAATACATTTACCACTAAGTGGGGAACCTTTGCATACCATTGCATGCCATTTGGCTTATCAAACACATGCATGACCTTCTAAAGAGCATTAGACATGGCTTTCAAAAAGATCATCAATAAGATCATCTTGGTTTACCTAGATGACATAATTATTTTCTCTAAGTGTGCAGATGATTTTTGGGTCATCTGGAGTAGGTCTCTTAGAAGTGTCATGAATTCAGAATATCCCTAAACCCAAGTAAATGCATCTTCATATTACATGAAGGCACCCTTATTGGGTATATTTTTTCTAAATATGGACTTGTAATTGATCCAGAGTGAGTCAAGGCTATCTCACCTCTTCCCCTTCCAAGCCATAAAAAGAGTCTCTAGAGTTTCTTGGGGAGAATAAACTTTGTGAGAAGGTTTGTGTTTGGCTTTACCATCCCGGTCAAGCCTCTCACTGCAATGCTAAAGAAGAACATTACATTTGGTTGGATGTACGAAGGTAAAGATAGTTTTGAGGCCATCAAGTGTGCTATTATGCAAGCTCCCACCTTGATTAACCTAGATTATAATAATGACTTCATCTTTTATGCAATTGGTGGAACAAAAGGCACCTTAGCCATTCTAACATAAAAAAATAGGGAACAACTAGAGCAACTAATTATTTTCTTTAGCCAAGAGCTGAAGGATTATGAGCTGCACTATAGTTTTGTAGAAGCATACCCTCATAGTTATGAGAGAATTAAAGAAATTTAGGCATATGTTCTCTAACAATAAGATCCAACTCATGGTCACACAGGCAAGTATTAAGGAATTCTTGCTCAGTAGAGACATCAATGAGAAAAGAGCTAGTGAGATCACTAAAGTGATGGAGTATAACATAGAATCTAGGTCACTAGGTTGGTGTGAGGAAAAGGACTATGTGAGAAATTAGCCAAAGTAGCAAGGTCAAAAGATGATGTAGTCTTAGTATCACATGAGGAAGAGTGTGCAAACAAAAAAAATGTTACCAACTAGGTGTAGGACATGAAGACTTTCCTTTGGCATAACATATATCTGCCCAACCTCGATAAAGCCAAGCACATATATTTTCATTTGCAATCCATTGCTTATGTGCTGGTAAGAGGTGCACTTTTATAGAAAGATCTTAATAGGGTCCTCCTGAGGAGCATAGAGCCAGAGAAAATAGGCATAACCCTTAAAGAATTCCATGATGGCCTTTCAAGAGGCCATTATTCACTTAAGACCACTGCTATGAAAATCATGCGAGCTAGTTATTTTTGGCCAACTATATTCAAATATGCACATGCTTACATGTGAGCTTTCAAGAAATGTGCCTTCTTCATAGGTAAACAAAGGCTTGTAGCCTTACCACTGTGCCTGATTCAAGCTAACCAACCCTTTGCATAGTGGGGCCTAGATTTCATAGGCATGATTAACCCATCATCAAGTGATTGACACAAGTGGATCTTGATAGCCACTAACCATTTCATAAGGTGGATAGAGGCGGTTGCACTTAAAGAATCTAACGAGACATCCATCTTGAGTTTTTATAATGGCATTGTAATAAGATTCAACATTTCTACCACCATTATCTTTAATAATGTACTAGATTTCCTTAGGACTAGGATCAGTGAGTGGGTTGTCAAACACATCTACTTGAGCACCTCATCAAAATATCACCCCCAGGGTAATGGTATAACTAAGTACAGTAATAAGAACCTGATTTGCATCATAAAGAAGACTATAAAAGACAATCAATAGTCTTGGCATCTAAGCTCAGAACCAGTCTTTGGGCTGATAGGATCATGCCCAAGAGAGTGTTGAAAAACTCACCTTTCATGCTAGTATATGGAAGGGAAGCCAAGTTACCAATATCCTTTGAGTTACCTTCCTTAGAACTTGCACATCAATTGGAGCTACTTGAGAGTGATTCCATTCAAGTAAGAATGGTATAACTCATGGAGATCAAAGAAATTAGAGCACAAGCTATGTGAACCATGGAATTTCAACAAACACAGACTAAGAGGATCTTTGATAAGAAGGCTAGCATCAAAAGTTTCAAAGTAGGGGACTTAATGTTGAAATGGGATATAGACATAGCAAAAGCTGGAAGACACACTAAGTTTGATGTAATATGGAGTGGTCCATACACCGTCACTAATTATAAGCCATCCAACACCTTTCATCATGCTAGAATGAATAGAGAAGAATTACCTATCCTAGTCAATGGGATTCATTTCAAGGACTATATTCATTAACTCTTTGTATATAATTATAAATAAGTAAAGTATTTGCTTTTATTTCCCTAAAGGTGTGCTTTGTGTGCCCTTGTTTTAGAATAGTTTGGATTCTTCCAAGTGCTTTTTCCTAGTGTTTTCTTAGCTTAGGTATTTTAATCTAAGTACCTTCAGCATAGTTTATGTCTTTTCAGGTGAATCTTATTTCATTCCAAGAGCCAAAAGTGTGTAATCAACACAATAGGAGAAGAAAGAGCTAGGGGCTTCAAAGACTATGTGCCCAAGGGATTGCTCAAAGGACTACTGGGTCCCTGCTTAGTAGGCAAGTGGCCCACAAAGGTCTCCAAAAGTGTTAACTTTCTAAATCACTCCCTGATTGGTGTAAAGCCTCCCCAAAATCATATAAGAGGTTAGCATAGTTGTGAGGTCCCAAGTACTTTAGTTATAAGAAGCACATACGCTTCCCATTTATGATCAAGCTTGAACTAGAGGCACAAATCTATGTAACAGGGAAACAATGCTTCACACTAGTATAGGTATATCAATGTATATCTTTGCACAAGGTTTTATGGTGTGCATGTCAACAAGCATGCCAAGTTTTAGAGTACAGGTCCCCAAACTCTAAAATGACCAAGTGAAAGAGATGATGCAAGAAGCATTTATGGGAATACTCTAACACAATCAAAATATTCATCTCAATGTGTGCTCTACTTTAAAAGCTTACTCATGCCCATCCAACACAGCTTTGTGCCCATGTGTAGGATCTCATATCTATGCCCTTGAATGGTGTAGCCTATAACCTTTCTTTTGCCATCACCACATGGCAATCATATGCTCACTTAAGCATAAGGAAGTTTTTAGCTGCGCATAATAAGTGCTAACCATCCACGTGTCACACCCATGCCACTCTTATCCAGTGATTCAAAGAGCTTCCTTGAGACTTTATCAAAGTGCCATGTGTTAGGAGGTTGGCCAAGTTAATGAAGGCCATTGGAGGTAATTGAGATGAACTCAAGGTGCTATCAAAATTAAATATGAGAGTGACTACTTGGCATCAAGATTTGAAGTACATACCATCCTCTAACATTGACAGGGAAATCTTCTAGTTTCCAATGCATGTGCATCCATAAGTGATCCTATCATCAACCTAAGTCCAATCATCGGGCAGACTTTAAAAGGCATGGCCACGACACTGAAAATGCATTAAATGTTTCACCCATCATCCAAGTGGCATATTTATTTTAAAACTGGCTTGATATTTTATAAAACCCTAGTTATTTCATTATAAAAAGGGTCAACACATTTTTAGTAGCCTCACGCTATAAAAATTTGCCCTTTATGAGAACTTGTATTGGCTAAATCCTTATATGCTAATGAGAATTAAGTTCACCTCTTTTCATTATTCTAATGATCTATGTGCTCTTTATGTTTGTTGATTCTTGTCTATGGGTAATGTTTTCCCCTCTCTTTACTCATTCATTCCTTGCACCTCCTCATTAAACTTATGACTCATTTGTTGGTCGCGTTCTATGTGCAATCAAGTCTATGTTGATGCTGTGTATGGACCATTTGTCATCCCTCTCATCATAGTGTTGTATTCCCATGCCTCTATGTGAAGTGCTCATGCATGTAGAGTAACTTGATGAAAATTATGTGATATTTTCTTGTTTTCAAGTGCTTGCATTGTGGTTATGGTAGTAGGAGCACTCGCTCTATTATAGGTGAAACAACCTTTTATTTTATGCACTCTTACCTTCTCCCCCCCTTTTCCTCAACAAATCATTAGTTTAGACTAGTGGTAGATTAACTTTCTACTCTTTAGGTTCATACTCTAGTCTTAAACTAGGTACATTTAGAATAGAAGGAATTTGGCCTATTCCAGAAACTCATCCCAAGGAGCGCAAGGGTCCCACGCCTTGGGGATGTTTCCATCATTACAACAAGATAACTAATACTCGAATGTATAACTACACAATAATACTTTCACACCCAACACCAAGTCCTCCCATGCCTTGCATAGGATCTCCATGCCTAACACCCCATCGTAAAGCTTTCCCGCGCTACCAAGAATCCATAGGTGCACATTTCAAATGACAATAGTTTGTTTTGACATTTGTATTATAGATTATTCTTTGAAAGCCTTTAAATCTCAGATTTTATTTAGCTATCATTGCTTACAGGTGAGATTTTTTTAGGGAGGAAAGGGTTTTTTTAGTATTCTAGGTTATTTTCTTTTGACTTCTGTAGAAATGGTGAAGTGGATGCAGGTCTCGGGCTTTGAGTGTTTATTATAAAAAATTAAAATTATTTCAATATGTGAAATGTTTTGTGAATTCTTAAACCAATGTCAATCATATAAACATGTTTATTTCAATTGTATAACACTACTCAATAATTTAAATGGAAAAGCCAGAGGATATTATTATTTATATGAAATACAATTTGTATAGCATAACATTGCATGATAGTAGACAAAGTAAGGTGGAAAATAAGGTTGATATTTTATACTTGCTTTTTACATAATTAGTCTTTCTTGACTCTTCAAAACCAAGACAAAAAAATTCATACTTATATTTTTTCAACAAATTCTTCATTTGACAAAAAAATGTTGCATACATATGGTTTTTCAATAAATTAATTCCTTCAACACATAATGCTAATTACTCAAGGTTTTTTGTGACCTTGCTCCAATTATTTAGCAGGTGTGTTTGTCACTACCATTGATCTTATTGGAGTGTATATCATACCAGATGTCAATGCTTGCAAATTTACTACTCACACTTATTGATAAGAACCTATCTTCTGTAGTTGACTAGGTGGACTAAGTAGACTATCTAGCTAATAATTTGTCGAGCCTACATAAGAAAGAGCATAGATGTTCACTATTTCCATCATTATTAGATGTTGATCTAGAAAAGGGTTTGACATTTTTTTAACCTTCTATATCTTTCCATCTCTCCATCTCTCTCATAGGTCTCTTGTATTCCTTCATCCTTTTTTGATGCACTTTCTTCTACTCCTCATGTTTTTTCCTCTACTTTTGTTCTTCCCTTTCTTTTCTCTTTATCTCATTTTCATTTTTTTTTCCTCCTTGAGATCCTTGTTAATCTCTCTCAATGTTGTCTTCTCTTCTAGTTATTATTTCATCTTAGCCTTAATTTCATCTATCTCCTTATTTCATATTTCTTGGGCACACATAATTTCCAAATTTCATATGTAGTTAAGATTTGAGACTGCCTACTCAATCTAACCACACTATTTGATAATCGATTGAAACTCTACACAACCATTTTTAGGTTTGAACAAAGTTTATGTACCACATTCAAACACAATACATAGAGATAATATTTTCTCTCATCGATATTTCATACATGAATGTCACAAGTACATATAGGCTATCAAGCTTTGATAAAATAAGAGATAGATATAATAATACTCTCCATAATTCACTCACAAAGCTATATAAGACATGTATTGTGATAATAATATATTCAAGTAACTAATGATATAACCTATTAACCATAATAAAACCACTCATTTAAATATTTATTTACCAAAGTAAAAAAAAATGTAAAGACTAAACTCTAACATCCCCCCCTTAGTGTTTACATGGGGAGAAAACACATCTCAAAAATTGGAAATATAATCATATGCCAACACATACTCCTAGGTTTGCATATTACTATTTGAATCTTGTTGTCTGGATCTTGATACACATGGTCACTAATATACGAGAATGTATCCTACATTTACTCCATGTGAATGCAACAAATGTTTCACTGGCCTCATAAGGAAGTGCAACAATCAGAGGATATCTACAGGTAGCTTCCCTCTTATACAACTGTGCCACATTCCTTGATATCTACACTCTCCTTTTCTCCAATCCAAGAAGGGAATGAAAACACACATAATACTATAAAATAAAATATTATGAGGAATAAATCCTCATTTTTTATATTATGTAGCCTCTGTTGATGTTTGTTTCCACCCAAATAAAAACAACATAGATAATTTTCACTACTATTGAAGATTGCCTTGGCTTAAACTGATTTGGCACAAAACACACCACACTAAAAAATGAAAAAATGCACCACATAAAAGATGTCACCAAATAATTTGGGCCCTATCATTGGTGATTTATGAGAGGCTCTAAAAACCTCCTTCCTCCATTGCCTCCAACCTTTAACAGGTTCATTGCTTACTCATTTGATAAAGACATGAAGCACAATAGTTTACACACTGGGTGAACTTCCACCCTCAATGTGAAACAATAATTTTTTATAAGATGTCACATACAAGTGATAATTCATCCAATAAGACATTTTTTGAATTTAATTAGTTGACATAGAAAAGACACTTTGTATTGATATGAAAAAATGACTAACTCTTTTGACACACCTTACATTAGACTCAATGACTCTCACAAAGAATATTTTAATTATGACTTGATAAAAACCATTATAATCAACAACGTCTCTATAATGATCATTGAAACTAAAACACATATATGTCTATAAACTTTATAATGGACCCAAAACTTATAAAACTGATTTCTAAGCCTATAGACTTTTAAATTACATATAAGACATTTATATTGGAAATAAGATAGAAATATATATAATGACTTAAATCTAAAATGACAAAACATATATATATATATATATATATATATATATATATATATATATATATATATATATATATAATACTACTAACTAAATGTAAAATCTATGAATAATCCAAAATGGTTAGCTATCACGTTTAGTTAGTAGTATTATATATATATATATATATATATATATATATATATATATATATATAAAATACTACTAACTAAACGTAAAATCTATGAATAATCCAAAATGGTTAGCTATCACGTTTTGATGTACACAGAGGTCGAGGTGTATTGGTTTGCAGTGTCTTAGGTAAGTTGCCTTTGAACCATTGTAAAAACCTAAAATAAATATCAATGTAAATGGGATGAGTCACAATCCACATGAGACATGGAGATGGAGTTGGCACTTAAATTGACATTCATGCACTCGCCAAGTGTCAACCAGGCATTTCAACTTAGCATGTGTCATTGTTAAACTATGAACCAAGAAAATTATCTGTATGAATAATTAATTACCCTAGATCTATATTAAATCAATGTGGAATACCAGTCGATGTAGATCTATAATTAATTAATCCTAATGCATGAATCATAGTGTTGTATATATAGATCAAAATCCAAGCCCGAGTCTTAACATGATACAAAACCCTTTAATGTTGGATTTGTATGCATGGACTAATGGTGGGTGTTGCTAAAAACAAATCCTATTTTATGAAATTTAATATGTGGAACTATGAAGACGTTGGACTTGAACTATGGTGATGCACAATAACACCATAGAAAATAAAGTAAAATAGCACAAGAATACTATCTTCAGATATGATTGCATAGATATATGAGTTATCAAATTGAATCACAGACTGAACTTCCAACGACAAGTGCACACAAACTTTAATACCTAAGAAAACTACCTAAAATAATTAATCTCACTATTATACTTTCATGTATCGGGACAATATAATACAATATTGTCCCTTTAATAAATTACTAATCCATTATGAGATTATCATGTTCTGATACCAGATTTTAGGTTTGAACAAAGTTTATGCACCACAATCGATCACAATACATAGAGATAATATTTTCTCTCACTGATATTTCATACATGAATGTCACAAGTACATATAGGCTATCAAACTCCTATAAACTAGGAGATAACTATAAAAATACTCTCCATAATTCACTCACAAAGCTATATATGACATATACATATATTGTTGCAATAATATATTTAAATAACTAAAAATATAACATATTAACCATAATAAAACCACTCATGTAAATACTTATTTACCAAAGTAAATACCAATGTAAAGACTAAACTCTAACAACCATTTTTATAGGTAGTTTAAGGAAACTACCTAAACTCGAGCTTGCTAATATTTTTCTATATTGACTGTACGTAAGTTCACTGTTATTTATTGCAATATAATCTCTTTTTAGAAGATTCATTACATTGTCATATTCATGGAATTCCTCAGTCATAGAATAGTAGTGTACCAACTAATCATCATATATGACTGCATGAGGGGATGGCATTAAAAGGCCCACACCTGCATTGGAAAAATCCAAGTTAACACCTAGTTTAGCTACCCCATCCTTGATCCAAGTTGGTTGGCTTATTTGCTAAGGGAGGCTCAATCCCTCTCCAAGAACATGTTCTTCAACCTCAGACACATGGTTGGTGTGACCTATTTATACACCTTTTCCACTATAATCTTGCATTTGGATTCATGGGTTACCTAGGTGAGATTAGGTACAATGAGATTTACAATGCCTTTTTCAACTATTCCATTTCCTTTTTGAATCTAAACACATGCATCTATCTTATCCTCTTTTAGTGTTCCATCTCATTTTTGAATTTGAACGAATGCATCTATCTCATCCTCTCCGTATTGAGCCAACCACTTTATGTTCAAAATTACAGTCTCATCATATTTGTCTACAACTTCATAGGCTTCACTTGGTGTCATATCTTCTACAAGTGCCTATCTATTTAGTGGCCATATACCTATCCTCCTAAAACCTAAATATATATTTTCTATAGATAACATGATTTTGAAAGTTATGCTACCTAGCTCAACCAATTTAGACCTATTAATTTCAACCTTATGATTTCTAGCCATCCACTTTGACCTTTCACTTTTGAGATAATTTTTAAATGGGGAGAACACACTTACATCTAATGGTTGTATCTTGTGGGAAGTGCGGGTTGATAGAGTTACAAGGTCAATTTCCAAACTTCTGGCCTCCATTATAGTCATTGCTACTATGTGACTACCATGGCCATTAAAAATTAATAGGTGCCTATTGGAAAGGGAAACTCCACCTGGTATTTATCTCTTGAAATGGTGTAACCGATTGAGAAATAGTTCTTTTGTCATCTAAGCATTCTATTGGGCTGCCATACATGCTCCTATTTCATAGCGTGCTATGTAGTTTTTAATCTACCTTTTTCCCTTGAAAAGATAGAATCTAGGAATGCTTTAGCCTGTTACATTAACACAAGCAAGAATGGTGATCCATTCCTTTCTCTTTAGAATGATATGATGAACATTTCGATAACTTCTCTTTCTTATCACATGCATGCCATTGTTCCTACCATCTTGTAATCCATTTTCATCATAGTTCTAAATTCTTAAAGGTCCATACTGGTTGGCTTCATACACCTCCAAATTATTATAAAATTCATCTATAATGGAAGGTTATAGCTGCAATGCTCTATCTCTATCCAATCCTTCTGTAGATCTAATGGACAAGTCTAAGTACCTCTTCTTAAAGCCAACCCACCAAGACTTACCTAACATTCCATCAAGGTGGGTTTATTTTTACAAATGTGGGATATATAAGACCTGAGTTATATGATTTATAGTCTATGGCCAAGGTTTGCTATATCTTTACACCATTGAACAACCTAAAGTTCTACCTCATCTGATAAAATGGTGGGTAGGCCCTTCTTTTTGGTAGTTTTAATACCCAACAACTAGTGGAGAGTGTAACTGGAGGGATTCCCCACTTTTTTCCATCAGCTCGAGTGAATTAGACATTATGTTTGATATCTTTTGTGGCATGATCCATTTTAGTAGTAGTCCACTGACTGTGGATGTATACCTTTTTACTTGATGAAGGACCCACTTTCACGGGTGTACTAGTGTGAGCTTGTATGTGTGAATATGTAGCATCTTCACCATAAACTTTTTTTGCAGCCATTCTTATCATTTTTTTGTATTCAACCTTGTCTTGCAGGTTGTTCTCTTTCTATTTGTAATTGTCATTTTATTGATAACCTATGGAAATAGTTAAAAACATGCACTGTAAATTATTAAAAATGTCAACATACTTTTTTTGATTAAAACATGTTGTGTGTGTGTAGATTTTAGTATGGATATTTATGTATATTTCCTTAGACAATCATAATTGGGCATTTAATTAGTACTGAACTATATACTTAGCAAATAAATTTAATTTGATCAAAACAAATAATTTAGTGTGTGTTATTTATGAGCGTATAAAATAAATATAATTTGATCAAAACAAAAAAATTAGTAAATTATGTGTTGTTTTCTTACCTATTGCTAGCTTGTTGTTAGTGTAGTGTGTAGATGAAATGCTTAATAAATTTAAAAAAATGTGTAGAAACCTATTGTTTGTTATTTTTGCTTGATTTCTTTGGTTTTGTTGATGAAAAGCTTTATATTTTTTTTTGAAATTGTCCACAAAGAGTGATATTGGAATTACAAAACAAAATAAGGATTGTTTATATAGGCAATTGGAGAATCAAATTAGAAAGCCAATTTGATTTGTGGACTTACACCCCATTGGTTCATTTAATTTTTTTTAGTTTGATATGTGATTTATTTTCAATTATTTTGGATTGATTTTGATTTTTTTCCAATTTTTTTTGTTTGATTTTTTTTCATTTATAATAAAAGAATTTGGTTAGATTTATGTGTATTTTTAAAATTATAGGTACATCCATTGGAGGGAGAATTGGAAAATATGTTTAGATTTAATGGTTTGCACTTTTGAAATAAAAAATAAATATAAAGTGGATGTATAGTTGTACAAGTTATTTGAAAAATTTGGACAAGTTGATGTGTCAAGTTGATATGATAAGTTGTAGGTGAAAACCCATGTTGTATTGGACAAACAGTGTAAATTTTAGATTAATAAACTCAATATTTCCATGTATCCATACAAATTTTAAATTAATATATTAAAAGTTAAAATGTTGGTATTTCATAATAATACCATATTTTGTGAACATGTTAAAGACTCTTTATGATTTTTTCAAGAATACCAGTGTTTAATTACTGGGTGCCAAGTTGTTTTTTATCAATGAAAAAATCATCTACTTTTAATAAAAAATATGTTCCAGAGTTGGGCACCATACCTTCAACTACCCACTCAACTATTGAAACTCACTCAACTATTGGGTCCTTTCCCTTAACTATAAGAAGGTTAATAGGACTCTAACAAAAGTACATAAAATTTTGTAAGAGAAAAAAGTAGATAAAACATAAGAGTTAACTTAAGGATATATATATAATTCGATACTTGATAATGTCAATCTTGATTGGGCTTTACCATATACAATTTATGTGTATGTATGTATGACTTTTATCCACAATTTTTAACTATTTATCTACCTATGGATCCAACCTTCCCAATTTGCTATTAGTCACCCACAAAAATTTCTTAATTTGTGTCTAATTTGCTTAATATACTAATCAAACTCTCTCTTAGTTATCAAATCATTATTTTATGTACCTTAGATGCCTCTAGTTAAAGTCAGATGAATTTGGCTACCAGATTCATTTACTTATACTGAGTCTGTTTGTGTGCCTTATAACAATCATTTTCCTAAATTCAAATCTTTATTATGGGTTGGCTCATACATTTCACATCACAGTGGTGGAAAAAGTTACCCAAAGAGTCACCTTTTTAAACACATTACGCCTAAGTCTAACCATATTAAGAATTGTCTAGGAAACATTTATCTAACACCTACCACAATGACATCTATGCATCTAAACATTGAGGAGAGAAATATTATATCTTCCAAATAAAAAAACCCTCAAATAAGCAAGCCCTACCCAAGTCTGAAGCACCAATAGAAGTCAAGTTTGCATATTATCAAGTGTCAAAAGCTAAATTATAGGTTACATCCATACTAGTGGATCACTATTACATCCTTACACCTAAGTGGAAGAAATATGTGTGGTTTGAGCCCTCTTTTGAGTATTGGAATACAAAAAATGCTTAGCCACTTAGTGGGGGGTGGTTGGGGTCAACTCAACCCATTTTTCTAACCCTTTCTTATAGGAAAATATAATGTTGAAAGTGGAACTATGGTTTCAAAGTGAAAAAGATGGAATTATAGACATGTGCATAACAACGAGCTTTTGATATTACATAGAACAATGGTTTATAAGAATACACAACAATATGTGTCAGAATAGTTAGACACATCCCATAGGGACATTTTCAACTGAGATCAGATGCCTTCAGTTACCACATGCATCCAACTACTACTGGATTCATCTAAATAATTCCAAATAGTCAATTCCTAGATTTGAGTGATTTTATATCTAGTTTTTGTCATTCTTGCCACATGTACATAGTCTTCAACTTGAACAAAATAATAACAAGCCAAGTACCCTAGTCTTCTTGTTTATTTCTATAAATAGTAAAGTGCAATCGAAGATCTATGTTTACATTCAAATTTTCATAGTTTAAATATACTTTATACATTATGAATATTCATATTTTTATATTTATGTAGATCATTAATCCAAAATAAGGTAAAACATATTGGTGAACCTTATCCTTACATTTAACACATCAAACCCTCTATTTTCCTTAATGGTTATTCCTTCTTCCTAGGGTTTCAGATTTTGTATTTATAATTGATATTCAGACTTGATTTCTAATCTTCCCTTCATAAGTGTTTCTTTTACTCCTAGGGTTTTAGTACTTACAAACCTAACATTATATGTAGGTCCTCATACTAGGAATACGATTTGTATCTGTGTTTCTTAACCTCTTAGGTTTTGGTATAAAATGAAGTGTTAGGTTAAGTGGAATGGAAATTGGATGAAATAATATTTCTATGGCTATCCCCACACAATATATTTATATAGATATTCCTCATGATAACATTATCCATGCCTATTATGCAATCCCTTATGTTGATTATTCTAGGTGTGTAGTCTAAAATGTTGCATTTAGAGCAAGGTTTTTCTAGAGTGGTCATCTATCTGATTCTAAAATATCGTGGCATATTTCATTGGTAAAACTTGACTTTTCTCTTCAAAAGATTACGTATATTACTTTGAATAATGAAATTCTAGTCTTTGCTAAGGATAACCTTCTACCACAAGCCACAAATTTGACACAATATGGATTTGGACTAAAACGTATTAAAAAGTTAGGATACGATGGTCAAGGAATAGGTAAGCATGCATAAGGCATCATTAACCTTGTGGCCCCATATGATCATAAAGATAGACAAGACCTCATTTATAAGGACATTTAAGAGATTAATAAATAAACCTAGGAACATAACATACATATTAATACACATTTCCTCAAGTCAACATAAGGAGTTTATAAAGACCCTCGTGATCTCAATGAGGTTTGCCATAAAAAAGAATTGTCCACACATTATGTACTCAAATGAAATATTCCATTATTTATTTAATAAACAATACTATAGAAAGGATTTAACCGAGTGTTAGTAGACAATGGTTCAAGATTTAATATTTTCAACATAGTATTCTTATAAGCATTGGGCATTAACATGGATACCATTCAAAATTTAAATAAGAGCATATAAGGATTTAATGTTATTCCTTGCTAGGTACTTGGAAAAATGTCATTAGATGTGACAATAGGAGATAAGATGTTGGCCACTATAAACACTAAAATTTAGTATTAAGTATTTTAAAATTAAAAGCTTAACACATATTTACCATGCATCACTTGCACACACAAAAATATTTCCATTCTCTCACACTTACATGCTACCTTATGAGTTTGATCCTTCTGCTTTAATGTTACATGCCCATATAAACCTCACTATTTGTTTCAACCATGATCACTATCCTACACAAATATCTCCAAACCTTTAATTTATTTTCTTGTCCATGGGTTAGTAACATCAGACCAGGTCAATATCATTTGTTGATACTAACCTAAGCTTGACAATACTAGTCGTCTCCCAGCAATAACTACTTTCTAAAACCAAATCTTTCCTTAGGGTTAGACCATATTCCTAAAATGTAAGTGGCATGAAAAATTACCCAATTGGAATTGTATATACAAATCAAGGCCTCACTTGATATGAGAATTGGAACTTATTTGTACACATCTATGCAACATTTCACACTGAGAAAATTTACCCCACTCTTCCCAAATTATGAATGAATCATTAGGAGTAGTCACAAGCCAAGTCTAAAGCATAATAAAGACAATTCAAAGAAAGCATTGTTAAGTATCAAATTAAAACCATTAGTTGCATTCATATGATAAAGTAGCACAATTTCACAATCACACTTGGTGGGATAACTATGCATGGCTTAATTTCCCTCCTCAGAGTATTAGATGAGGTATTGATCAGTCATCAAATGAGGGTAACTAGGGTCAACTCATCCCATTAAAATTTATATGTTTTTGAAATTGTCTATCCCTCATAAACACACCTAGGGTTTTAAGGTGAAGGAAGTTATTTTTGGAGCTACAGCATCATTTTGAAATTGCACTTACATAAATTTTTGAGATAGATGAAGGTGATTGTATGGTCATATACACAAATTTTAGCATAAGTTACTACCAACCACTTAGGTTAGTATCTATAGTTGATAGTAACCTAGATATAATGGAACCAACCATGTATAAATAAAAATATTATCCCAAAACCTAAAGAATAACATGTTTATTTCATTCTATTTTTTACTTATAACATAGTCATCATAAAAAAATCAACCAAAAAATCTAAGTACTCATTACTTTGTTGTACTTACTATATTTGACATATGTCACTTGTCAAGTCTTTGTAATCTATTTCAAATTTTTATATTTAGATTTGTTTAACCCTAAAATATATACTAGGGACATCTAGGGTTAAAGGGGTTAAAGATAGCCTAGGGCACAAGGATGGCAGACTATCTTTAAAGTAGGCCAATAAATTTGTAAACTCAAATAAACATATATTAAATTTATTATGCTGAGATATGATAAAAATATAAAAAACAACTATGCTAGATATTACAATGAAAATGAAAACAAAATACTTGGTTTATATGTTAATATATATCTAGATCTAAAACAAGAAGAAAGTAAACTAGATCTAAATTCTAGATCAGTCACTTGATTCTAGAAATTATACCTCTATAATCATGAACACTTGTATATAAATGATAATAAAAAAAATACTTAGTTGGTTTGGATGCTAATATAGATCTAAATCTAAAACAAGAATAAAGTAGACAAGATATAAATTCTAGATCAATCACCTGATTTTAGAAAGTATACCTCTATAATCATGAGCACTTGTGTCCAATTAGGACAACTGTGTAAATGCTTCTATATGATTTAGATACAGGTGTCCAATATAGAATGCCTACTAATATTGGATGCGACCACCTAGATGTTTCTAAGTTTTGTGTCACCTTTGCTTGGGTGCATTCAAATCTAGGTTATGGACTATTGCTCCTTGTCAAATGATAAAACCTTAGTTGTTCATCTTCATATTGGTTATGGGAAAAATGGGTTATTGGGAACATCATGTTGAGCTACCCCAAATACCCTTGTATGAATGAGTGCTCCATACATAGTCAATACTTTGAAGAGGAGATCAAACTTATGCAGTTCTCCCTTGCATGTTGGCTTATGTGTGTATCTTGAAATGTGTGATAAATAAGTACATAGAGTGACCTAACTTTTAACTTGGTAAATGTAACTCATGGGATGATCCTTCAATAATTTAGACTTGTAGATGTGTTTTACTTATGATTGATACAAAAATATTAGAAAATAGGGGAGCTTTGCTCACTTGAGTGCTTGATTGAATTCCTTTGGTAATTTGCCTTGTGAGTAGGTAAGAAATTGCTA
>JARHVA010000720.1:3242500-3480000 GCA_037957365.1 Torreya grandis | reverse complement strand
TAGGTTACGAAATTCTCTCTTTCATGGATGGTTTTTTTGGTTATAATCAAATCAAGATCATTGAGGAAGACCAAGAAAAAACTTCTTTAACCACACCATGGGGCACTTTATACTATATAATCATGACTTTTAAATTAAATAATGCAGGGTAAACATACCAACACACAATGATCCATATTCTTTCATGATCTCATTCATAAGACAATTGAATATTATGTCGATGACTTGCTTACAAAATCAAAAGAATGACAACACCATACAATAGATTTATGATAGATTTTTGAAAGATTGAGAAAGTATAAAGTATGACTAAATCCAAAGAAATGCATCTTTGGGATTTCATCTAGTAAACTCTCAAGATTACTAATATCCTAATATGACATCAAGGTTGAACCAAAGAAAGTCAAAACTATAATAGACATGCCTCCTCCTACAAATTTAGAACAACTTCACTCCTTATAGGGCAAGATTTAGGCAATATGCCACCCTATGGTGTAACTTTTATATAAGACTCTATCATTCAATAGATTACTTAAGAAGGATACAAATTTCAAATAGGATATCACATGCCAAGAAAGATTTGATGAACTTAAATAATACTTGTTGAACCCACCTATACTGGTACCACCAACATCTGATAGGCCACTTTTCCTATAAATCTTAGTGACAGATCATGCACTCAGTGCACTCTTAACACAACATGATGAACAAAATAAAGAGTGAGCTATTTGTTACATTAGTCATACACTTATTGAATTACCCATCAATATAAAAGCTATGTTTGACACTTATATTCACTACTCAAAAGCTCTAACTCTACATGATTAAGAATGAAATAAAAAGTTATTAAAAAAATCAATCCTTTAAAGTTTCTTATGTCAAAATCACATCTCTTAGGCTATATTATAAATGGGTCTTGTTACTCATAAAATTTGACCTAAATATTATATTAAAAAAATTAGTAAATCACTAGATAATCATAAATCAATTAGTAGTATCCCTGTTATTAGACACAAATCCTATCAACAATAATTTTTGGAATGACTTCACAACTTATAATACCACTCTAAACACATGGAAAATGTTATTTGATGGTTCTAGATGTGCATCTGGTGCCAAGGTAGGAATTATTTTCATCAACCCACTTGAGC
This sequence comes from Torreya grandis, assembly GCA_037957365.1. Lineage (NCBI taxonomy): Eukaryota > Viridiplantae > Streptophyta > Pinopsida > Cupressales > Taxaceae > Torreya > Torreya grandis. Next base: position 3,478,849 of record JARHVA010000720.1, on the reverse strand, counting down.
ACACAGTACCCATTACTTATCGACTCAATTTCTCATGTATAAATAGTATCACATAATATGAGGCCCTTATCCTCACCCTTCACATAATTGAGGCTCTCTGAATAAAATAAATTAAGGTTTATGGAGATTCATAACTAGGTGTTAATAAGGTTGCAAATATGGATACTAGCTTACTTACAAGAAACCCATAACCTATCATAACCTATAACCTTATTAACACCTAGTTATTGAATCTCCATAACTAGGTGTTAATAAGGTTGCAAGTTTTGTGTTTGGTTACAGGTCACTCTCAGAGGTTTTTGATTGAGTGGGAGTAGAGCAATGGCAGATCAAAGTAAGCTAAGAATGGAGGAGTTGAAAAGCATAGATGGTCATTTACGGTCCTATGGGAAGAAAGAGCAGGTAAAAGAATATTGTTGGTTGGTAGCAGATTAACATGAAGGAACTGAAGATGCAGATGTTGCAAGTGTTGTTACACATGATGCTTTGGGAGGTTTCTTGGATAAATTTGAATCTTGGATAATAGATTTTGTTGCCTCTTTCCATGCAGCCCCAGGGAGAGGAGCTGGTGAGCCTTGTCAAAGAATTGGCAAAGGGGAAGTGAAGCTAAAATTGCAGGCAGCCAACACATGGGTGTTGAAGGAGGTCATGCAGGTCCCAAGTTTGGAGATGTGGCTAATTTATTTAGAAAATTTGGGTGATGAGAGATGCACAAGAACTCTCACAGTGGATACACTTGAATTAGCTGGTGGTAAGAAAATAGGTACTCTTTATCTACTTGTTTATATGACTGATTCTTCTTCTGTTGCAAAGACGTGGCTTTGTAGGCTTGGTCACATGAGCAAGAAGGAGATGCATGTTCTTAAGAGGAAGACTGATATATTTGACAGGCTTAAAAACTACAAAGCCTTGGTGTTTATGGAGGAGATGGCAGATAGAGACCAGTGGATGGGGCTGGATACTTTTGAACAGGGCAATTTGGACATGGGATTGATTCAAAGGAGCTCGCGGGTAAGAAGTCATCACTCATAGGCAAACACAGGTACTGGCATCGGTAGAAGGACCAACATCGATAGTAGGTAAGACCGATGTCAGTCAAGAGGACCGATGTCGGCAATAGGAGACACCGACGTCGGCATGTTGGTAGTTAGGACAGGCGCATGGGAACTGACGTCGATTGGATGCAGACTATGTGGTGACCGAGGTCAGTCACTGTAACAAATTTTGGGTGGACAACAAGCTGTCAAGGAGTCTCAAACACCCATATGGAGGATTGAAGGTGGTAAGTAAGCCTCAAATTCATTGTTCTTCTTCTTTATACTAGTTACTGACTGCAGAGCAAGAAGGATCTAGGAAACAGTGGGAGCATGGCAGGAATATGATGCAGAACCAAACAAGAGATTTGGTAGGGTTTCCAGTGGGTATGAAAGCACAGAAATGAATGGATACCTTAGTTGAAGAATAGAGAGAACGGACATGTGAGATGGAAGACCAGGTCATATGGTCTTGAGGAAGCTGCAGGACAGTGGTACAGGTTTTGACAGGTGGATGACAAAGCATGGCTTTAGTCAATGTCAGGGTAACTATTGTGGTTTGTCTTACCAGGGGGATGGTGATTACAACATCATTCTGTTGCTGTATGTGGATGGTATGCTAGCTAGCAGGTTTGTACATATAGGGTTTTGCTGAGCTAAGGGTAAGATTAGTTCAATGGCATGTCATGAGGAGTTTGGAGCAGTGAAATTCTTTGACATGGGAGACATGGAAGATCACAGGGTGATTTTGTCTCCAGTGGGAGCTAATGTGAATTAGGTGTTGGCGAGGTTCATTACGTAGGATGCAGAGCTGGACCACACTAAGGGCTGGACAGTTTAGTGTCTGAAATCACATGAGGTCTGGTATAGACCTGAGTTTGCCCAAGCAGTGGGTGTTGTCAAAGAGTTAGGAGCCAATTCAGGGAAGTGGGTTCTTAGGTATTTGAGATGGACCAATAGCAGGTATACATGTAGGGTCAGGACTTCACTACATGGGTTTGTAGGTTCGAATGTGGTAGGGTACTTAGATGACAAGAGGTGCACCACAGGTTATGTGGTGGGTGGTCTTCAAGATTGAGCTTGAAGAGGGATACAAGCTAGGAAATAGATTAGACAGAGTACAAGTATAGGTACAGGTACAGTGTAGCTATTTATCTCCAAGTGGGAGATTGTTAGGTTGTGGAGCTAAAAGCTTCACTGATGTAAATAGAGGAGGAGGTTTTAGGAAGGTTATTGAGTGTTACTGTCACCGATGTCGGTTAGGCCAATCGACATCGGCAGGGAGGAGACAGGAAGGCAACCGATGTCGATCAAAAGTTGGCTGGCATCGGCACCCCCAGGCAGACAGGGACCGATGTCGGTCACCTATGTGGTTTGAGCTGTGAGTGTTTTATGAGCAGTTAGCTAATGAACCAAGTGTTTGCATGTTAAGAGCCAAATTTAGACTAGAAGCTGCAGATCTAATTATTGTAATTAGGTGTCTAATTATTATTTGCATGAGATCTATTTAAGAGACTCATTGGTTGTATTGTAAACTCATGCTAGAGAGTAAGAGAGCAATAATATAAGCTCCTTCTGTGTGTGAGGTGAGCAATGGTGTGTTCCTCCTAGTGCCACAGTACCAAGTGTGGGTGCTGGATTGGAGAATCAGTAGGGTTCTTCGTGTATGTATGATCTTGGTCATCAGGTGAGCATGGCTACTTTAGGAGATCTACATGGTAAGTAAGATCATTGATCTGTAGGTGTATGTGTGTGCAAGGTCAAGGTTCACAAGTGTGCAAAACCAGATTGATTTGTAGGTGTGCAAGATTAGAGAGGACAGTAACACAACAGGGAGTAGAATCAGGTGGGATCTACTTGGAGTACAGTGTGTACTTGTGGAGTGCGTGGAGCACAAGAGTACTGGCAGTAGTGGATACTGGCTGGTTGGAGGTGAACACCAAATCTATGTTTGAGTTGGGTGTTGGGACCTAAGGGAGAGAGATTTGAGGGAATATTTATTGTTTATGCCCTAGAGGTGTGGGAGCCCTAGAGGTGTGTAAGGAAGAAGAATCGTGGCAGCCTTCTTTATTGTATTTCCTTCTAAAAGAGTTATAATACAAGTTGTGTATTGTCTCTCATATTCTGTGTTATTTTTGGATTCTAGTTACTTGTGTATTTTGGTTAATTTTTGCATGTTAAGTTGCTTGGTAATCAATTATGTGCTTCCGTTATTTATTTCCCAACACGTGGTATCAGAGCTAAGGTTGCAGGGAACAGGTTTTGTGTTTGGTTATAGGTCAGTCTCAGGGATTTCTGATTGAGTGGGAGTAGAGCAATGGTAGATCAAAGTAAGCTAAGAATGGAGGAGTTGAAAAGCATAAATGGTCACTTATGGTCCTATGGAAAGAAAGAGCAGGTAAAAGAATATTGTTGGTTGGTAGCAGATCAGCATGAAGGAACTGAAGATGTAGATGTTGCAAGTGTTGTTGCACAAGATGCTTTGGGAGGTTTCTTGGATAAAGTTGAATCTTGGATAATAGATTTTGTTGCCTCTTTCCATGCAGCCCCAGGGAGAGGAGCTGGTGAGCCTTGTCAAAGAATTGGCAAAGGGGAAGTGAAGCTGAAATTGCAGGCGGCCAACACATGGGTGTTGAAGGAGGTCATGCAGGTCCCAGGTTTGGAGATGTGGCTAATTTCTTCAGAAAAGTTGGGTGATGAGAGATGCACAAGAACTCTCATAGTGGATACACTTGAATTAGCTGGTGGTAAGAAAATAGGTACTCTTTATCTACTTGTTTATATTACTGATTCTTCTTCTGTTACGAAGACGTGGCTTTGTAGGCTTGGTCACATGAGTAAGAAGGAGATGCATTTTCTTAAGAGGAAGACTAATATATTTGACAAGCTTAAGAACTACAAAGCCTTGGTGTTTATGGAGGAGATGGCAGATAGAGACTAGTGGATGGGGCTGGATACTTCTGAGCAGGGCAGTTTGGACATGGGATTGATTCAAAGGAGCTCGCGGGTAAAAAGTCATCACTCACAGGCAAACACAGGTACCAGCACTGATAAAGGACCAATGTCGGCAGTAGGTAAGACCGACGTCGGTCAGGAGGACCGACGTCGGCAACAGGAGACACCGACGTCGGCATGTTGGTAGTCAGGACAGGCGCATGGGAACCGACGTCGGTCAGATACAGACTATATGGTGACCAAGGTCGGTCACTGTAACGGATTTTGGGTGGACAACAAGTTGTCAAGGAGTCTCAAATGCCCATATGGAGGACTGAAGGTGGTAAGTAAGCCTCAAATAAAACCTTTGATCTTGATCTTCATAATAAAACTTTTAGTTAGATATTCATGACTATATCTCTACACCCCTTTTATGGTATACATGACATATTTCTACTCCTCTAAGTGTTTTCTTATTTGCTTGATCACACCCTTCTTTTTTTCATATCAATAGGCCTAAAATTGCCTTGTACTTATACAAGTCACTTGATCATATCCTTCTTAGTTGGAAAAAAATTCTTATCTTCTTAGGTTATAAATGTAATGGATATTCATACATCTCATATACATTGATCAAATGTTATTTGAGTCTCTTTAGGTCTGACCCACTTCAATTAGGCCTTACCTCTCCTTTAGGTCCCATGGAGACCTAATCCCATTAGGCTTACGTGTAGTTACACTTTAATATTACATGAAACACATTTAAAAACTTAATACAATATAAAAACATAATATCTCATTCAAATATACCTTGAATAGGCTCACATTTTGTCTATGACACTTTTTAACTCAAACCACTACTTGAAGCACACCATTCGTACTATTCATATTAGGCATGTGCACACTCAAAAAATGTGTCTTGAAAATTTGAAGTAAGAATATAGTTTTTCCAAAAAATCATGGAAAAAATCACATATACATAAACCTCATGACCTTAGGGTGATCACAAACTTCATCAGATGCTTTAACTTAGGGTATACAGGCTCAAACTCTTTTCTATAAGTAGCCCACTCAGAACTACCAACGAGCCTTAAAACATAGTTAATGAAACATGAAATTATGACACTTGATTAAACATAATAAAGGTATTATAGTGTATTAACATGATATTATAACATCATTATAACAATATCAAAAAAATAGATCATAATCTCTAATAGAAATTATTGGTCTTGCAGACTAATCTATTGACCTTCTCTCTCATAGTCTTTACTCAACCAGACAAGTCATTTTGGCTTCAATGTTCCAAAATTATACATTTAATTAAAATATTATGTAAAGTATGGATATTTCATTCAATTCCCAAATAAAAAAATCATGTGAATTATATATATTGACTTAGGGCAAAGAGCCTCTAACTCATCACTGTAACCTACTTACCCATAACTGCCAATTTGATTTCAAACACAGTCATGATGATAATGACCTTTAACACATATGTAAATAATTTTAGATAATTTTAATTCATGTGGATTATATCATATGATCATTATACCAATCTCAAAATAGATAGATAACATGCTCATATGGAAATATTGGTCTTGCAGACCAATCTCACAACCTCACACCTTCACTATCTTATCCGCACTTGGAAATGTCAACTTATGATTAACATTTTCATCATATCCATTGACCTCACAAAATTATATTCAATAAGAAAATATATTATATGTTTTTAAAAAAATATCCATGCACTTTGATTCATCCTTAGTCCATGATAACACTTCCTTAATCAACTTCTCACTTCTGCCTGATTTTCTCACTATCTACACCATTAGGTCTGTTAGTGATAGGTCAACTTGTATTACCAATTTAACACACCTAAGGGCTATAAAATACTCAATAAACAACATGGACATCTAAAATAACTCTCAAGCTTCAACCTTAATCCATTTATCAAGTTTGCCTCACTTAACTCTGATTGTTATAGCAAATCTCTGAGAAATAAGGCTTTTCTTGTAGGGTTCACTTACTCACTTGATAAGCCAATCACACCTAAAGGTTCATGGGAGATTTTATTACAAATTTTAGTCACTTAAATAGTCATGCCAAATAATTGCATTCACTTTAGAACAAGATCTTCAATATCAGGTCATTGTTAGGGTTTTTTAAGGGTTTAAACCATCTTATAATCTTAATGATCTTTCATAAAGCTTAGCCCCTTATTCTAGAAATCAATGCTTGGAAATTTGAGTTATGACCCTTATACATATACCATGATTATCTTAGGTCATTATTCAAATGCTGCATTTACCAATGAGCACTGATAAAACCTTCTTAGTTAGATAACTCTTCATCCTATGCACTCGAGAGACCTTAAAACACTTTTTCAATCATTTTATTGTAAACCATGACCTAAAACTTCATGCACATGCTCAAAAAAACTTTAATCACTTTTATCAATGCTCACCTACTCACCTATTCCTTAGAAATTGATCATGATACCCCATATGGCCACCATTGCTCTCTTTGATTTTGAGGTCTTAAACTATAAGTCATATTAGATCTTGAAACTAACATTTTATTCACTATCTATGCTATTATCACCTCATGCACATTCCATGAAACCTCTTATCATGCTTATCTACTATCAAACATTATTCATATACCTTGTTCATAGCTCATGATGCCTCATTAGGCCAAACAAGGTATATAACTAGTCTAATTGCAAACTTAGAGTTAAAAAACTCTCCTAAGTGCTCCAATGATTCATAAGCATGCTCAAACAACCTCATATAATCATTTTTATTTTGAGATTCAATAGAATGTGTTCATGGCTCACTCGAAGCATCTTTAGAGTTACTTATGCAAATCATCAAAGCTTAACTAAGAATCTTTGTAGCTTACTCAGAGCTACTTACGTAGATCTTCAGAGCTCGCTGTGCTAGCATAATAAATCATCATACACATACCTCAAATATTAATTTATAATATATCTTTACAAGAACCTTTGGAATCAATGACAACATCAATGCCAAAACTCAACAATCAATGACAATGCTCAATAATCTCCCCCTTTATCATTGATGGTAAACACATTCAAAAAAACTATGACAACCACTCTTGATGGAACCATGCCAGAGATATAGATCTTGCCTTTTCTCACCCTTTTTGATCTTTATACCCCTTTGAAATTAATTATAAAGGGTCACCTACAACTAATGCATTCACACTTTCTCCCCTTAACCTAGTACTACCTTTTAAAGACACTAAATGACACATAATATTCAAAAACTTTAATGATATTGATATTCAATATATGCAAAAATACCCTAGAGGTAGGGAAACACCATATAATACTCCTTTGGGAAGGAATAACTCCACAATGTCTCTTCGAGGGGACAACCTCCAATATCCTCTTACAATAGAATACTCAATGCTTACTTGATGTCTTTACCATGATAATCATCTCCTATATATATACATCTAACCTATGAATGAATAACCTCCTAATCCCAATGTAGGCCGACCATTACCCAATGTACTACTTCCACAAGTTATTCTATTATCCTAATATATTGTACCCATATAACTAACTAAGGGGATGTGTGCCACATGTCGGCATCTCCATCAACCCATATACATCAATATATCATATCCCTAGGTACATAGCATTACTTCCCTCTTTGACATGTTTCATCCCTAAAACATAGGAAGAAACCAAATAATGAGGGTGCTTCAAATCATTGCACAATTGTCTCCAATCTCGATCATCTAACCATCTATATGTGATCTTGGCAGGTGATATCTCTCCAAACTTGTGTCCAAAATCCATTGTGCTCCTCTGATTTTGTTCATGATCATAATTATACTGCTTTAGTGTCCAAGCATAATTATTCCTCTTTTTATTCCATGTACCATATTTCATTGTGCTACTTTGATTCCAACCATGACCATATTAGGTATTCTTCCATGCATAGTCATAGTGATTTCGCCATTCATTCCATGTGCCATAGTATTTTTTTTTTGGATTCCATGCATATCCAAAATGATTAGAAATTTGATTTCTTGTATAGACAAAATGGTTGTTGTTATGACACTTCCTCACTTGGTTCCATGATTTTTTCCTCTCATGATGATGTGGGTGTCTATATACCTCAACTTTTTCCAATACCTTGACCTTATCTACCTTTGCTTCTACCTCTTCCACCTTTTCCTTCTTTGTCTCTTGAGTATATGAAGTGTTCATTTGTAGTGTGTCTTTATCTGTATCATCTGAATCTTCATCATGATCTTCATCACCTATTTTAATCTCATCCTAATGATCTACCTGGATTGTTATTGGTGCCTTTTTCACTATGATATCTTGTAAAGTGATCTTCTTTTTCTTATACCAAAACTTCATGAAATTTTTTGGAACATTAATATTCATTGTTCCCAAAGTCTCTAACCATGGATGTCCAAGAACTATATCCATATCATCTATATCCAAAGCATAAAAATCTGAATGCAAAACATATTTTTCCATAATGAGCTTCAAATCTTTAAACATTGAAATATTATTACCATCTACTTGAACCTCCTTGATATTATTTGCTTGAACATGTAGATGCTTGGCCACATTCATGTTAATGAAGTTATACTTGCTGGTAGGGTTTATGGACACAACCACCTTCTTCTTTTGATTGCATCCATGAAATTGAAAAATTGACTCAGATTTCTTTGGACCTAAATTATTTAAACCCTTATCATCCAATTCTTCTTCTTCATTTGCTTCTTCTACTTCTTCTTCTTCTTCTTCTTCTTATTCTTCTACTAATTCTTCTATTTATTCTTCTTCTTCTTCTACTTCTTCTTCTTTTACTACTTCTTCTTTTTCTACTTCTTGTTTTATATCCCAACGATCTAAAAATATCTGTTCCATTTCTTTCCATGAAGAAAACCTTTCTGTACAGCTCAATTGATCAAACCAATGTAGTGCAGGCCCAGACAAAAAAAGAATTAATCATCTTTGCCCAAAAGTTTTTGTGAAATGATTCTCCAAAAGGATCCACCACTCTCTAGCATCAATATCATCTTCCCCTGAAAATGTTTGCAACTCCATGATCCAAAAAAAAAATTAAGGTTCATGAAATCCTAAAATGTCAAAACTGATCCATAAAATCACAAAAAATCACTTCAAACAATTCTAAAATTTTGACTGTGCTTCTCTTATATCTGCTTACATCTCTAGTAAAAATTTTGATTAATAATTCCTTATATTTTGGAAGATATATTAAAATTATTATAAACCCTAAAATAGGAATAACTTCCTCAAAATGAATAAAAAAATCCTGATTTTTTTACTGTGACTTATTTGAAATATTATCCATATCTAGTGAAAAAATTGTGGAAAAATTTGCAACCAATCAAAAGTTATTAACAATTCAAAAAAAAAAAAACTAGGGTTTCACTCCACAAATTGCCCAAATCGAAGCTCTGATACCACTTGATATGATATTGATATTAAATATATGCAAAAATACCCTTAAAGTATGGAAACACCATATAATACTCCTTTAGGAAGGAATAACTCCATAATGTCTCTTCGAGGGGACAACCTCCACTATCCTCTTACAATAGAAGACTCAATGCTTGCTTGATATCTTTACCATAATAATCATCTCCTATATATATACATATATCTAACCCATGGATGGATAACCTCCTAATCCTAATGTAGGCCAACCATTACCCAATGTACTACTTCCACAAGTTACTCTATTAGCCTAATATATGTTACCCATATAACTAACTAAGGGGATGTGTGCCACATGTCGGCATCTCCATCAACCCATATACATCAATATATCATATCCCTAGGTACATAGCATAAACTATAGCAACCACCCATGGAAACCACTCTTAATTTTTTTTCTCAATTAGGTTACTTCACCCTCATTCTCAACTATCTTCCTTTTTCAATTCATTCTCCCAATCCATCAAAAAATCAACAAACAAAATCTATGAAGCATCTTTGACACATGCTCCCCTTAACTCTATGTATACCTCTATTATAATATAAAAAAACAATTACTCTCTTAAAAAAGAACATAGAGATACCAAGCTCCCCCTTAGACCAAACATATCTCCTTTAAATGAACTAGGAAATTCAAATCACTTACCTTTCTTGACATGACTAAAGAAAATCAAGCTCTTGATCACACACTAGGCTATCATACTCTTGACACCAAATGTAGAAATAGGGACTCCCCTTTATCTTCATAGATCAACACATTAGTCAATAGGACTCTTAAACCATCCTCATCTTCCTTCAAGTATCTTGACTTTAATACCCTTTCGTAATATAGATCAAGCCAAGCTGTTCACAAAAATAGATACCAAAAAACATACCTTTCATATACCAATTGATTATATTTTGACCTGAAATACCTAATGTCAACCTTAGATCTCTCATCATGATACCTACTACACTTCAAAACTCAGAGCTACCAACATAGGAATGGATAATATCCATCTTCATCTCCTTGCTTGTAACACAAACAACTTGACTTCTTCTTAAGATTGCAAAACCTTCTTTAACTGCAACCTCATGCTTCTACTAATACAATAATGTCTCCATAAAGCCTAATAGAGCCACCCCTTTTCATAGGATACTAAAACACCTTAAAATTAAGATATTCCCAGATCTCCATGCTCTCACAAGACTGAATGTTCAATATCCTTTTGGGCTTGATTGGCACTATAGGCTTGATCTTATCATCAACCATTTGATCATCAATGTGAGCTGAAAACAAATATTCCTAACTTTATTTCACACCTGAGGCATGCTCTAGAATAATAAGCAATCCAATTGAGATTGTAGACTGATCATGAATCATCTTTACTACCTTTAGTTTCCATACATTCATTTGCCTTCTTTCTTGTAATCTAGGGGCTTAAAACTTCTTATTTTGACTTAATGACCTTCTAACTCTGTTAGGATAGAATATTGCAATGTGTCTTACATTAATACATCCATAACAAGCCATTTTATATATACCATTTGACTAATTTGAATTATGACTCCTTCCATATTTCCATGAGTACTCATTCTTGGAGGGTCTTCTACATTCTCTCACTCTATGACCAAACTGATTGCATACAAAACAATAACCATTAAAAGAACTAACATACCATATAACATTAAGTTATTTGATAGGTCTTTCCATGTTGACCTTTTTGTCTTCAATAGTCTTCTCCTTGACTAGAGGTACCTCCTTTTGGTCTTCTCTAAAACCAAGACTTGTCTTATCACTTTTAAACTTTTGACTACTCAAGATATCATCTAGAGTCTCAATGATTTTTTCAAACTTCACAAAGCTCTTCACTTTTCTAGATACTTGATCCAACTCAACTTTTAAGGATTCTATTTAAGTTTCATACCTGATTCATTATTCCTCTTTAGCCTTGAGGTTTGCATTGACTATCTCCATATGTGCCTCAACTTGATTGATGATCTCGTCATACTCCTTAGAAGTGTTACTCATTCTTTCCTCAAATAAGCCAATCTACTCCTCATAGTCCTTAAATAATGATCTTAGTTTGTGATTCTTTCTCTTTTGAAAATTCAACTCCTCTAGAATACATATTAACTCTACCTCAAGGTTTACTTTAGATTCTTCTTCATCTAATTCTATATCAACCATAAGGCCTTTCCCACCTGAGTAACCCTCATTGTCTAATTCTATAGCCATGAAAAAGGTTTCATTATTGTCATGTGTAGATTCATTACTACCATAACAACATTGTCAGATGTGATTGAATCACTTACATTAGATGAGTTATCTTCTTTGATATAGAAATTCTTCTTATTTTTGAATGACCCTTTCCTACCATCATTTTTCTTTAAATCTATCTTGTTTTTGTCAGACTTATAGGCCTTTATGTCATCTCTATGATGTTCATCATGTTATTCATTATGCTTATATTTATCCTTGGTAGGACACTTGGATTCAAAGTGACCAATCTTGCCATAGTTAAAACATTTGAAGGATAACTTACCCTTGTAGCTACCTGAGCCAAACCTCAACTTCTTAGAAAACATAGCTATGAGTTCATCATCATCAATATATAATCATACCTAATCCTTGACCTTCTTGGCCTTTGAATTCTTTTAAATTTTGAAAGCTACTTCCTTCTTAGGAGGTCTTCCTTCATTTGTTCTCATCTGATAGGCAATCAAGATGCCATGAATCCCAACCATCTCTAGCTTGTCTAAATCTTGCATATCTTCTATTACAAACACATTAGAGTCAAAATTAGGAGTTAGTGATCTCAATTTTTTTTAAATAATAATATATTATTTCACTTCTTCTCCCAAACCTTTGATGACATTGACAACTTCATCCACTGTCAATAAGTAAGATGTAATGGTTTCATCTTCATTCATCTTCAGGCTTTCAAACTATCTTCGATGGATCTACAACTTGGCCATCTTAATCTTGGTGTCTCATTTATAGGTGGTCTTCAATTTGTCCCATAAATATTTGTATGATACACAATTTATTGACTTTATAAGAAATGCCTCTGATAGGCCACAAAAAAATGGCATTCATTACCATGGAGTTATTTTCACTAGCCTTCTTACCTGCTGCATAGTTGGTGGAATATGAGGAGCAATATAACCATCCAAAACTGACTACCAAATGTCACATCCTTAATACATAAAATATATATTCATACTAATAGTCCAAAATTCATAATTTTATCCATTAAACAATGGAGCCTTACTGGTAGAGAAACCACCTTGAGCTTGCTGACTAGTAATTCTTGCTTCTATGATCTCTTTTATTTTTTTAGACCTGCTTCAAAGGACCAAGATTTGATACTAATTGTTAGAATAAAAGTGATTGAGAGGGGGAGGGTGAATAAGTATTTGAATAAATTTCTTAAAAAATCTTACTTAAGTAATCATAAATCATTATAACAAGTATGTACATCTTAGCAAACATAAGCACCAATCCATAAGAGCATGAAACATATGAACATAATATATATATATGTGGGAAACCCTCAAGGGGAAGGAAACCCAATAATGATGAAAATGGAATATAGTTATATAAGTAAAACACCAAATTTATTGAATCACCCACTTCACTTAGAGCATCGACCCAGAGAAACCACCTTGAGCTTGCTGACTAGTAATTCTTGCTTCTATGATTTCTTTTTCTTTTTTTAGACCTACTTCAAAGGACCAAGATTTGATACTAATTTTCAGAATAAAAGTGATTGAGAGGGGGAGGGTGAATAAGTATTTAATAAATTTCTTTACAAATCTTACTTAAGTAATCATAAATCATTATAACAAGTATGTACATCTTAGTAAACATAAGCACCAATCCATAAGAGCATGAAACATATGAACATAATATATGTATGTGGGAAACCCTCAAGGGGAAGGAAACCCAATAATGATAAAAATGGAATATATTTCTATAAGTAAAACACCAAATTTATTGAATCACCCACTTCACTTAGAACACCGATCCCAACTAGCTAAGCACCAACTCAGCTATGCTTTAGCAGGCACCAACTGGCAAGGAGGCACCAACCCCTTAGATTACTCAACACTAACTCATCCACCTAAAAAACTTGATCACCTTCATAATAAATTATTTCTCATATAATATATGATGATATTCTTTCCCATCTCGTTACACACTGCTATCCCTCTCAAACTGGCCTCTGGCCTTCTTCGCTCAACTAGGTCTCTTCAAGATTGATTAGGTCATTTAACCTTGATATTCACAATCAAAATTTCTATCAGATATTAATGAATATCTATATACACACCTATTATGGTATACATGACATCATTATTCTCCTCTAAGTGATCTTTTATTCACTTGTTCACACCCTTATTTTTTTCATATCAATAGACCTAAAATTACCTTGTACTTATATAAGTCACTTGATCACATCCTTCTTAGTTAGGAAAACATTATTATCTTATTAAGTTGGTCATAAAATAGATATTAAGACATACCATACACATGGATCAAATGTTATTTTATTCCCTTTAGGTCTGACCCACTTCAATTAGGTCTTATCTCTCCTTTAGGTTTCATGGAGACCTAATCCCATTAGGCCTACTTAGCACACGTTACACTTTGATCTTCCTTGGACCAACTTTAAAAACTTAATATGGTAGGAAAAAATCATATTCCATTAAAATATACCCAATTTAGGCTCACATTTGGTCTGTGAAACTTTTTAGCTTAAACCACTACTTGAAGCACACCATTAGTACTGCTCATATTAGGCCTGTGCATACTTAGAAAGTCCATCTTGAAAAACTGAATTAAAAAGATAATTTACCCAAAAAATCACATATATGGAAACCTCATGATCTCAGGGTCATCAAAAACTTCATTATATTATTAATCTCAATGTATACGGGCTCAAACTCTTCTATGCAAGTAGCCCACCCAGAATTGCCAACTAGCCTTAAAACACAGTCAAGGAACATGAACTTCTGACACCTGATTGAACATACTCAAAGGATTATAGTGTATTAACATGATAATATAACATAATTATAAAAATATGAAATAAATAGATCATAAACTCTAATGGAAACTATTGGTCTTGTAGATCAGTTTGTTGACCTTCTCTCTCATAGTCTTTACTTAGCCAGACAAGTCATTTTGGCTTCAGTGTTCTAAAATTTTACACTGATTTCCAAGATTTTGAAAAGGATGGATATGTAATTCAAGTCCAAAAAAAAAAATCATGTGTATTAGATATATTTACTTAGGGAAAAGAGATTCTAACTCATCACTGCAACTTGCTTACCCAAAACTGCCAATTTGATTTCAAATAGAGTCATGGAAATAATGAACTTTAACACCTATGTATATAATTTTATAGAATTAAAATGAATATGTATGATCTTATATTATCATTATAAAAATATCAAATAGATATATAACATGGTCATATGGCAATATTGGTCTTACAAACCAATCTCACAACCTCACACCTTCATTGTCTTATCTACACTTGGATAGGTCAACTTATGAGTAACATTTTCATCATATCCACTAACCTCAAAAACTTTTATTCAACATTAAAATGTATTAAATGTATTTAAAAACATATCCATGCACTTGGATTCATCCTTAATTGATGACAACACATCCCTAATCAAATTCTCACTTTTGTCTAATTTTCTCATTGTCTGCACCATTAGGTATGTTAGTGATAAGTTAACTTATATGAAAATTTTAGCACACTTGAGGTCTATAAAAAACTCAAAAACCACCATGGACATATAAAACAAGTTTCAATCTTCAACCTTCATCTATTTAGTAAATTTGACTTGATCAAATTTGATTATTATAGAAAATCTCTAAGAAATAAAGACTTTCTTATAGGATCCACTTACTCACCTAACAAACCAATCACACCTAGAGGTGATTGGGAGATTTTAATACAACCTATAATCATTTAAATAATAATTCCAAACAATTCTGAGCACTTTAGAATAAGATATTCAATATCAGATCATTATTAGGGTTTTTTGAGGGTTTAAACCATCTTATAATCTTAACAATCATTCATAAAGATTAACCCCTTATTCTAGAAACCAATGCTTGGAAATTTGAGCTAATAACCTTATAAATATACCATGAACAAATTAGGTCCTTATGCAGATGATACACGTGCCAATAAGCATTGTAAAAACCTTATTGGTTAGACATTTTTTCATCTTATGTACTCAAGAGACCTTAAAACACTTTTTAAAGCCTTTTATTGTAAACCATGACTTGAAACTTCATGAACATGATAAAAAAAACTTGAATAACCTTTGTTAATGCTCAAATTCTCACCCATGCCTTGGAAATTGATCTTGATACCCCATCTGGCCACCATGTCTCTCTTTACTTTCTAGGTCATGACCTATAAGTCATATTAGATCTTGAAACTATCATTTTAGCCATTATTAAATATGTTAGCACTTCATACACATGATATGAAACCTCCTATCATGCTTAAATAATTTCAAACATTCTTCATATGTCTTTTCAATAGCTCATGATGCTTCATCAAGCCAAGTAGGGTTTAGAACTAGTTTAGTTGTAAACTTAGACTGAAGTACTTAGCCCTATAGGCTTCACCTTGAAACTATCATAAGTGATCTAATGATTCATAAGCATGCTTAAAAAACCTCATACAATCATTTTTCTTTAGTTATTCAATATAATATATTCATGGCTCACTTAGAGCATCTTTGGAACTACTTACGTAGATCTTTGGAGCTCGACTAAGAATCTTCATATCTCACTCAGAGCATCTTCAGAGTTACGTATATAGATATTCAGAGCTCATTATGATAACATAATAACTCATCATACACATACCTCAAAGCTTATCTAACCATGTATCTTCAAAATAACCTTTGACATCAATGACAACATTAATGCCAAAACTCAATAATCAATGACAATGCTCAACATCATGATTCCGCATCTCATGTTTGGGAACTTTTAATAATCTACATAGAGGAATGTGTGAAACATGTAGATGATGAGATTTTGGATGATAATTTCTGTGATCGAGCTTGGGTATTTAACATTTTGGCACAGGGGAATTTTATAGAAAAATAATGCATAAAAGGAATGAAGATTTTGCGTGCACTATTACAATTTTAATTTATGCTCTACACACTTCCCTCTTATTACTACCTAAAGTTTAGGAACCTTGTGAATATGGTTTATCCACATGCCTTTAGTTTTATATATTTATCTTTATTGTTGTCACATGACTTACACCATGAATCCTTATGCTTAAAAAATTTAAAAAGACCTAAGCTTTTTGATTTCTCATTATCAAAACTTTTATTCATAACTTGGTCTTCGAAATATTTTTTTGGGCCTTTAAATTCACAATTTTTACTCTACAACTTGGTCTTCAACATTTATGTTTGGAAAAAAAGTTCTGACACTTCTTTGCAACATTTTATTACTTTTACTTAAACCCTTGGAATATTTTTTCACAACAAGAGTTTTGAAAATTTGTCTTTGAATTTTATCTTTGTGAAAACCTGACTCACATTTTAGCCTTCAAAACTTTTGTTCATAACAAAAGCTCTAAATAAAAACTCTAACTATGTTTTGTAAAGGCATGAAGATGAACCATTCTTGTAAAAATGATAAGTCAAAAGAAATTTTTGTTGAAATTTGAATGAAATTTGAAACCTTTAACTATTGAACAGGTGGTGCCCCTCCATGGTGATTGAAAATGGTCAACATTTTGATGACCTTTTTAGGTTGCTTGCCTACGAGGCATGAAGCCAATAGCCTTTGAAGTGATATATTAGGTGCAGAGTCATAGGAGCATCCAACACTTCTCATATCCTTGGGAGTCATAGGAGCATCCAACACTTCTCATATCCTTGGGTGTAATCTAGCTACAACCTACTTGGACCATCACTAAATAACTAAATTGAGCTTCACCTTCCATAGAGGAAAAACAAACAAACAACTACACCAAATGATGCTTAGAGGAAAGGGAACCTAAACTAAGCAAAAAATTATGCACAAGTGCTTGGAGGAAATAAAAATAATCTAAACAACATGCATGTGCAACACTTAGGGAAATTAAAACATTTAATCTACTAATTAAAAAATATACAATATTAATGGAGATAGTGCTTGAAAATAATCCCATTAACTGGGATGAACAACTCTTCTCCATTCAACTTTACAAGTTGGAATGTGTTGGCTTGTTATTTCATATAACATTAAAATTAGTATGTTTCCCATCTTTTACCTTATCTACATCCCACTTGAGCACTAAATACCCCCCTTATAAACTTCTATCAATAACTTTTTTATTGAATCTCCTCATTGTCTGTGCTTATTAAAGCTCCTTAGTGCATATGGTCTATGCCTTGATCTCTTCAAGTTCCATTAGTTCAACCAATCTTACTATGAGGGGGTCACTCTCAAGTAATTCTAGCTGATGGGATAGTTATAATGAAGGAAATCAAGAGATACAAGTAATCTCACTTCCCTCCTATAGACCAACATGAAAGGGGAATTCCCCAACACCCTTTTTTGACATTATTCAATTTGCCGAGAGAGTTATCTTGAGTTTAATATGCTAGGATCACTAATTTTATTTCATAGTTTATTTGATGATGTGAGCCAAGTTTTCATTCATTGGTTAGACTAGGACATTACCTTGAGGGTAATAATTGGAGGAGGTGATCAAATAAATGTTATGCTTAACTTCCCACACGTTGATTTTGGCTTCAAGGAAAACCATTATGTTGTTTGAGATAATGGTAGATGGAACACCAAATCTGGTTATAATGCTCTCATAGAAGTCTAGAATTGACACCTAATTATATTTTTTGAGTGCTACTACCTCCATCCACCTTGTGAAATAATTTGTGTCCATGAGGATACATTTATGCCATACACTTGATGACATATTTATCTTTCCAATGAAGTCTAGGCTCTATTACATAAATGGTTGATCAACTTGTATTGGGTGTAGGGGTAGTGTTGCTAATTTTTGTTTACCTACAAGAAGGTGAATTTATTTCAACTTCACACCCATTCATATGCATCCTTGTAAAGAGCTAACCAATAATAACCAATTCACATGATTTTCATAGTGGTGGTCTTTGGTGAATAATGGCCTCTTGATGGCCCATCATGGAACTCCTTAAGAATAATGTTCACCTAATCATACTCTATGCACCTTAAGAGGACTCCATAGATGTCTCTTCTAAAAAGTGGACCATCAACAAAGAAATAAGGAATGGCTTATAATTTTAACTATCTACACTAGGATTAATTCAAGCCAAATAGGTATGTGTTACTCTAAAAGAAGGCACTCGTGTTATTTGTCCATCTTTCTGGGGTGACTTGATATTTTGGTTGGTCTTCACAAAGTGCAAGAACTACACAGTCTTCATTTTTCACATTTTTTACCAACTAATCACAAAACCCTTTTCCTCACACTAACTTGGTAACTTGGATATCTACATTGTACTCCATCACTTTTGTGATCTATTCATTTCTCTTCTCATTGATGTCTTTGCTAAGTAGAAACCCTTTTACACCTGCATGCACAACCATGTTTTGGATCCTATCATTGGAGAGCATGTATCTAAACTTATTAATCACCCTTATGATTTTAAGGGCATGTTTATTCATAAATTTGTAGCAAAGCTCATAATCCTTGAGTGCCTGAATAAAGAAAGTAATAGGCTACTCCATATGATCATTATTTTACTATGTAAGAATGGTTGATATGCCTTCAACTCTACTAAATACATAAAGGATGAAATCATTACCATACTCTCAGTTGATCAAGGTAGGAGCTTGAGCAATAACACACTTGATGGCCTCAAAATTGCTTTTGCCTTCTAGGGTCTAGCTAAATGCAACACATTTATTGAGCATTGCTATGAGGGGCTTGTTTAGAGTAGAAAAGTTTAAAATGAACCTCTTAATGAAATTTATTCTTTCCAAGAAGCTTTGAAGACCCTTTTCATGACTTGGGAGAGAGGGATGAGATGGCCTTGACTCATTCTAGATCCATTGTAAGTCCATCTTTAGGGATGATGTGTTAGAGTAAATTACCTTTATGGACATCAAACACACACTTATTTGGGTTCAGATAGATCCCAAACTCTCGACACCTTTCAAAGACTTATTCTAGATGACCCAAGTGATCTTTCACGTGCTTAAAAAATTAATTATATCATCAAGGTAGACCAAGATGATTTTATTGAGAAGTCCCTTGAATGCCATATCCATGGCTCTTTAAAAGATCACTTTTGTGTTTATCAACTTGAAAGGCATCATATAATATGTGAAGGTACCCCACTTAGTAGTGACATAGTCTTAAAGTGATCACACTCCTAGACAAGTATTTGGTTATAGCCTGACTAACCATCTAGTAATTAGAATCTCTCTGTGCTTGTGACTATTTATAGGATTTGATCCATGGTGGGAGGGGTAGTGATCCTTGAAGGATACATTATTAAAATCCCTAAAGTCTATGCACAGCTAGATTTATCCACTCTTTTTTTCACCAGGAGTAAGTTGGACACCCATGAAGAGTATTTGATTGGAAATATTATACTAGCTTTGATGAGTTTTGAGAGCTTTTTCCTCATTAAAGGCTTGAGTTTAGGATTAAATGACCTTTGTATCTAATTTATTAGCTTTGTGTTGGGGTTGACCTCAATGGTATGTTGAGCTAAGCCTTGATCAAATCCCATAAGGTCTTTATAACTCTATGCAAAAATATCATCATACCTCCTACTAAGTTTTATGAGTCTTTTGATTTTAGATGGGGAGCATATTTTACTTGCCTTTAAGACCTTGCCATCAATTATGGTTACCTATGCAAATATATCATCTTTGAATATCATGTTTCACTTCTCATCTTTGAGCTAATCATCAGAATTGAAGATGCTTTCCAATGTGATCAACCCCTTAGGTACTTTATTTCCATTCAATTGAATGATTTAATCCTCATATTGGGCTTGAATAAGTGTTTGGTTCATGTCAATGAATTTTGATTCATCCTACAAGAAGTTGATGATTTTTTCATTAATTTCAAACACCTACAAATTATTTGCATTATCTAGGACTACCAGTTTGACCACAAACTTTATAAGTTGATTTAACTCTTTCCTTACATTACAAAAAATGTCATACTACAAAATTATGGTTTTAAGTCTATCAGTATCATCATTCTACACCCTTGGTATGGAACAAATATTGAAGGCATTAAATCCTTAGATCATATCCCATACTCTATGCTTATAAGCTTTTAGCTAGCTATTCTTGGACACATTTTGTGCCTAGACCTAGTTCACAACTAGTTCACTATCTCTAAATGTTTATACTAATCTGATCCCCTTGTTCTTCACTACTTGGAGACACTAAATCAGTGTCTTATACTCAACATCATTATTTATGTAGCTAAAATATAACTTGAATGCCTGGAAATATCTCTCTTTCTAAGGGGATATTGACACAACATCATATACATTTACATTTTTACTATAAGAACCATTGAAATACAACTGCCATATGCCCTTGGGATCCTCCTATACCTTCATGAGATCTGGAAAGGTAGGTTTTTCTTAAAAAATGAAGTGGGTCTCTTGTCCTATCTCTTCTACATTATCATATGGGTCACACTCATAATACTCACATGCCCATTCATCAAGTAATTCATTCAGGAGCTCTTCAAGTGGTGTGGTAGCCTCATGGAAGACTGAGTTCTCTTCTTAATGAAACATTGCATAGTTTATTTAAACTAGGCTAGGAGAATATGAATCCACATGATTTTTGAAGATAGGTTAAGGCTTAATGTTCACTTTGGTCCTGTATCTAGTTTAGAGTAGTATGTGTGACCAATCTAATTATTGGGCCCCGAATCTGTTTAAGTATAGGAGCCATGCCAACACAATAGACACTTGGGCATGAGGTAATTACTTGGTATGATTGTTGTTTTGTCATCTTATGGCACCAACTATTAGGAGGATAATTCACTCCCTTTTAACTCAATCATCATCAGAAATTAGGCACATGAGATAAACACAACTTAATGGGAGTAGTTTATTAGAGTTGACATAATGATTACATCTAACACCAACTCAACAATCAATTTGTTCCATTCACCATGGCATTAATATGCCCTAAAACACTACAAAGCTAAGTTGAATCTAGTTATAAATATAGAGGAGATTGGAGTAGCGAAGCTTTATAGGATTGAATCTAGATGCTATGTTTTCTATTAGAGCTTAGAGTTTAGTTCAAGATGTTTTTGAGGCTCCCTATTTTAGTGCACAAGCTTGCCTGTGAGACCCTGGGCCTTTAGCAACTTTAAGATGAACATTCGATCTATTTTTATTAATATATAAATGTGTTTAAACATTTTTAATGGTGGATGGTGTTATGTCTAATGAGTGTTAATCTAGTTTATGTGGTTATGAATATAGGATTATAATGATAATGATTTGTGCAATGTTTTAATAGATTGAATGCTCAGATTGATATTATATATTTTGAGTTCTCTTGAGATTTTAGCCTAGCCCATCCATGGTGTTTCTATAGTTTTTGATGGTGTTAGTACCATGTATAGTGTATCTTGTGCCCATGAAGCCATAAGAACACATCATATAGGATTGTACCTAATAGATAGTTAGATCCTCCCTAGAATGTCTTTCACCCATGAGTGTAACATTACTATTTCACTAATCAAAGTCCTTGGAAGATAGAGCTGTACCATGGCACAACTACCCCAACACAAACCTTAGTCATTTCTCCACTGTGCTTTGAGTGAGTGTATAAGGATTGTGCCTTATATAAAGTGATGCCAATATGGTCAAGTGAAAAATGTTGAGTGCTATAGGATTAGTCAAGGATTGCACTACATATAACAAGTCTAGATTTGACTTGGACATCTAGGTAAGCACTAGACAAGGCTAATGAATTAAGACCCCAAATTTTTTACAACATTTTATTTCTATTGCTAGGACCTATGTTTAATTTTATTGCTATAATGGTACACCAAAATGATGCTCTAAATCTCCCTTGAGAACATCGAGCACTATCTATAATAAGTAGAAGACAACTTTGTGTTAAGGCATCCAACCTATAGAGGACAAAAACCAAGGAAGTGGGTCTAGACCCATCTGTATGATGATTTGTATGAGGTTTTCTTTTATAAACTACTAGATCAGGTGTATTTATGGTTGGATACTGTGATGCTTTGTATGAAGTTTACAAACTACACCTTGAGTGGATAAAAGAGCACCTAAAAAGGCTTGAGCACTTAAATACCACTTAGACTAGAGCCATAAACAAATGGTGGTAGGGGGCACTAAATAGCTACATGATTAAGTTTTCTATATTTACATACTCCTACCCTAAAGAATTAAAATATTAAATCTTGCATGAACCTATAGGTGAGTCTGTGAGAGAGTTTGGCACCCAAATCAAGAAACTGATAGTGGATTATGGCTTTAAAACCATGAGAATGGAAGGCTAAGTTCCTCTCGTGTGTAAATAATGCAATAGGGAAGGAGAGGATGTGAAGGTGAAGTGAAATGGAAGGGGATGAGTAATTTGACACTCGAGAGCTCAAGAGATATGCTTATAACAAAAGGAGTAGGTTGATGGAAGATATAGAACTTGGAAGTGCTAAGAGGACCCATAGTGAGTAGGAAGGGCATGGGGAAGGATTTATTGAATGTTAGCAACAACAATAGGAGGGAAATATTGAAACCATGGAACAAGCTCCATAGTTAATAGGTGAAGAATGCTTGGGGTCCTTGTAGAAGTTAACCATTGGAGATGCACTAGATGCACCTACCCCCTCTAGAACTATAGTGCAAGATCATGCACTAGATCCCTCATAAGAAGACACAAGACTGATAACTAACCTTATTATCAACCTAAATTTTGATCATTTTGTAGACATAGACCATAATTTTGTGATTGAGCAAGTTATTCATTACAAGGAGCTAAGTGAGGATACCTCTAAACATTGAGAGTGCTAAACTAACTAGATAAAACATAAGCACAAGTATTCGTGCAGCTTGAGCAATAGCCTAGAGGAAGTGGTTCGAGTGCCACTAGTTATTAATATAATGTCATCATCATCTACAGTGCTAATATTAACAATGGGACTAACACTTGGCCTAGTGGCTAGAGGCATTAGAAGAGCACCACCAAGATAAGTACTAGGGGGACAAGTACCTTAGATACTGACTACTCCCCTACCCTATATTTATTATGAGATGGCCATGTGTTTGCCTGAGTAATGAGGTGTAGAGAATGACATAGAGTATGTGCTCAAATGTGAACTATAATGTCACGCTTAGGGTATAACCTAGTCTGAGCATAAGGCAACCTAGTTCATGACAACTCTACTTGATCATGCCCATACTTGGTATAATAAATTCAATCCTAACAAAGTTATGGTTGATTATAACACACTAAAAGAAGTGTTCTTGAAGGATTTCAACATACTTGAGTTTAAATAGTAGAGAATAATCACATTTAAAGAGATTAACTAGGGATCATTGGAGAGCATGCACCTATATGATGCTAGATTTAAAACTCTTCTTTCTAAGCTTCCTTATGATATTCACCCTCCCAGCATGCACAATTTTTCATTGGGGGATTAATAGTATCATTCAGATGGATGATGTCCATGAAACCATTCATAGACCCTTGAGAAGTGATTGAAGCCATGCTTAGAGCTAAGGTAGTCGAGATAATTGACATAAGACTTATCCCTTTTATGGAGGCAAAGATGATTTCTTAGAGCTAAGGTATTTGAGAAAAATGATAGAGGAATTATCCCTTTTATGGAGGCAAAGATTATGTCTATGACATCCCAACTATAGAATCTAACCACTAGTTCATCACAAGACACTTGAAGTAGGCTGTGGTGTATCAACTAAAAAATAGAAGGCCATAATAGGAACAACCACCCTCAAAGGAATGTGTGCACATCACTTCTTAGTTGTGAGGTTTATCATAAGCTACATGATGTTTGAAATTACATTTTGTTGCAATGCACTAGTCAGGTCATCATAACCACCTATTTTTGATTATGCAATACCTATACTCATATCATGACTGATTATCATGTAATCGATGAAATATGTGAGAACATGGGGAGAGGTGTATGACACATAATGATAGTAGCAAGAGGGAAGGGAACTTAGGGAAATGAGGGATAAAACTAGTAGAATATAGGTTATAAGATATAAAAAGGTGCTCAAGGGTGAGGTGGTAGATGTGGTGGAGGAAGGTTCCCACCATGATCATGTTACAAGTGTGGTTCGACTGAGCACTATCAACATGACTAACCTATGAATCCAACTTGTGGGTATTATCAAGGAACACACAAAGTTAATAAATGACTTGATATATAAAAAATTGACCCAAGGTAGGACTGACATAGATAAGGGTGTAGGGATGATTAGGCACGAGCCTCAAGAAGAGAAATAGACTTTAAAAGTATAACCAATTCACATGGAGCCAATCAAAGTACAAGTAACTATTTAGAGTAAACTTGACACTCAACCACCTTTAACACTAGTACCAGAGTTGCACCTAGAATATGGGGAACTAAGCCACACTAAGTGTATGACATATCCTAAACCCAAAGATGTGCCTTATCTAGAACTTGCATACCAAAAAGATGTATTGTAGTAGGCTATGAGTGTGATCCAAAACCTACAAGGAGAAATCCAATTGACATGAGGCCTAGAAGCGTAGGCTACCACTTCTCTCAATAAGTAAGATGGTCATGAGGATGAAGTATAAGAACTAAAAAAAATCTTACAGCTCCTACAAACATAAGGGATGTTGCCTCTATTAAAAAACTGTAGGGTAGCAATCAATTGAAGTTACTATGCTACACATGAAAAGGGTACACGAGGTCGGGCATACCCAAAATGTAGAGTATGATCAATAACTCCTATTGAATTCCACTATTGATGGATGGTCCATCTATGAGGTCCTTATCAACACGGGCATCAAGGTTAATATCTTGACCAAGAATGCATGAGAAAATATGGGTAGGCTAGCTTTGAGGCCTTCTCCCCATGTAATCTTCATGGTTAACAAGACCCAAGTGTAGTTGATCATAATTATGAAGGGTACCATTATAGATATTATGGGTACCTAATTCCACACTGACTTCAAGGTAATCAAGTTAGATAAACAAGCTAGCTATCCAATGTTTCTAGGAAGGCCATAGTGAGGCACGAACAATGTTGATATGCACTTTAAGAAGTGATATATAACCTTAAAAAATGGTAAAGGGTAGTGATTCCCTTCTCAAGTGACCAAAGACCCCCTTATGTAGAGTGCATTGATATTGAGGATTAAATTAATCATATATATAACATCATGTTGTAAGGCATCGAGAATCTCAACCCCACTAATCAAGGAGTGCTCTTTTAGGAAGATGGACAGTTAACCTTAGACACCATTGATGTTACTTGTGATTAATGGCTCAAAGAAGCCTGTGAGGCCATCAATTTTAGGTTCCACTTGGTACATGCAAAGGCACCAAAACTTGTAAGAATTGGTTGGGTTTAGATTGATTGCACTCTAAAATGATGGGTCCTTTGCAATGAGAAGAAAGAAAAGAAGGTACTTTTCTTGAGTAAAGGTAAATTTATGATGTTCCTGAAATTTGAAGGGAGAAACCTAGTGGAAGAGTATGTCTACGATCTCAAATCATGCATCCCCAAAGAAATAGACAAAATGAGCACACTAGTGTATACACTAAAAAGCATTGCTGCTCATTAGTGGGTAGCACAAAAGTCTAACTTGACAACCTAGAAATATGTGAAAGCAACCATTTGCACTAGATTTGGGAGAAGTAATGAGGACTTGGATATATCAACATACTCTAATGACTTTGATCCCATGGCACATGTGTGCTTATGCAAAGATACATGGAATGATTGCAGCGTAACCAGCCCAAAGAACCTATGGGTGCACACCTTATATAAAACTCTAAAGACATGGGTGCAAGAATGGTATGTGGTCAATGAGATTCATCATAAAATGACCAATTAGGATTCCATTAAGGATAATTTTATGCACACCTTCTGATTTTCCTCATATAACTTGGGGTTGATCAAACCACTACAAGTAATTCAGAGGGTAGTGTTTAAGGACATCACAATCTTTAAGGAATACTTGAAAGATATGTTTGGGGAGAAAGGGATAGCACTCTAAATTTTATTTGAGGAAAAAATTATCAATAGTGACTTGAGTGGAGAAGATGATGAAGCTTAGAATGAGTGCTACTAGAAAAATCTAACAAGTAAAATAAAGCTCGTATGCTAAATAGATGATAGTGCTTCTAGTGAAGAAGACTCAACTTATCTCTGCATAGAGACAATTAAAACTTGGGAAGTCAAGGACTCACACCAGGAAAAGAATAAACTCTACTGCATACCACTAAAGACCATTAAGGTGGACATTAGCATAGAAAGAGAGCCAAAGATGGCTACTCTGGGTACCTATTGGTCCAATGTAGAACTAGCATGCATTGTAGATCTATTAAAGGAATTCTAAGACTTGTTCCCCATAAATTATCAAGAGATGAAGGGTACCCACCCATCCCTTGGGAATATGAGAATAAAGCTAATTAATGGTGCTAAATTGATTAAGAAACACCCCTATAGGATGAATCCAAACCTCTATGCTGAGGTTAAGATAGAGACCAATGTAATGCTAGCTATAAGGGTTATTTAACCTATGTAAGAGTCTGAGTGGGTAAGCTCAATGGTCATAAGCATCAAAAAGTATGGGTGCATTCACATTTTCATTGATTATAGAATTCTAAACACCAATTGCATCATTAAGCCCTTCTTGACTCCGTTCATCGATGAAGTCCTGGATAGCATCACAGGCTGTGAAATCTACACCTTCAGTGATGGGTTCTTTGGATACCATCAAGTCTAGATTGAGGAGGAGGACAATCCCAAAATAATGTTTATGACTGAATGGGGATGTTTTTGTGATAAATATATTCCCTTTTGACTTAATAACACATCAGCTATGTTCTCTAGAATGGTGATCACCATGTTTAAAGACTTTATCCACAAGTTCCTCCAAGTTTACCTAGATGACTGGATGGTGTATGACTTCATGAATGACCATTATGATAACCTATGCCTAATGTTTGAGAGGTATAGACAGCTTTAGATATCCTTGAACTTAAAAAAATACATTTTTTCAACACCCTTTGAAAACCTACTCAATCACATCATCTATAAATATGGTATGCTCATCAATCCAATGAAGATTATGATAATCATTCATCTCCAAACTCTTTCCACATATAAAGACAATCGTGCCTTTCTTGGCCATTATAGATATTGTAGAAAGTTTATAAGGATCTACGTGAATATAGAGATGCTATTAGAGGATCCATTACATAAAGATGGTCCATTATATTGGGGTGAAGTACAAGAGGATGCCTTCGAGACTTTAAAGCTCAGCTTAGCTACCACACCTATCTTATAATTCCCCAATTGGATGACCCCATTTCATAGCCATATCAACGCATCTAGTTCTATGATTGGAACCATTTTGATGTAGCTAAGCAAGGGAAAAATTGATCACCCCATCTATTTCTCTATCATAAAATTGATGAAGGTACAAAAGAACTATACCAAAATTGAGTGTGAGGCAATAATCATGGTCTATGCTCTGTAAAAATTTAGACAATACTTATTGGAGACCCCATTCATATTTTTCATAGACCACATGGTGTTTAAGTACCTCATTAATAATACTATTATCCATAGGCACATTTTTTGATATATAGTTCTATTTCAAGAATTCTAGTTCTTAATTACTATCAAGCCTAAAAAATAAAACTTCGGCCCAAACCATTTGTCCTGTATAGACTTTGACGATGCAATAGTTCCTATTGAGGATGGTATGCTAGATGTAAAACATTATAAAATCTAGTGCATCCTTATAGACTTGGAAAATATAGATGATTTTTTAACATCTAGATTTGTGTCCCAAATAATGACAACCAAGGAAAAGAAATAGCTCACAATTCACATTGCTTTTTTCTAGCTCATTAACAGGGAATTGTACAAACTAAGCCGAGATGAAGTTCTATATTGATTATATTGGATCATGAAAGAGACTCCATTTTTCATGAGTTACATGAGGGGATAATAGGATGCCATTGCATAGGAAATGCAATGATGCATAAAGTATTACAATTAGGCTTGTGATGGCCTAGTCTATTTTAGGATACAAAAGATTACACCATCGCATATGACATATGCTAGTGCATAGGGAAGCCCAATCACCAGGATGAGATTCCTCTCATCACCATTCTTACTTAAGCACCATTCAAGAAATGGGCCATTTATTTTATTAAATTAATTACTCTCATATCATAATACATAGGCATGAGAAACATTCTAATGACCACTAACTATTTCACCAAATGGGCTGAGGCCACACCAACCAAAAATTACAAAACCACCATAGTCACAAGGTTCATATGGGAGAATGTAATAAGCCACTATGGGTGCCCACTCAATTTGACCAGTGATAGGGGAACACACTTTATTAATGAAACTATGTAGATCTTGTTGATAAAATACATGGTGGTGTACTATAAGATAACACCTTATCATGCCCAAGTGAATGGCATGGTTGAGGCATTAAATAAGATTTTGGGGACATGCCTCACAAATATATGTGACATTGGTTTGAAAGATTAGGATGATTGAGTGTCAACAGTACTATGGGCATATCATATAACCTACAAGTGCCTAAACAAGGCTACACCACTTCAACTATTATTTGGTGCTGAAGTGATTCTACTAATGAATTTATTGGTGTCATCATTACACATCACATGAATTTGTCGATTGGATGACTAAGAATCATTGAATGTAAGATTAGAGGACTTGGAGTGCTTAGATGAGGTATGCATCTAGGCAAGGTGGATCCAACAGATAGAAAAGGTATGATAGAAGCTCTGACATGATAAGCATATCAAGAACAAAGTATTGATTGAAGGATAATTAGTTTTACTCTATGATTCCAAGTACCTCAAGCACCTAGGTAAGATGCTAATAATATGGATGGGTCCTTATGTCATCCAAAATATATTAGATACTGGTGCATACAAGCTACACATGTTATCGAGTGAGATGCTCCCTGGGTATTTCAACAACTAATTAAAGCCTTATAGGTAGTAGGATGGCACTTGTGTTATTAGACATCGACTCCCTGATCATGATTCAATGATATTGTGTGACTAGAATAAAATTTTGTGTAAACCAAATAGTTCTTGATAAATTGAATTATGGAGATAAGTAAATAATTGACACTTTAAGGCCTACCAATAACACTTTTTTGGCACCTTCAAACATAAATACATCTAGGTGATTTGAGCATGAATGATTTTTAATTTCATGAGGTTAGACACCTAAGTTATGGGTGTATGAAGTTTACCTAATTTAGACATAAGGTGCGCCATATCTTCGTGCACAAGATTTAGAAAGTGAGGCACCCTGAGGCCCATAGGAGAATTATTTTAGTGTTTCCATAAGAATACCAATTGGGTAAATTGAGTGAGGTTGATTCTTAATAACCTATGAATAGACACCTAAGTCTCTGATGTATGGAACTTGTCAAACTTAGAAAATAGGAATACCAAGTGATAAAGAAAGATGCATAAGATACTCACATACATATGATGCAAGAAAGGTGCATAATATGCTAAGAGCATAAGACACCTAGAGAGTGAGGCACTGGAATACCAAAGTAAGGGATTTGCATGGGGTAGGATAAGCCAAGGCAAGAGGTGAAAGCACAAAGAAATCAACCAAAGATAGGAAAGTGCATGTGGAATGGAAGCACAATAAAAAGAGGAAATGGGACCATGGTGGATGAATCATACACATGTGAGGTGTTACACATAGGTTACCATAAGGAAGGTGAAGGTCACACCAAGTAAATGAAATTTTAGGAGAAACATCATTAGGACAAGCTAACATCCACCTAGAGCAAGATAGGAAGTGATCATTTGAACTGCATGTCACTTCATTGAAATACCATTAGGAGATTTAATTGAGGAGATGAAAGAGGCATAAATATCTTCATTAATTACATGTGTGACAATATATTTTCATGGATTTTTTAGGTTTACGTGAATCTTAAGAATTATAGGCACCACCATACCATTAAACACCTGTAATTAAGATCATAGATGAAATTAGGGTATAACATAGTAAGATGCTAACTGGTTTAGGTTACAAACCTAAAGATAAATTATAGATAGAATGCATATAAAACTAGAATGAACTAGAGCTAAATTAATAAAATGCTACTAAAGTGAGACTTGGAGCACCCCTAGATGCCAACAGTGAATGATTACATAAGGAAATGAATTATGTTCCCTATGAGATTAGCATAGAAAAATAAGGGACAAAAATTAGGTAAAAAATACGTAGCAAAAAAGTAAATTAATGCTGAGTCCACCATTAACAACACACAAAGCTCAAGAGATGAAAGCATAGTCATAGACCTCATGACTGTGAAAAGTACCAACAAAAATTGAGGGTTTCTACAAGATAAATAGATCACTCTTCAACACCAACCAATTCTAGATGGGGAAGAAACATATGAGCTATGACCTAGAATAGTCACAAAAGGATTCTAAGAGGGTAATTATAGAAGAATCAACCATGCTGAAAAAGAGGGTACAACTAGTAGAAGGAATTAGCATCATCAAAATTGATCTAGAGGTACTTGTAAAGATATCCTACCAATAAATGCAATTTTTAAAAGAGGTTTTGATAAGAAAGAGCTGGGCATCCTTCATGCACAACTACTAGCTTAAAGAATATAACCACTACATCATGAGTAATGTATAAGACCTAGCACAAGACTGAATAGTAGACATTGTGATAAAGACTGAAGTAGGCATGACACTATTTGATGTCTCCATTTAGGATAAATTGGCAACCGCCTATGCAACTCAACTCTATGAGTTGTCATGTTTCAAAAATCTAGAAGAACTTGTATAGTTCCTCCTCTCTTACATCCATGAGGACCAATCTACTTTACAGGGAGGCACATGAGGTTATCAACTAGACTCAATAGGGAAATCATTGGACTCCTAGACTCTAACATAGACATCCATCAGATGATGGTGAATGATGTAGAAGTTAATAGGGTCAAAAATTTCCTAGGATACTACAAGGGAGGTTTCATGCTCCCAATCAAAGATATCAAGGACCTAGGGATGAGGGAAGTTGTGCACTTTGTAAGTTCAAAATTATGTCCAGGTGGTCAATGGGAAGATATCAAAAATACCTACCTATGTATCACCTAAGACATGGTACAAGGTGTAAAATTTAACGTCACCAAGTTCATAATGGAGGAGATGGTGAAGAATGTGCTTGAGTGACACACAACATGGCAAGCCTTTTGATGGGGGTCATTTTGATTATAATGGAGGAAATTAGAGTGCTAGATGGTGATGAGGATAACCTTTGCATCTTTTCTGTGTATAAGGACTCCCCAGCACTAAAATATCAAAAATTCACCTATCGCCCAACCTTCTCCAAAAAATACAAGACTCACATAATGGGGTGATGTGCCCAATACATCGAGGCATTGTGAGAGGACTGACACATTCTTCAGGAGCTCCTTTAGAGTTTGTTTGGCATGGAAAACTTAGCCATAATGAAACACTTTTATGTAGTGTGTTTGGCACTCACAGATGGTAATAGACCTAGCTGGCTGAATCTCCCCTACACCTTCTTAGCTAAATACTTCAAGGATGTACTTTGAAGAATACCCAATACATAATAGTTAGACATCCTGGTAAAGATGAAAGATTTATAATGAAGCTGGTTATGACACCAATACATGTACCTAGGGGAAAAATTAACCAAGGATAAGGAGGATGACTCAGATTATACTAACATCCATCCCCTCCAAAAGGAGGTCATACTCAAGCACATCCACATGTTGTACTATGAGAGGAAGTTGAAGAAGAAGGGAACGTTCCCTAAAAAAGATGATGAGCTCCCCCTCTAGATTGGTGATGAAGGGAAGTTGGTGCCAGTAGTAGTGAAGAAATCTCCTAACAAGAAGGGGGAAACACTTGAGGAGATGTTGGAGTGCATTAGATTGAAGATTGCCTCTAGTAATGAATCCACCCCCTCTCACAAAAAAAGAAGCACATGGTCTTCATACCAGGGATTGACTTACCCAAACTAAGGAAGAAGAAAAAAAAGTCCATGGGGTTGGTGGAAATGCATATGATAGCCTTGTAGAGATACAGGTGCAAGAGGCATACGAGGAAGTAGAGGTAAATAAGGCGCACAAAGAGATGGAAGAAGAAGAAGAGGAAGAAGATGGAGGGATGAAGGTATACATTGTCTAAGAAGAAGGAACATGGGAAGAGCCCAACACTATAGAAATTCATGAGGATCTCTAAGGTAGCACTATCGCCACAGCAAAAAATCCATTAAGCACCCAACCTGTAAAACCCACTACACAACCTCCACAAACTAAGGAGGAAAAGAGGTGTTGATAGATAGAAATAGGCCTTAGAAAGGAACATATAGAGGCAGTGCTAGAGCTAGGTTGGAAAAGATAAGACATGAAGTCCAAGGGCATGACACTAGAGGAAATTATGCAAGTAGAGGTCAAGGAGGAAAAGACAACCAAAATAATAAAGAAGAGGAAGGTGGAGATAAAGAAGGCCCAAAAAGAAAGGGCCAAGAGAGAAGAGGAAGAAAATAAGGTTGTCACAAGCATGGAATGCATGAAGGAGAAAATAATAGAGGTGCCTAGCACCCACACCAACATAATGGAAGAAGCTACACCATAGGTGCACCCAATTAGTGAAGGGGAACCTAGAGGTAAGGAAGGAAATAATGACACCTTAAAAGAGTAGACATAAAGTGTAGTAGAAACCTAATAGACACAAGAGGGTGAAGCTAACATTGATGAAGAAGAATAAGATAAAGGGGACAATTTTGATTCTAGAGAGAGAAGAGAACTCAATAAAGGGCACTGGGGAAAACACTAGCACCAAAGAGGAAGAACAGATAGATCTCACCATTATTGAAGAAGAGGACACTGATCTAAGCCTACAAGAGAAGGCCTAGAATGGGTTCACTAATGAGGACTATTATATGATGGTGTACATGCCCTCTAAATATACCATGATAAGGACATGCCAATAACTATCTTTTTCCTTTGACAGTTATATGCATGAACCTCATTTTGATGTGCCAAAAAAGGAAATCCTATGCATAGATTAACTAGAGGAAGGGAATGACTCCCTTTTGATCAACCCCCAAGCAATCAATCTAGTAAGATCAATGAATGCCTTCATTTAAATGGCCTCTAAGGTAGCGTGAAAGAACATCGTTAATGATGTTAGAGCCTCAAGTTGGAAGAAGATCATGATAGAGGTAGATAAGGAGATTAAGGCCATGAAACTCAAGTTACAACAATTGGCCAAGCATGTAGAGGAAGCTGAGCCATCCCTCCTAGGTGGTGTTGACACTTAAAGTTTTTTGAAGGTTGATAAGGTGTGTGCTAGTGGAGCAGATTCTCCCAATATTGAGGGAAGAATCAATAATAAAGGAAGACTATGACCCTTGTACCACCATAAATCAAGAGCTTACCAAAAAGCTCAAAGAGGTGGAAGACCTCTTCATGAAGATTGAATAGGGCGTAGAAGTGGCTGATGCAATCTTTTTCAACTTCTCCACCCAAGTATCAATCATTAGTGTGTACCTTAAAAAGGAAAAAGGGGAGAATGATGAACTAATGGCATAGTCATACACTATGATTAGGGATAAGTGTGTATAGATCATGGCACATGTCAATAATTTGAGTGCTCTAATCAAAACCTAGGAGCAAGACCTAGAATAACTCTTTTGTGCCTTACAAATAAAGGATTATAAATAAGGAGAGATCCTAGATGGAGGTATAACAAAGTAAAAGGAAAGGCTAGAGGCATTTATGAAGGAGTTAGAGAAAACTGACATGCTCTCCCTTAGTGTCACCTCTACAAAGATAGACAACATCATAAAAGAAATCAAGCTTGCAATATAGGGCTTTAAGGACTTCAGGGCAGAACTAAAGGAATGTGTGCCTGAGTTTTTCATGCCAAAAGTAATGGAAGATTAGTATGAGGGAAGACTAAATATTTTGTATGGGGTAATGTTGGGCCCTAAATCCATCTAAGTATAGGATCCATGCTAACATAACATACACTTGGGCATAAGGCAATCACTTGGTATGATTGCTATTTTGTCATCTTGTAGTCCCAGTTGGTAGGTGACTAACCGAATCCCTTATAAATTAATCATCATCAAGAAGTGGGCACATAAGATAATCATAGCTCAATATAAGTATGGTATTAGATCCAGTGGAATGATTACATCTAGTGCCAACTAAGTAGACAACATGTTCTGTTCACCATGGAACTAAGATGCCTTGAAACACTATAACTCTGAGCTGAATCCAGTTAGAAAGAGAGAGGAGATTAGAGTAGCAAAGCCTTACAATATTGAATCTAGATGCTATATTCATCATTAGATCTTATATTTTAGTTTGGGATGCCTTTGAGGCTCCCCATTATAGTGCCCAAGCTTACCTGTGAGCCCTTGGGCCCTTAGAAACTTTAAGATGAACATTTGTTCAAATTCTATTGATATATAAACTATGTATTTAAACTTTATTAATGGTGGATGGTGTTGTATCTAATGAGTGTTAATCTGGTTTATGTGGTTGTGACTATAGGATTAGAATGAGAATGATTAGTGTAATGTTTCAATAGATTGAATGCTCATATTGATATTATGTATGTTGAGTTCTCTTGAGCTATTGGCCTAGCCCATCCATGGCATTTCTATAGTGTATGATGGTGTCAGTACCTTATATAGAAATGCTCTAAGTATAAGAATGACCCTACACCTCATGATGATACTTATGCTAAAACATGAATGTACTTAGGGATATGATATATTGATGTATATGGGTTGATGGAGATGCCAACATGTGGTACACATCCCCTTAGCTATAAGGGTACAATATATTAGGATAATAGAGTAACTTATGGAATTAGTACATTGGGTAATGGTTGAGGTTACCCATCCTTGGGTTAGATAGATGTGTATATATAGGAGATGTTTATCATGGTAAAGATATCAATTAAGTAAGCATTGAGTCTTATATTGTAAGAGGATATTGGAGGTTGTCCCATTGAAGAGACATTATGGAGTTATTCCTTCCTAAAGGAGTATTATATGGTGTTTCCCTACCTTAAGGGTATTTCTGCATATATTGAATATCAAGTGGTATTAGAGCTTCGATTTGGTCAATTTGTGGAGCGAAACCCTAGTTTTTTTTGAATCGTCAATAAATTTTTATTGGTTGCAATTTTTTCACAAATTTTTTACTGGATATGGATAATATTTCAAATAAGTCACAGTAAAAAAATCAAGATTTTTTGATTCGTTTTGAGGGACTTATTACTATTTTAGGGTTTATAATAATTTCTCTATATCTTCTGAAATATAGGGAATTTTTATTTGGAATTTTTACTAGAGATGTAAGCAGATATAAGAGAAGCATAGTCAAAATTTCAAATTTTTTTGAGTTGTGTGAAGTGATTTGTTGTGATTTTATGGATCAATTTTGACATTTTAGGGTTTCATGAACCTTAATTTTTTTTGTGGATCATGCAGTTGCAAACATTTTCAGGGGAAGATGATATTGATGCTAGAGAATGGTGGCTCCTTTTAGAGAATCATTTTACAAAAACTTTTGGGCTAAGATGATTACTTCTTTTTTTGTTTGGGCCTGCACTACATTGGTTTGATCAATTGAACTGTACAGAAAGGTTTTCTTCATGGAAAGAAATGGAACAAATCTTTTTAGATCATTCAGCTATAAAACAAAAAGTAGAAAAAGAAGAAGCAGTAGAAGAAGAAGAAGCAGAAAAAGAAGAAGAAGAAATAGAAGAATCAACAAAAGAACAAGAAGAAGAAGTAGAAGAAGTAATAGAAGAAGAAGAAGAAGAAGAAGAAGAAGAAGAAGAAGAAGAAGAAGAAGAAGAAAAAGTTTTAAATTATTTGGTTCCAAGTAAATTTGAGTCAATTTTTCAATTTCATAGATGCATTCAAAAGAAAAGGGTTATTGTGTCCATAAACCCTACCAATTTTTATGCTTTGGATATGTATGATGTGGATATAGTTCTTGGATATCCACGGTTAGAGACTTTGGGAACAATGAATATTAATGTTCAAATAAAGTTCATGAAGTTTTGGTATAAGAAAAATAAGATTACTTTACAAGATATCATAGTGAAAAAGGCACTAATAAAAATCTAGGTAGATCATAAGGATGAGATTGAAACACGTGATGAAGATCATGATGAAGATTTAGATGATATAGATAAAGATACACTACAAATGAACACTTCATATACTCTAGAGACAAAGAAGGAAAAGGTGGAAGAGGTAGAAGCAAAGCTAGATAAGGTCAAGGTATTGGAAAAAGTTGAGGTATATAGACACCCACATCATCATGAGAGGATAAAATCATGGAACCAAGTAAGGAAGTGTCATAACAACCATCATTTTGTCTATACAAGAAATAAAATTTCTAATCATTATGGATATGCATGGAATCCAAAGAAAAAATACTATGGCACATGGAATGAATGGGGAAATCATTATGACTATGCATGGAAGAATACCCACTATGGTCATGGTTGGAATTAGAAAAGTGCAGTGGAATATGGTACATGGAATAAAAAGAGGAGTAATTATGCTGGGACACCAAAGCAATATAATTATGATCATAAATGAAATTAGAGGAGCATAAGGTAATTTGGAAACAAGATTGGAGAGATATAACCTACCAAGATCACATATGGATGGTTAGATGATCGAGATTGGAGACAAGTGTGCAATGATCTGAAGCACACTCATTATTTGGTTTCTTCCTATGTTTTGGGGATGAAACATGTCAAAGAGGGAAGTAATGCTATATACCTAGGGATATGATATATTGATGCATATGGGTTGATGGAGATGCTAACATGTGGCACACATCCCCTTAGTTAGTTATATGGGTATAATATATTAGGATAACAGAGTAACTTATGGAATTAGTACATTGGGTAATGGTCGGCCTACATAGGGATTAGGAGGTTACCCATCCATGGGTTTGATAGATGTCTATATATAGGAGATGTTTATCATGGTAAAGATATCAATCAAGTAAGCATTGAGTCTTATATTGTAAGAGGATATTGGAGGTTGTCCCCTCGAAGAGACATTGTGGAGTTATTCCTTCCTAAAGGAGTATTATATGGTGTTTCCCTACCTTAAGGGTATTTCTGCATATATTGAATATCAAGTTCATATCATATGTGGTTGTGACTATAGGATTATAATGAGAGTGATTAGTGAAATGTTTAAATAGATTGAATGCTCATATTGATATTATGTATGTTGAGTTCTCTTGAGCTTTTGGCCTAGCCCATCCATGGCATTTCTATAGTGTTTGATGGTGTCAGTACCTTGTATAAAAATTCTCTAATTATAAGAATGACCCTACACCTCATGATGATACTTATGCTAAAACATGAGCCTAATTCTAAGTCCTTTGACTAAGTACTCCATTGAAACCCCTTTAGTGCCTGACTGACACTAAGTTAAAGAAACCAAAGGCTTACACCCATGAAGCTATAGGGTGACAACATATAAGCTTGTGCCTAACAGATAGTCAGATCCTTCCCAGAATGGATTACACCCATGAATATACCACTACTATTACATGAACCAAAGTCCCTAGAAGATAGAGTTACGCCATGGCATAACTAGCCCAACACGGTCCTCGATCCTTTCTTCACTACACTTCATGTGAGTGCATAAGGCTTGCACCTTATGTGAAGTGATGCCAACATAGTTGAGTGGTAAATGTTGATTTCTACAAGATTAGTCAAGGCTTATTCCACATGTAATAAGTCTAGATTTGACTTGGACAACTAGATAAACACCAAATAAGGTTGATGACTTAAGACCCTGACTTTTTTACAACACTGATGATAGGTATCCACCCATCTTAGATGTGAAATCTTGAGAAAGGCATGTAGCAAAGTAGGGGGAAGATCAATGACTATGATGTATTGAAAAATAGAAAGGATTGAACATGTGTGAAAAGTGAGGTTTTGGTCCTTGATGATATCAATAGTCTTAACTATCATGCTGTTTAATTGGAAAGTACATTTGGAAATAAGAGAGTATGCTATACCTAACATGTTTGCTATCTGTTTTGACATCACTGAGTTACTCGCACTTGAGTCTATCATGTAATTATGTACTAGATGATTATCTATGATCAGATAAATTTAAAATTGAGGATACTTATTACTTTTATTCACTTCCTCCTCCTTTGGCTAACACAAGCTCATAGAGCAATAGGCATAATCTATGATGACTTGCGTGCTTGGAAATTCTCTAGAGCATCTTGTATCATATTCTTTTGAGAAGGAATTATTGACCAAATTTGACCCCAATAAAATTTGGGTAAAACCCTAAAAATTTTAAATTTTATATAATTTTAATATGTCCTATGGGGTCATTTATTGTCCTACATGTCTCACTTACCCTTTCCCTAGTCCTTGTTAAAACCCATCCTCCTTATGCTGGCTTAGTCAACTAAAGTCAATGTTGGTCAAACATAGTCAAACATAGTCAAAGTTCAAAATTGTATTGAAAATGTCCTAAAATGGTATTTAAATTGTTTCAAGGTGTCTTCAAGTCACAAATTGGCTATTTTCTAGGTTTCATGTGGTAAAAGGGTCATTTGGCCACTTTTCTAGCTAATTAATTGACTTGTACTGATGGTGGGAGTTTAAAAATATGTCATCAAGGTGGATATCAATGTGGATAAGGTAAAATCACGTCATATCAGTTAGGTGATAGTTATAAGTCTATTATGATCAATAAATGGTAGTTTTTCATAAAAAATAGGAGTTTTTGGGCACTTGTATGAACTTATCAAGTCCACCATTAGTTGAAAATGTGGTGGAGTGTCTATTCACCTCCCCATAGGTCATTTCCATGCTTGGACTACAATTAAGATGCAATGAAGTCCATTTACAACTTATTTTCCTCAATTTTCACTTGGCAAGCAAAGAAAGGCCAAATTCAATCACTTTGCAGGGGCTGTATAGGTGGAATTGGGAAGAGTGATTCTGGGTGTGGATTTCAATCTGAGTGAAATTCATTTAAATAAAAGGAAATTTCAATTTGGTGACTCCTCTATGAAAAATTAGTTTAACTCCAGTCAACCTTTTAGGAAATTGTATGTAAGAGGGGTATAAGTTTGCATATATTTCTTATTTTTAGGAATCAATGGAGGTATAAGAGTTTGATAAAGTGCCTTTAGATGTGAATAAGGTCCTATCCATGGTTCTTTCATCATTTGAGACATTCTTTCCTAATGCCCTCAAAAGGGTTTTCCCAATGGTGCTTATTTCTCAAAGTTGGCAGTCATGGGTGTAGAACTTGAGTTTTGTCAATGCGGGCGTAGTTAAATGAAGTGTTATTATGCTTGGATTCATGTTTCCAAAGGTGTTTTAATTGAAAATGTCAAATTATCATACTCCTTCAAAGCTAGGATTATTCATATCTTCCTTGTTCACTACTTTGGTACTTACAATCATCTTATGCTTAAGCTCCAAGAGGTTGTACAGAGGTGTGAGTCATGAAATGCATGGTGGGATGTATGTTTGAGGTTATATAATTATCAAGAGTCATGGATTTCATGCCATAAAGACTAAAATTGACTATAAGTGGGATTTTCATTCAAAGCATTAAGTGACCAAGTTTTGTCTTCTTAGTCCATAAATGGACCAACTAGTGGTCCTTAGGGTTTTTTGGAATAGTGCATAGCCTAACTAAATGGTTTCTCAATACCCCTAATTTTTTGGCATATTATTACTACCTAAAAATAATCCAATATGCAAATATTGAGCTTGAAAGGACAATAATGAGATTATTTTTGAGACCCTCAAAGGTTGCTAGTGAACCACTGAAAGTAGACAATGTTGTCTACAATATTTGGAAGGAGGCTACCACCTACACTATGCATGAAGGACTCTAGACCTAATATTACAAGGGGAAACAATTATAAACAAATAAATAATGAGTCCTGAGCACATCTATCATGAATAAGAATTATATTTCATGAAATGATCTTTTAAGCCTACCCCCTACCTGTACACATGACATAGTATACAATGAAGGCAATGTTTCAATGATTGGCAAAAAGATATGTTGTTGAGGATTCCAAAGAAGAAACTAGGGTCCTAGTGTGAGTAATATTGAGATAAATAAAACCTTAAAAATGCATATAATTCACTAAAATGATCCAAATGATCCTAAATACAACCTACAAGCCTCAGAACATACTCTTACAATCAGAGGTATTGAGGGTGTGAACTAAGTCAAGAGTGAAAGGGGTTTTTGAACTCAAATAGAGCATGAAAGTGAGTGAAATGAATATGATATGATGATAAGAGGATTTAAAAAAGGCCTTATACACTATTTGAATCCATATTCTCACAAGAAAGCCTATAGGGAGAGTGAAAGACGTCTTAGACCTATGGGTTAGCTTGAAACATAATCCATGTTCAAAGGGTGTGAAAAAGGTATAAGAGTTGGGAAAGTAAACCTTTTTACCTCCAAAAAAATTATATAAAACATATTAACTTAACTGCCATGATCAAAATGGCCCTTGACAACCTATAGGTGGACTAGGAATATGCACATACAAGCATAAATAGGGTCTCAACCCAGTCGAGGTAGGGGTATCCTCTTTAAAGACCAAAACATGGGATTGATGCTTGATTTGAAGGTATATAGTCAAGGGAGGGAATTAAGGTGGTTTATATCATAATAAACATGGATATATGTCCCAAAATACATCAAAAAAATCTTTAACTTAGACCTACAAGTAGGTTTGATAGGATGTCTCAGTCCTAAACATGCTAGTGAGGTGAAATGATGCATTGGTGAAAAAGGAGTGAGATTAACCTTGGAAAATGGTGGAGGAACACTAAATTTATATTGAAATAATAAGGAGAGGTTTAATTTTGTTTCAAAATCCCAAACCAAGCTCAAGGAAACTCATTAAACCCCAAACATAGTCAGCCTTAAGGCCTTACATAATCCTACACCTAAAGAGGTCTACCTTTGCAATTTGATGAGTTGGGGGGTCAAATGGAGGATTTAAAAGATTAATTTTGGTAAAAATAATAATTGGGACTCATATGAAACCTTAAAATCATAATTTTAATAAGTTTGAGAGGATAAAAACTCATTATTTTATCTCAGAGTAGGGTCAAATTTCTCATGCATGGAGATGGCAGTTTTAGGGAAAATGGTGAATTTGATGACCAAAAGGTTGGGGAAGACCAAATTATGGTTGGATAAGATGTAAAACATCCTTGGAAACTTAAAAAATCTTTCTAAATTATTTGGAAGCAAATAGGGTACCCTACACAAGGGGGTTTTTAGTCACATATGAAGGGAATCCTCAAAGACAAAAAGGCGAGTTAAAGGTCATACATATTTTTAGCCTTGTACATGATTTAAATTGGTTAGTTAATTATTTAAAGAGTTTATTTGAAGTGTTTAAGACATTATGAGGCAATAGAAACCATAAGAGGGTTATTTTGAATTTCAAGTTGCAGGTAGACCTATTGACAAGGTCTAGGCCTAGTGCTAAATAGGGGTTAAGTTTCATTTAAAGCTATTGGTGAGCTATTAAAATCACTAGATAATGTTTTTAAGGTGTATATAGAGATGTTTCAACTTTTTATTTGTAGATAAATTCCCCAAGAAGACATGTTTGGATTTGGAAGCACTTAAACCCTATATGGAAGCAAAAAATAGAGCTCAAATGTCAACTTTAAGTGCTTGGAACTTCCACCAAGATTTGCATGGGACCTTGAGCCATTAAAAGAAGTTGAAGGATGTCCTTGAATTGCCTTCAATGTGAAACTTTTATGAACAAAGGATAATACCGAAAGTGACTAGAAACCCTTGCAAACCCTCCATAAGGACTCAACTAGAGAAATGAGGCTCAAAGTACATCCAAATGACTGAATTTGACCTTGAGGATAAAATAAAATTTGTTTAAAATTCCATGAGGGTCAAATCCATTTAATTGGATTGTATGGAATTCATACAGGTGGAACATAAATTAGGTTTTCTTAACATTTTCTTATTTTTTACAGGTCCTGAGGATGACCACGAGATGTCAAGCACTTTGAGTAGTAGCTTGAGACTTGAGGAAACCCTCCATGCCATTTTTATACCTTGGAAATACTCACAAATGCCTCTACTAGATCTCTCTATTCAACCTATCTAAACTGGCATTTAGAATGACATAGTGGACAAGGTGGAAACTCAAGTTTGGTGGATTTTTATGATGTTTCTGATGAAGCCAATCATATTAGGTGTCCCAAAATGTGTCACAAAACCCATAGTATGGATAAGTTATGAAGGATGCAAATATTCTTGTGCTAAGTGTCAGGAGTGCCTATTAGAGAGTGATCTTGATGATAGGTGATGATTGAGTTTTGAAAGAGAATATCATGATCAAGAGAAATCCCAATTCACATGAAGGATTTTTAATAAAACCCTATCTTCATCACACATAATATACTTGTCATAAGATGCTTTGAATTGCTCTTGAAAACCCATCATGAAGGTAGTTTTACAAGAGAGAATGATTGAGAAGATTGCTATGCCACACTTGGAGAAGAGGCAAATTTGGGAAATAATGATGTGTAAATAAGTTTAATAAATCCTTTTCCACCTCATCCACATTAATTTTAATTGATTTTAACCTTTGGACACTTTTCCTTGTGCCTCTTCAACTTTCCTTCTATCTCTCTTCTTAAAAAATTCTATAAGTATGAGCCATGTTGGCTATTAAAAAGGAGACCATAGCTAGTATGGTGAGACCCTATTGGTATGACATTTAATTTTGTCTTTCAACATTGAATACAAGTCTGATTCTAAGTTATGAACATTTTTTCTAAGTTTGTGAGTGATGTATAGTGGAGCTAAGTGATGGTGTCATCCTTATTCCTCTTTATCCTTCATGATTAAGCAAGAGTTCTGATTTCAATAGGTCATGTGAAGTGTATGAATGTACTAGGATCCTCTTCAAGTATTAAATTGTCTCTATGTTGTGAAATATACCCCTAGATCAATTATCTTGTAGATTATCCTACGTATACCTACCTTCACATTGAAACACTATGTTAGGATCCTTGAATGCCTATAATTGGTCTTGAAGAGCTTTAATGCTTAGAGGAGTGTGATAGTCTGTGGGATATGTCTTGGTTTATAAAATATTTAGTGTAGTTTCCTTTTCATGAAATCTCCTAACCCTTTTCCATTAAATAAGGATTAGATTAGGTGATAAACACTTAAAGATGAATTCTAGGGAGCTAGCCCTCATAATCTAGAGATTCATCTCTATTCCAAGTTCCCACAAACTTGAGAGATGATTTAATGTTGCATTAAATTAAAGGAGTCTCATAGAGTATCCTAGGGTGAATTTTTTTATGATAACAGTTCTAGCATGCATGGTGGGATAGTTGGTCCCAATTGCTTCCATGTCAAGGTGAATGTTGGTATTGACAAGCCCAAAGTTACAAAAGTGTTTATAATCTAGCATTTGGCGACTCCAAAAGGTGAGAATATCTTGTTTTAGATCATTTTTTCCACATTATATTTCATGGTTAGAAGGAATAAGAAGAGATGTGATCGGGACAATAATTCAGATGACAATTTGGGTGATGGGTCCACCCCAATTGATGGCAGAACTTCTGGGAGCCATAACTTTTGCACCGTAGCACTAATTGACTCACCGCTTCTCTAATTGACTCACCGTTTGAATAGTTGGAAATATAATAATGAGGGGAACATTGTGAGATGGCATGGAGCTCTACTCAATGAAGTTTAACCCCATAAAACCTAATGGAAGTGTCTTAAATTTCAATTTTAATAGTGTAGT
Source organism: Torreya grandis (assembly GCA_037957365.1). NCBI lineage: Eukaryota > Viridiplantae > Streptophyta > Pinopsida > Cupressales > Taxaceae > Torreya > Torreya grandis. Next base: position 3,434,199 of record JARHVA010000720.1, on the reverse strand, counting down.
CTAAAAATAGTAAGTTTCTAAGAATAGTAATTCCTCGAATTCTGTATTGTTGTAAATCATGGAAGTCAAACCAATTCATCTCCCTCAAGATTGGTGACCTTTCATATCCTCCCCACACCTTCAAAAAATTTATAAATGAATATGTAACTCAAAATGGAAATTAGACATCTTTTCTCAGAGATAAGCATATGTTTGGGTCTGCAAATTTGGTCAATAAAACATTTCTTATCAGAGATAGCATTATTTTAATTATTTTTTTCTTATTTCTTGAATTATATTTCAACCAAATATTTCAAGTTTTGGATCATTAGTATCAGAGTGGTTTGTATTTAGAGTGTATGATCCTATGGATGAGGTCAGATTATAGGAAGCTTGGGTGGAAAATAGAACTAGCAGAATATCCACCTATTCGCTCCAAATGACTTCAAATGGTAGACAATACTAAGGCATCCAATCCTTTTAAGGAAATGGTGAATGAAGCCCTCCAATAGCAACAATCATATATACTACAACAATTCGCTCAAATTCTCCAACAAATCTTGATGGGAAATTGTGGCTCCTCATCCACACTCGCACATCCTTTCAGTGCCCCAACACCCTTCAAGGTTTAGGTGAATTTTGATATCCCTATATTTGAAGGCAAAATCAATACTGATGTAGTAGAAAATTGGTTGGATCAATTTTCATCTTATTTTTCTATAAATAAATTCACTAATAAAGAGAAGATTAATTTTGCTCTTCTGAAAGCATCATTGCTTCTCAAAAATTGGTGGGAAGTGTACAAAAAAGAAATTTAGTGCAGGTGATATTGGCCTTGAGATGGAACCTACATGGGATGATTTCATAGATGCTGTAAAGGAAGAATACTACCCCATTGGAGCATATGATGATCTGTATATAGAGTGGCAATAACTTTTCCAAGGTAAGGAACAATCTATTTAAGATTACACTAACATTTTTCATTCTCTATCTGTGAGATTGGGCATCCAAGAAAGTGAGAAACACAAGGTTCTCAAATATCGTGGCAGACTACAATGGTACATATGGGGAGAAATGGAACTCTTAAATTTTTAAACCATCGGTGAGGCACACAAGTTTGCAATGAAGATTGAGCAAAAGCATGGAAGAATGAATATAAAGAATCAATCTTCAAATTGGAAAAGTGACAAAGAAGGTCAAACACGAGGCTAAAATTTGAAGCAAAAGGAAGGAAAGACTCGAAAGTGGTGTGATTATCACAAATCTGGAACTCACTCCAAAGAAGAATGTCAAGCTATCAAAACACTACTTTCTGAGTCACAATCCTCAACATCTACTACTCTACCTCATACAGACCCTGCATTTGAAGAGGTTGAAGAAGAAATTATAGATGCTGATCCTGAAGCCATTGTTGCTTCATCACAGACACACGACAAGGTGCTAGATGACAAGGAAAGGTTGTTTCACTCTAAGTTATGGGTGAAAGGTAAGCCTCTACATTTCATTATTGATAGTGGAAGTCAAAATAATTTAATCTCTAATATTTTTGTGAAAAGCCTAAATCTATCCATGAAGCCTCACACAAAACCATACATTATTGGATGGTTGAGTCTAGGGAGAAACCTCCATGTCACCCACCAATGTCTTCTTTAATATGCAATACAACCTTTTCAAGATGAGTTTTTATGTGATGTGGTCAATCTAGATGTTTGTGATGTACTCTTTGGTCAGCCATTCATGTATGATCAACATGGTATATATGATTCAAGAACTAGAAGGATCACTCTCACTCTTGGAACACGATGCTACAGGGTACCAAAAGTACCACCTTCTACATCTGTCTCTCTGATTAGTGCCAATAAATTTGTTCTCATGGTGGTCAAGCCACAGGAATCTAAAAGGGCTGATGTTACAACCCTGACTACACAAATAACACAAAAATAGAAGAAAATAGATACCGAGCTGAAGAATTTCATGGTCTTCCATCCACAGACTGATGGTCAAATAGAAATGGTGAACAATCGGGCCCTGCACAATTCCATAAATCATAGTCCCTTCCAAGTATGCATCAGGAATCAAATTAAAGTACAAATACCACACTTGATGAAAAATATTGATGTAATGGGGACCATTTCTTCTCAAGGAGGGAGGAATGATCCGAACAACAATTTAGATGACAATTCGGGTGATGGGTCCACCCCAATTGATGGTAGAACTTCCGAGAGCCATAACTTTTGCACCGTAGCTCCAATTGACTCACCGTTTGAACTGTTGGAAAGCTAATAATGAGGGGAAAGTCATGAAATGGCATAAATATTTGATAGATGAATTTTTTCTCCATAAAACCCAATGGAAGTGTCCCAAATTTCAATTTTAGTAGTGCAGTCTAAAAATAGTAAGTTTCTAAAAATAGTAATTCCTCAAATTCTGTATTGTTGGAAATCGTGGAAGTTGAACCAATTCATCTCCCTTGAGGTTGGTGATCTTCCATATCCTACCCACACCTTCAACACATGTATAAATGAATATTTAACTTGAAATTGAAATCAAACATCTCTTCTCAGAGATAAGCATATGTTTGGGTCTGCAAATTTGGTCAATAAAACATTTCTTATCAGAGACAACATAATTTGAATTGTTTTGTTCTTGTTTCTTGAATTATATTTCAATTGAAGCTTTCAAGTTTTGGATCAAGATGGCTAAGAAACATACTTTCCCATCCTTCAGCGCCCAAAATATAATTAATCTTCTTGCATATGATCATATTCCTCTTAATGCTACTAAAAGTCTCCCTAGCTTCAATGGAGAAGGTCATATTCCCTATCTAAACACATTAGGGACATATAATTTTTTTGAAACTTCCATAATATCACTCAAGTCAACATATCCATTAGGATACTTGTCAATTCTCTAAAGCCTAAAACACTTGATTGGTATAGGACATTGGGAGGTGGTTGCATCACTACTTGGGATGGATTTGGAAACATGTTGGTGAATAGGTTTGAGAATAAAAGTGATCACATTTCACTAATCAATCTAGATAAATGTGATAAGGAGAGGTCATAATGAATCCATGGGAGATTTTAATGAGATATTTCAAAGGACATGGCATAGGTTGCCACCTATCATGAGCCCCCCTAAAATCTTTGTGTTCCCCACTTATATCAAGGCCATTGACATTGATGTGGTAGTAATATTGTAACAAATGGGAGTATTTAATATACTTGATGCATATGAGATAGATATGGAAGCTGAGAATAGTTTGATACTAGTTGGGAAATTATCTCCAAGAGTTGTTATGACTTTGTTATCTCATAGTTCGTTTGAAACCCAAAGTGTAGATAAAGTTCAAAATGCCAATGTTAAGTCTATAATCACTCCCAAGAAGGTGAATAATGATATAGACAAATATGAAATGACCAAATAATTATAATCTCAGCTCAAACAAGCTCAATTTCAAGTAAGTACTCCACCCAATCCCCAATACAATCACTAAGGTTATCAAGTTTTCAATAGGCAGCCTAATAGCTATAGTCCTAATTCCATTCCATCCACAAAGGATATTGTTCTAGTCCATACCAACCTGGTTCAATTAGAGGAACATTTGGATCATTGGGGACAATCTCAAGGTTAGTTTGTGAATGATGGTGGAGGAGGTTGTCAAGCCTTAGTAACACAAGAAATAACAACTCCTTACCTCACATCAGAAGAATAAAACCTCATGTAAAGGGATACTCATAGAGAGAGTAGAAACGAAGGTACCATTCTTGTGAAATTTCAAAGGGAAGAAAACTATGTGAACAAGGTTGAAAAATCACCTAAAGGATTTCCATTCAATACTTCTTCTCTATTACCTTCACATCAACTGTTGTTCTTAAGATTCCACAAGAGTTAGGGGAGGATGATATCATAGATGAGTCATTTGAACACACCGAAGAAGAAGATGATGATATATAGCAACCAAAAAATGTTTTGGGAGAAGAAGATACTTCAATTATAAGACACAAAGAAGTAGACCTTGAGTGGATTGATGAATTACAATGCTTCATGGAAGATGATGATGATTAACTTGCAACATAAGGTGAAGAACAAGCATTCATTAGCAAACTTGATGTTCCATAAGAGATTGGTAAGAACGTTGATAAACTTCAAGTATTTTCTATTGATCATGAAGAGTTGTGATTTAGGGATGACCTTGAGAAATTTTACTTGAGCTTGGATGATGCATCTCCACTTCATGAAGAGCTTGAGAAAAGTTTTGGAGATGTTGCAATTGAACCTATTGAAGATCATGAATCACCTCCACAAGAAGAGAAAGGTAAGCATGATTCATATCAAGAAGATCAAATGCATAAGATGGATGGAGAATACAAGGTGCCAAGAGAGGTAATAATTTTTGAAGAACTTCTCCCATGCATTCAACTACTAGAAACACCAAAGTTTGATGGAGAACTTCCTTTTCAAAACAAATACAAACTTGATGATGAAAAGCCACTTGAGGTCGAGGTTGAATGTGAAGATAAAAATGAGTCTATAATCAATGGAAAACCACTTGAACCAAGGAATATGGTTTCCATTCAAACCAATCAAGAGGAGTATGTTTGTATTGAACACATGTTTTTAGCTATGGAACTAGATGAAGTCAATGAAAACACCATGGGAAGTAAGTAAGGTGTTAAACAAACAAGGACAAGATATAAGTGGTAAATTGTACACTCTTTTATTCCACTTCAAGGAGATTGTATGAAAATCTTTCCTTTTAATCTAGGAGGATCAATCCTTTATACTTAGCTTGTACACATTAGAGTGGTTTATTTTAGTTGTCTTATTTTTCCCAAGTATTTTAGAGATCATGTGTGTTTTCTTTCCTTTATTTGGTGTGTGTTTTGTATGTGTGTGTCAAAAAACATATTTCACTTGAGATAAAGGTCTATTCAGGTTAATTAGAGTACTGATATTCATGACTCCATGCCCAATGGAAGGATTAGGAAATTAGTTTTAGGCATAGTAGGCATGCTACCCTTGGGAATCACCAAGAATGTAGACTAAATTTGACCCCAATCAAATTTGGGTTACTATTTTTAACTTTTAGATAAAGTTTCATATGTCATATGGGCTCATATATTGTCCTACATGCCTCACTTACCCTTTCCCTAGTCCTTGCTGAAACCCATCCTCCTTATACTGGCTCAGTTAACCAAAGTCAATGTTGGTCAATCCTAATCAAACTTAGTCAAAGTGACAAATTGTATTTAAAATGTCCTAAAATGGTATTTTAATTATTTCAAGGTGTCTTCAAGTCACAAATTGGTCATTTTCTAGGTTTCATGTGGTAAAAGGGTCATTTGGCCACTTTTCTAGTTAATTAATTGACTTGTACGAATGGTGAGAGTTACAAAATATATCATCAAGGTGGATATCAATGTGGATAAGGTCAAATCATGTCATAATCAGTTAGGTTATGATCAAGAAATGGTAGATTTTCTTAAAAAATAAGAGTTTTTGGGCACTTGTATGGACTTTTCAAGTCCACCATGAGTTGAAAACATGATGGAGTGTCTCTTCACCTCCCCACAGGTCATTTACACATTTGGATTGTAAGGAGGATGAAAGAAATTTCATCTGTAACTTATTTTCCTCCATTTTCACTTGGTAAATAAATAAAGTCTAGATTAAATCACTTGGTAGGAGCCATACAGGTGGAATTGGGAAGAGTGCTATTGTGGGTAGATCTTATTCTAAGTGAAATTAATTTACATAATAAGAACTTCAAATTTGGTGCCCCTTCCTCTATGAACAATCAATTTGACTCTAGGCAACCTTTTAGGAAATTGCATTGAAGAGGGGTATAAGTTTGCATCTATTTATTATTTTTAGGAATCAATAGAGCTGTGTGAGTTTGATAAAGTGTTTTTAGATGTGAATAAGGTCCTCTCCATGGTGTTTACATCATCTGTCACCTTCTTTCCTAATGTCCTCAAAAGTGTTTTCCCAATGGTGCTTATTTCTTAAAGTTGGCAGTCATGGGTGCAGAACCTAAGTTTTGTCAACATGTGAGTAGTTACATGAAGTGTTATTGTGTTTGGATTCATGTTTACAAAGGTGTTTTAATTGAAAAGGTAAAATTATCATACTCCTTCAAAGCTAGTATTGTCCATATCTTCCTTGTTCACTACCTTGGTACTTACAACTATCTTATGCATGAGCTCCAAGAGGTTATATAGAGGTGTGAGTCATAAAATGCATGGTGGGATGTATGTTTGAGGTTTTAGCATTCTCAAGAGTCATGGATTTTCTTCCATACAGACTAGAATGGACTGTAATTGGGATTTTCATTCAAAACATTAAGTGATTGAGTTTTGTCCTCTCAGTCCATAAATGGACCAAACAGAGGTCCTTGGGGCTTTTTGGATTAGTGCATAGCCTAACCAAATGGTTTATTAATGCCCCTAATTGTTTGGAATATTAGTCCTACATAAAAACAATACACTATGCCAATTTTGAGCTTGAAAGGATAAGAATGAGAATGTTTTTGAGACCCTCAAAGGTTGTTAGTGAACCACTTGAAAGTAGATAATGTTGTCTATAGGATTTGGAAGGAGGCTAACACCTACACTATGTATGAAGGACTATAGACCTACTCTTGATAGGGGAAACAATTATAAAAAAATAAATAATGAGTCCTAAGCACTTAGGTCATGGATAATAATTTTATTTCATGAAATGACCTTTTAAGCCTACCCCTTGTCCGTATATAGGGCGGAGTATATAGTGAAGGTAATGTTTCAATGATTAATACAAAGAGATGGTGTTGAGGATTACCAAGAAGAAACTAGGGTCCTATTGTGAGTAATATTGATCTAAATAAAACCTTAACAATACATATAATTAACTACCATGATCTAAATGATCCTAAATACAACCTACAGGCTTGAGAAAATACACCTACAGTCAGAGGTATTGAGGGCGTGAACTTAGTCAGGAGTGAAAGGGGTTTTTGAACTCAAATAGAGCATGAAAGTGAGTGAAATGAATAAAATATTATACTAAGGGGACAAAATAAATTAATTATAAACTATTTAAAGCCATATTCTTATATGAATGCCGATAGGCAGAGCAAAAGATGTCTTATACTTGTGGGTTAGCTTGAAACACAATCCATGTTCAAAGGGTGTGCAAAAGGTATGAGAGTTTGGGAAAGTAAAATTGATTACATAAACAACCATGATATAAAACCTATTAAATTCACTAACATTATATTAATGTCCCTTGAAAAACTATAGGTGGACTAGGAATATGCACATACTAGCATAAACAGGGTCTCAACCTATTCAAGGTAGGGGTATCCTCTTTGAAGAACAAAACATGGGATTGATGAATGATTTGAAGGTATCTAGGTAAGGTAAGGAATTAATGTGGATTATATCCTAATAAAAATATATATGAGGATAAAAAATCATCAAACAAAGCTTTAACTAAAACTTATAGGTAGGTTTTATAGGATGTCTCAGTCCTAAACAGGCTAGTGAAGTGAAATGATGCATTAGTGCAAAAGGAGTGATCTTAACATTAGAAAATGTTAGATGAAAAATAAATTGATATTAAATAATAAGGATAGGTTTTATTATGTTTCAAAATCATAAACCAAGCTCAAGGAAACTCATTATACCCCAAACATAGTCAACCTTAAGGCCTTACACAATACTACACCTAAAGAGGTCTACCTTGGAAATTTGATGAGTTGTGTGGACAAATGGAGGAGGAGAAAGATAAATTTTGGTAAAAATAATACTTGGGATACATATTAAACCATTAAATCATCATTTTTACAAGGTTGAAAGGACAAACACTCACTATTTTTTCTTAGAGCAGGGTTAGTTTTCTCATGCATGAAGATGGCAGTTTTGGGGAAAATGGTGAATTTGATGACCAAAAGGTAGGGAAAGAAAAAAATAAGGTTGGATAAGATGTAAAAAATCCATGGAAACATAAAAAATCTTAATATAATCTTTATAATAAAATAGGGTACCCTACACAAGGGGGTTTGAAGTCACATATGAAGGGAATCCTTAAGGATAAGAAGGTGAGTTGAAGGTCATGCATATTTTTAGCCTTGTAAATGATTTAAATTGGTTATTTGATGATTTTAAGAGTTTATTTGAAGTGTTTAATCCATAATTAGGAAAGAGAAACCTTTGGAGGGTCATTTTGAGTCTCAAGTTACAGGCATACCTATTGGCAAGGTCTAGGCCTAGTGCCAAACATGGGTTAAGTTTCATTTCAGGCTATTGGTGAGATATTAAAATAAATATAGAATGTTTTTAGGGTGTATTTATAGATTTTTAAACTTTTTATTTATAGATAAAGTCCCCAAGAATCAATTTTTGGCTTAGGAAGCACTCAAACCCTATAAGGAAGCAAAAAATGGAGCTCAAATGTCAACTTTAAGTGCTTGGAACTTTCAACAAGATTTGAATGGGACCTCTAGACATTTAAGAAAGTATAAATAGGTCCTTGAGGTGCCTTCAGTGGAATTTTTTCAAGAGTTTAAAATGCAGCCTTTATGAACAAAGGTTAATACTAAAAGTGACTAGAAACCCTTGCAAACCCTCCATAAGGACTTGATTGGAGAAATGAGGATCAAAGTATATCCAAATCAATGAATTTTACCTTGAGGATAAAATAAATGTTGTTTATAATTACATGAGGGTGAAATAAATGTAATTGGATTGTATGGAATCCATACAGGTGGAGTAGAAAATAGGTTTTCTTGACATTTTCTTGTGTTTTGTAGGTCTTGAGATGAACATGATATGCCAAGAAATTTGAGAAGTATCTTGAGACTTGTGCAAACCTTCCATGCCATTTTAAAACCTTGGAAATACTCAAAAATGCCTTTGCTATCTCTCTATATTCAGTCTATCTAAATTGGCATCTAGAATGTCATAGTGGACAAGGTGGTAACTCAAGTTTGGTGACTTTTTATGATGTTTTTGATGAATCCAAGCATATGAGGTGTCCCAAAACCCATAGTATGTATCAGTTAGGAAATATGAAAAGATTCTTATTCCAAGTTTCAAGAGTGGCTATTGGAGAATGATCTTGATGATAGGTGATAACTGAGTTTTGAAAGAGAATATCATGATCAAGAAAACTCCCAATTCATGTGAAGGATTTTTTGTAACACCCTATCCTAATCAAACATAAGACACTTGTCCTAACCTACTTTGAAGTGATCTTGAAAACCCATCATGTAGGTAGTTCCATAAGAGAGAATGATTGAGAAGATTGCTATGCCACACTTGCAGAAGAGGCTAATTTGGAATATAATGATGTGTAAATTAGTTTCATAAATCCTTTTATACCTCATCCAAATTAATTATAACTAATTTTCACATTTGGAAAATTTTCCTTGTGCCTCTTGAACTTCCCTTCTCTCTCTCCTCTTCTAAAATTCCATAAGTATGAGCCATGTTGGCTATCAAAAAAGAGACCACAACTAGTATGGCGAGCCCTGTTGGTATGACATTGAATTTTGTCTTTCAACATTAAATACAAGTTTGATTCTAAGTTAAGAACATTTTGTCTAATAAGTTTGTGAGTAATTTATAGTGGAGCTAAGTGATGGTGTCATCCTTATTCCTCTTTATCTTTCATAATTAAGCAAGAGTTTTGATTTTAATAAGTCATATGAAGTATATGAATGTACTAGGCTCCTCTTCAAGTATGAAATTGTCTCTATGGTGTGAAATATACTCCTATATCAATTATCTTGTTGATTATTCTATGTATGCCCTTCACATTGAAACACTATGTTAGGATCCTTGAATGCCTAAAATTGGTCTTAAAAAGCTTTATTGTTTAGTAGGAGTGTGATAGTCTATGGGATATATCTTGGTGCATCACCTATTTATTGTAGTTTCATTTTCATGAAAAATCCTAACTCTTTTCCCATAAACAAGCATTAGATTAGGTGATAAGCGCTTAAAGATGTATTTTAGGGAGATATCCCTCATAATCTAGAGATTCATCTCTTTTACAAGTTCCCACAAACTTGAGAGATTATTCAATGTTGTATTAAAATGGAGTCTGATAGACTATACTAGGGTTCACATTTTGATGACAATAGGAATAGCAAGAGCATCCCACATTGTTACATTTAGGCTTGTATTCTTCATTTTATCGACTATGTTAAAGGGGATATGGGGTCCCTTTGTCTATGATTTTTGAATAGTAGTTGTTTTTCACACCTACACACTAGTTTGAGGTATAATCTCTCTCTAGATAGCATATTTTGTATGCACTAAAGGTTGTATAGGTTTTTTTACTTGGGTATCTACATGCTGGACCTAGGGTGCATAAGTTAAAGGTGTTGAAGAAGATAATTCCTCTACCATTGCTCTCTTTCTAAGCCTTGTGTTAAAAGAACTTGGGTTAATTCCTATATTTGGCATCTTACTTTGATTTATGTAAATGAAGTTATCTTCTTGATAGTTTATAAGAGTGGATTTATTTTATTCTTGTGTTTATGCTAGAGTTCCCTCCCTTTGTGAAATTGTGATATTTTGTTATGTCTGAGACTGCGACACATACTATACCATGAGTGCTTGATTCAAGGTTTAATTCACATAGGTGGCATTATTATGTATTTGATTACATGGAATTTACCATTCGTAGTCCTAATCCATGTTGTTCTATATGAGCAATATGGCTCTTGAAAAGTTAATAACATTAGAATTTTTCACATAGGGTATGCTATTATATAGAAGTTAGTTTTGAATCTATGTGTCACCTTGATATAGAGGCCTATTTGATTGATATGGCTAGTTGAAAGGTTGATAAGGCGTATAATGCTATGATTTCTACTTTTTGAGTGACACTAACTCATTTTCAAAGCTATGTAATACTGATTTGATTTTGTATAGCTCACTCAAAGGTGTAACTAATGGATTAGGAGTGATAGTTGTAATAGGGATGGGCATTAGGGTCAAAATAAAAGGAAAGGTATTTTGACTTATGGATGGGAGCTCAATAAATAGGGCATAAGGGGTTTGGGTATAATCTTTCCATCCTAAATCAAATAATTATCTACACACACAACAACCTTATATGTATTGAGAAGTAAATTTCCTCCCATGGATTAGACCATTAAAATTATGTCACTATTGAGAGACTTAAAATAATATAATAATGTAGTATTTGGATATGGTTTACATAAGGGTGGTATTCTATCCTAGACCCTCTAAGATGTAAAATTTGAATCAACCATTAGCTCATGTGGGGATCTCTTAATGGTGGTGAGCTGCTTTATCAAAGATAATTGGTCACTCTTATCTTCAAATAACTGGCATAGTCTCTCTCCTAGCTCATCCTAGTTGTGAATAGAATTTAGAACTCAAACCTTAGTATCATTGGAGATCCTTCCATTTCAAATAAGAGGCAAGTAACCTAACTACTACGTTATCTTCCATGACATGCTGAACTGAGAAAATATTCACAACATCTTAAATATGTTCTATAAGGGAGGTTACATTATCACCAGTAAAATAGGACAAGATTTTAAGGGATACAATTGACTAAGAACAACACCAAGTTCTTAGCTAAATATTTGTATTGGTCCCATTGGGGGTGACATAAATTGTTGTCATTCTAAATATGCACCTGTGGATAGCCTACAATGTGGGGATGATTAAAGATGGGCATGAAGCATAAGGACTAGGTGTAGGGTGCAAAAGTGTTTGGCTTGGGGTGAGTAAGTATTTGAGATTACCAATGTGCATAAAAGATCTTGTGTCTTGTCATAAAATTGAGAACATCCCTAAGGTGTGGGACCCTTTCACTCCTTGGGATGAACCTAAAAAAAAAGGTTGATTTCCTTCTAATCTAAGTGTACCTAGTTTAGGACCAACATGCAAACCTATAAAAGGTAAACATGAAATCTAATACTAATTCTAAACCTAAAATTATTTGACAGAAAAGGCAAGGAGAAAGTAAGAGATTTTTTGAAAGGGAAATGTGATGATGCACCAAGAGTAGAGCAATCACCTCACCCACTTATGGCATAATAAAACTAAGGGAACTAAATGTACAACTTTTGATTTAGGTATCCACTACATAAATTTTTCACATAGAGGTAAGGGAACACAATCTAACATTGAGAAGGATAACAAATGATTTAAAAATAATGCCTACACACACCCATGTATACATAGAGTATGACCTACAAAGGATTTTGATTCCATGTATAGGTGTGAAGGGAGGATGGTAATGAGAGGGAAGAACATCTACAGATAAGGATCGATAATCTTAAATTCTCATAGAACATAGAGTATGAACTAGAGATAGTCCTCTTCACTTTAGTTTCAAGGCCTAAGCCAATATTACAAACTCAAATCGGCAAAGCTTTATTATGCCAAGGAGAGGGCTCCTCATACAATAAAAATCATGGATTTTAGGTCATGTAATCTCTTATGCGATAATTCACCACTTGGGATGGTAGATAGAAAATTGTATTTATAGGTTGGTGCTCAAGACTCAAAGTCAATTAAGAAGACCAAATTACCATGCAAAATTCACTAAGATCCATGTTCCTTAATTTTTGTCTAATAATTTGAATTTGAATGTGGTTAAAAGGATTTTCATGGATCCACGTGTTTTGGGAATGAAGGATGATTAGGCATTCAAGGGAGGTATGTGTCCATGATTTTCCATCTAACAATTGCTTATAGTTTTAAATTATTCTAACATAACTTCATTCAACACCTAACTGCCTGGAGCTACTACTTGTAATTATTTTCCACCTATCAATCCATCTTTGTTTACTTACTAATGTAGAAACTACATAGATTCCTTTAAATTATTCCATGTCATTTTATGCATGTAGTAGAAATCTGTGCCTTGCATGTTTAAAAACCATGTGCACATTATATAGTGCATGTTTAGGACTTTATTGGGTTCTACATAGGTCACACACTTGTGTGTAGAGAGCTTACATGGAAAAAGGGTGTGTGCATTTATTTTAGTCTCTATATTCTAATTAATCTCTACACACTTGAATTCATGGATTTAAGTGTGTGTTCACTTTGCACCTCGACCTGCACATGCTTTAATACTTGGTTGCATTCTAGATGAATAATGCACACTAAAGGTTGTGCAATAGGACAAGTGCTGAAGAGTAATGTGTAGTGACGTAGGGAAACTAAGATCATATGAATAAGGTACAAAGAATAGTCTCTTGTATAAGTATAAGGCTATGATTCCCTCCACATTTAGTCCTTGTTGGTGGTCTTATGAATATGCACATTATATCCTAGGAGCTTTTATTGATTTACACATAAGAAGGTCTGTAGCTTGTGGATGATGAGATCCTGAATACCAACTATTACGATCAACCTTAGGTCTTTAAAATTTTAGCATTGGGAAATCTTTGAGAAAAATAACATGCAAGAAGAATGAATATTTTGGGTGCACTCTTACAATTTGAATCTATGCTCTATGCACTTCCCTCTTATTATTACATGAAGCTCAAGAACCTTATGCACATGGTTTGTGCATGCTCTTTCAACTATGAATATCTATATTTATTTCTACTACATGACTTGTGCCATGAATACTTTTACTTAAATTTTTTTTGAAGACCTAAGCCTTAAGATTTTATATTATTCAATATTTTATTCGTAACTTAGTCTTCAGAAGATTTGTCTGGCCCTCTATCTTCACAATTTTTACTTTAGAAATTGGTCTTTGATAGTTGCATTCAGAACAAAATTTCTAATGCTTATTCACAACATTTTTTGTATTTTTCTAATACCTTCAGAACATTTATTTTCAATAAGAGTTCCAAACATTATCTTTGACTTTTGTTTGAATGAAAACCTACATCACATTTTGTCCTTCAAAACTTTTATTCGCAATAAAAGATCCAAAAAAAAAACTCTGACTATGTTTTTCAAAACATGAGAAGACCAAACTTTCTTATAAAAATATAAAGTTAATATACTCAACCATTTTTTTTGAAATCCAATTGAACTTTGAAACCTTGAACTATTAACTTGGGTGCTACCCCTCCATGGTGATTGAAAATGATTAATAATGATCACTCTCATTTGAGTTTCAGATACTCAGATATAGATTATTATAACTCAATCTAGAATCCATATACTCAGATATAAAATTTAGAGGCATGTTCATGGTACATTATTTATGTATACTCATTTATGCACCAATTGATCAAATGTAATGGAAGAATCTGTCATTCTCTATGTTGTACATAATAATACATAGATTTTCAATCTCATGCCTCTCTCAAAGCACTCAAACTAACATTCATACTAGCTTCAATTATACTTTCACCAACACTTAGGTGAGGAAAACTACATCAGACTTGATCCCTCCTTAGAGTATTAGTATGTACACAAATCTCATCAAAGTGGGGCGTTGAGGATGTCCAGCCTACCCAAATAACACCACACATTTACTACTTGTGCCAAATAAAATACCCTAATCACATGGAGGTCTAGGGTTTACATATAAAATCAATCACAATGGGTCATAAATATTAAATCAAGGTTTGTCCATACATGAATAGAATTGGCATACTCAAACACAAGTACTCACAAAAGCTCAGATCAATTCCTACATAGAGGGCTCTAGTGCTATAAGTGGACACTAGTGCCATAGTGTTACTGTCTAGGGTAGGGTGTTATTATCTAAGAGGGATTTTGACACTTGGATCCTATTTGTGATACTTAGACCAACACTAGTACCAATTTTTAGCCTTTATATCCTTCAACTCAGGTAGTTTCTAACTAAGTATTTATTTTTCTTCTTTATTGATATTATTAGAAATATTAGTTTAGCTCAATTCTTTCACAAATCAATGGCCATATCTTCTACATATTTTATACCCTAATTTAATGTACTTAGACCCTTTAATAGCTTATGGCTTACACTCCATAAAATATAAAAAGTTAATTCACTTCAAAACATGCCCCCATTATAATCTAAAACTAAAAACTAGTGTATGTGTAGAGAACATGTTTCTAAAACATGCCCCCACTATAATTTAAAACTAAAAACTAGTGTATATATAGGGAACATGTTTCTAAAACATGCCCCCATTATATATCTAAATCTAAAAACTAGTGAGGTGTGGAGAACATGTTTCCAAAATATACCCCTACTATATATCTAAATCTATGAAGAATGTAGAATCCATGCTTCTATGAGATGCCACCACTAATATGCCCCCCTTTTTGAGGTGAGGGGAATTAGAAACTGGTAGTCACCTTGCCTCAAAAGTATAAGATAACTATATAATTTGGGTATAAACCAAGTAACATATATAAGGAACATATCTAGATAGATATATCATTAAAGAACATAAAATGTGATCACATATAGTCCTAAAATTTATGATGTGAATCATGAAAATGTCTATATAGTAACAATACAAACTCAACAAGGCTACTAAGATCATGAAAATGATTGGGAAGGAGGCTGTTAAGATGATCATGGAATTGCAATAGAAGCCTAGGGTCTTCTTTGTTGGTTTTTTTCCTGTTCAGGTCCTTATTGCTAGTTGTGTAATTTATTCTTGTTTTTGGTCTTGTTTCTTGGTTCTTGGTCTAAACTTTATTTGAGGTTCCAGGTCCTTGTAAAACCTGGGTACTTTTATTGGACTATGTTTGTGGTTTCAGGTCCCTGTAAAACTTGATTTTGATGTTGCTCTTCAGTAGGTTTTAGGAATGCTTTTCCTGGTGGTTGTTAATGCTTTATCTTTTTTGATTCTGTTAAAGGGTTCTGGGGTCCCTTCAAAACTTGCTTTTACCGTAATCTAAAACAATACAAACTCAACAAGTAATCAAATATATATATATATATATATATATATATATATATATATATATATATATATATATAAGCACTCAAAAGTACATAAAAAGACAATGGTCTAAGGAGATCACAAATAAGGGGCATGTTCAAATGCCACACAACTAAGGGGAATTAATTAGTATAACATCCATAAAATCAAGCATGACACATTAAAATGTGTATAAAAGAAGTAATGACACATTTAAATGTCAAAGAAATAATCAAAGACATGTAGGCTACAAATAATGAAGCATATTCAAATTCTCTACAAGTAAGACAAGACACTCAAGAAAGTGCATAAAGAGAAAGCATGGGACATAAACAACTAGCATAAACATATCATACTAGTCCCTAGATATATGTGCTATAGAAAACATTAAATACATAGCATATCAAGTACATTGTGAAAGATATAAGCATGGATAAAGGCATGTGTAGTACATAATCTCAAACATGATAATGGAAAGTGATCATAGAATTTTATAACTTGTGTATCAAGATCAAAGAATCAGATGCCCCCAATATCTATATAAAAATTGAGTATAAGGAAGGCCCAACACCTGTATAAGAATATATACTGTATATGTGTATACTTGAATCACACTCAAATGATGTGTGAAATATGTGTATGTAGAAAATACTAATATGCCATCTACCAACATAGAACCAATAACATATATGGTAAGGAGCTAATAGAATATGTAAATGTTGAACATATTTTGGATTTTTAACATTTTTTTTGGTATTTTTAGAATATTTAAGAGTGTAGAACCACTTATTCTAACAAGTCCTCAAATTTAGGAGTTGTGATATTATGTGATGGCCTTGTTTTCCAAAATTGCTTATATTTTTTAATTTCCAACTTTTTGTATTTGTTGGTAATTTTATACCAACTATTGTTATCTGGCTACTATCATATCCATCACGTGGGATATGAATTTCTTTATTGTCATGTTAAAAAGTAAGGTATTAGTTTATAGTACCAATAGTTCTTTTCATATTATTCAACTATTTTTTTCCTAGATGTAAAGTCAAATTTAGTTGTTGATCCATTACCCATATAAAAAGGTTTACTACCTTTGGTCCACATGCAATGGGTAGTATAATGTACCCAAGATACCATGTACAAGATAATAAATATTATAACTGATAGATATTGTGTCCCATCTACTATAGTGTGGTAATACTTTAGGTTGTGTTTCAAGTGTTTTTGTCTACCCTGAGATGTTGGTGACTAACCCCATTGATATTTATAGCGATAGTTAAGGCTTCATGCCTTGATTATTTTTAAACATGGCTCTCTTTTAAAATATTAGGAATGTTAGGTATTTTGCATGTTTTGGACACATTTGTATGTGTCCCTCATTCTTGTATTTTAAAATTTGGTTATGTAATGCCTCACATTGATTGTTATGATGACTAATGATTCAATGATAATTACAAATGGTAATCCCTCTTTTGGAAAATTCATACTGCCTAATTGGTTCTTGATAGAAGGTAAATATATAATGCTATGTTTAAGTAACATGAAAATTATTGTATCCATAATATCTTGATTTTTTGTGATTTGCATAGTCTATTATGGATTCTTATGAGAGACCTCCACATAAATTACATAATGTATCTACATTTGACCCTTGTATGGTTGGCTTAATGTGTGAAGGCAAGAGGGATGTATTGAATAACAAGCATTTACATGATCATTTGCTACATTTTTTTTGCACTTATCTTAGTTTGGTGCTATATTTTTTAAAGGTAAATTGAGCTTATATGTACCAAGACCTATAGGTGTGAATAGGTTATGTGAAATATGGTCAAGTGGATCAAAATTAAGTTTTTGTAATGTCTCATCCATCACATCATGGGATAGATCATCATCACTATCATAATAATCTAAAACATGGGCATCTTTTTGCTTAGTATTTACCAATAAAGGAATCTTAACTCTTTGATTTTATTTTGGTTTTGGCATCACTGGTTCTTTTTGAAATGGTTCTTTCTCTTGGTGTGTATCTATATGCATCTTGGTATATGGCATTTTATTTACATTTGGAAATAAAAGAGCCATTGTACTTGACTCACCTATTTAAAATTTTTGTATATTATGGTGAATCAATAGATGAATCCCCATATAGATAGTAATCTTGAGTATAGTGAATACCCATATATATAGATGGAGTATAAAATACTATCTAAGGAGTGAGAGACAGTGAATCCATATATAGATAGGGGGTTAGCCCACAAAACTCTCCTCTCTATAGCTATTATTCCTATTCTCTTGAGAGATTAGTTAGTATGGTATGGTGATTCACACTTATATTGTATCCTACCATGCCCTTTTCTATATATCTATCTATATGGCTATATACTACCAAGTTATATAAGATAAGATAAGATATGATAAGATAACATATATAAGGAGGGGGGATGGGGGTGGGATACATTGTGGATGTGGTACCAATATAAGAATAACATTTGTATTGGAATGTATCATTTTTCAAAATTTGAATGGCTCATTCTCAATCGACATTGTTAATAAAGTCCCATCATGTATGAATTTTACACATCGATGCAAAGTAGATGGGACAACCTATATTGTATGTATATAAGGTCTACCTAAGAGTAAATTATAATGTAAAATTGAGACATTACCTAAATTTTTTTTGGTTCTATTTATTGTCCCAATGTCACATTGAATGTGATTTGGCCAACTAGAGGGCTATGTGAATTATCAAATCCCTTGATATGAAGAACCAATTTTTGAAGAAGATCGGTGCTAATACCCATGATGGTTAGGAAATTTGTGCTACACATATTTAGGCCCAATATATTATAAATGAGAACCCTTTTTATTCCCTTGTTATGCATAGTCACTTGTATTAACAAAGGTAAATATTGGTTAATGATATCCTTGGATGGTAAATATGCTGGATCAAAGCTAATGAGGTTTGCATTATTATTCAGGTCTTGCATAATATCTAAAAATTAAGTTGGTTCTATATTATTTATAAACTATGTATCCCATAATGCCTCATATAGGATATATTTATAGATAGTGGATTTATTTAGAAATTTGAGGATTGAGATCTCAACATGCGTGTTACTCAATTGGTCAATAAGGTTGTACCCCTTAGATTTGATCACTAGTTTTGGATTAGGAGGCACCTACTAAATATTAATAGGTGGTAGATTATTTTGGACACATTTATCTTTTCAAGTTGTGACATCATGAACCATTGAATCCAATATAATTTATGGGAAAATGATTGGTGTAGGATGGTGATTATCACTCAAATAAGATCTAGGTGGAGAAAAAGGTTGACGATATACATTTTGAAGTCTAAATACTAGCTCTATAATATTAGAAAAGGAATTATGAAGAGAGATTAAGTGTTGTTTTCATTTAAAAACCCTCTCATTATATTAACAAATTTGCTTATTTATTTGGATGATACATTGGATTAGCTTATTAAAATATCAAATTGTCTCTATAATTATACATTATAATATAAAATGAACAATACATGCATTCAAATTGAACATATTAATAGAAAAGGAAATATTTTTTTTAACTTGTAAATTTAGTCATATAAAATGTCATTTTAATGAAATAAGTGTCACTTGAGACCACCCTATCTTTAGCATATCCATAGACCTATCTTAGGGCCACATTTTATCCATTTCCATCTTTTATGTGAATATATCCCATGCCTAGATATACCAAAAGTTGCATTGAAACATCACCTAGGCATCCCCAATCTTTTTCACACGTGCCAATCACTTGGACAAATAGTGTGGCCCCATTAGTCTATAGTGCAATGCACTATTAGAAAAGGGGGAAGTGATATTGAATCTTATCTTCCCTTACCCCTAATATATATATTTTAATTCCCTAAGTGTCTTAAGGTTAGACGAGACTCATTTCATGTCTCGATAAGCATCAAAAAACTATATAAATAACACTCTCATTCATTTATCAAATAAATGGAAATTATCATGAATAAGCTCATAAACAATTATACAAATTAAGGTTATTGATTCCTATTTACCCCTATTTTTAATATCCATATATAACATCCCAAAGCTTATTTTACTCAAGTTTCCAGTCTCAGTTCACACTCAGAGAATTAAAATTGGCATTCATACTCAGGCATACTAGCATCACTCTCACTTTCACCAACACTTATATTGGGAGAACTACATTGGGATTGATCCCATTTCAAGGTATTATTATGTAGGAAACACTCATCACATGGGGTGTTGAGGTCGTGCCCAACTTACCCTACTAACACCACTCTTCTTCCAGTTGTGTTCATTAAAAACCCTCGTAAGCATGGAGGCTTAGGGTTCCATAGTGAAACTAGTTAAAGCACAAAACAATCTCATTCATATAGACACACACTTCCCAAATATAGAAAAGGTTCTCCCATAATTTCCTGTACACGGTCATTAGCACTGCACATAAGGTCAATAATGTAGTGGGCTATTAGAAAAGATGGTCATGTTATTGTCTAAAGAGGGTTTTGACACCCATTATCCATTTATGGTACTCTACCCTACTCCTACATCACTTACCATCCTACCACTTTTCTATCTCAATCATGTTTTATAACTTAGTGTACCATTTCTATTTCATTGCTATTTATAGAATATTCAAATAAATCAATTATTGTGAAAATTAGTGGTTGTTGATATTGTAGTATTTTATTCCTTGATTTATTACTTAGTTCTTTATCAACCTAGGGTTACATTCCATAATCCTAAAATAGATAAATCATTTGGTGAACTTGACTTACTTTGAATAGTGCCCAAACCCTAGCCTATATTTAGGGTTTATGTTTCCAGCCCTATAAAATGTCATACTTAAATTTTAGATCACTATATCTTATAATTTTTATTTTGTCTAATCATGACAATAATGACAAATGATATTTATTACTTTCTTATGTAAAGTTTCATAATCTCTCTAGCATGTTATTTTTCT
Source organism: Torreya grandis (assembly GCA_037957365.1). NCBI lineage: Eukaryota > Viridiplantae > Streptophyta > Pinopsida > Cupressales > Taxaceae > Torreya > Torreya grandis. The sequence goes on along the minus strand of JARHVA010000720.1, from coordinate 3,413,363 downwards.
CTTATGTGAAATTCAATCAAACTATATATCATTACAAACATAGAGGATATTATACATAAGATAAAAAACACATAACCTAAAATTAACAAATCTCCTTAGATACTTTTTGATCTTTGGTTCACTTTAATTCTTTACCTATCACTAATAGACATAAGAGAACATCTGTGGTTTCACTTATCCCTCCTACTTCCTGACCTCACCCATCTAGCAATTAACATGATCCTACTACTATCTCTATGTTCATAGTAGACCCTACGGTCCATGCTATGATGTCTATAAAGGGTTTCAAAGCATGGCAGGTTAGTAAAACCTAAGGTTATAGCTTTTTTAATCAGATAAGTGTCCCTCCAATAATAATTTCCATTTTAGAGCTTTTATAACATTCTGACACATAAAAATAAGTATTGTGTATAACACTTCATGAAATTAGGGTACAAAGCACAATAGACCCCACTTATGTTACTTCTATAATCAATAATATTGTTGTTCATTCCATGATCTTGCTCTAAAAATACTCATGAAATTAGGTATTTTCAAAGAGAATAGTGAGAACAATGATGGAATTTCATCCTCCACTTTAAGATTAATGTGAGATCAGCCTAGGGCATAGTTACAAGTATTTGGCTTCACTATGGAGCTTGGATGGAATAGTCTCCAAGTAAAATAATGTCACCACCACATATTTAATACTGATTATTTAAACCATAAGATACTTGTTTGGTTCTGATGCTAATGTTAATGTATTTCACTTTACATTTTCTAAAGTAAAGGGAGGGAAATTCAAGTTCTAAAATAAACATAAAAGGAGAGGGAAGAGTAAGGTAGGGAAGAATGTTTCCAGGTTAGAATGAGATTAATGCTTCAACGAACAAATCAAGTGCCTCTAACACAATAAGGTTTTAAATCTAAAGTACACAATGAGAATAGTTTGGGGAAATAGGTAATAATGTCTAATTTGTGAATCCCTCACTAAATGTCAATATTTATAATCCCATAATAGATAACATAGAGACTTCCAAGTCAACCTGTAGACTAACACATGGATTGTAGATATTATAAGAAAAACAAAAAGGGTTCATAAAGAGGTTATAATAGGCAAGAACATTATAACCATTACATTCATTAAGTGATAAAGCATTAATTTAGTTCTATTAACATTAACATTCATTCAAAAATGGAGATGATAGACACTTTGATATATACATCATGTATTTTGTAAAAAGTTAAAAATTGTATTCATTAAGAAACAAGCATTGTTATAAAAATATCGATCATGGACAACTTTCATAATCCAAAAGAGTTAAGGAGACAGTAGGTGAAATTTTGTCTTAATTCCAATAATACTTTAGAGCTAAGAATTATTGACCTTAAAAACATAATGTAGTTACATATTTATAGATGAGGATGGGTGCTCACCTCTAAGTAGCACAAGATTTCCATCATGGGCCATGATGGCTACTCTTGGTTATTAAAATTGTATAATTCAAAAAATGAGAAAATATCCTTTGCTTACTTCAAAAATATATGCAAGGGACCACTTAACCAATACACAAATGTGGTATAGATGTGTTGGATCTTAGCTACTTGGGCTTTATTTCCTTGGACTCCAATGGTAATACTATGAGGTCAAATTCCTGGTCCAACTTGGTGAGATTCATTAGAGGCTCTCTAAAGATACTATATAATTAGGCTATGAGCCTTTGGGAACCCTTGAGGGGAGACTCAATATCCACCTTGACTTTGGACACCTAGTTGATGCTTATCTTGGGCTCCCATTTTATTCATCTTGGCCACCTTCATCCTCATAACCTAGTTAAAGTGACCATGATAGAACCCAAATTCACCCCTATCTAGAAAAGTTCCATCTGAGTGAATAGAACTAAGATATTGACCTCCTTGAATTAGGCTAATATCTTCTTCTTGCAATCTTCTAGGGGGTCTATCATAGTTTGGGCCAAACCCAACCATTACTCTATTATGGAATTCATATTCATGTCATATGTATAATATAAACTCAAGTTTAAAGTGGTAATCAACTTTAGCTCTGTGAACATGCCCCTGTGCAAGATGACCATCAACTTCCTAAATTTTCACTCAATAAGAGAAATTCTATCCAAGTAGGCTTGGGTTCATTAGATGAATGCTCAACCTTATATTAAAGTCTCCTCAACCTTTCCCAGGGATATAAACAACTATAAAAGGGCATCCTTGACATGTTTTATTAACTCAATAGGGAAAGAGCTCTTCACCTATGATTCTAAGGATTGAAATTGCATTTGCATGTCTTCTAGCAGTTTCTCTGATAAGTCATGGGTAGCTCAGAAAACTAAGAGAGGATCCTTGACTACCTTCTCCTCCCCTATGGAAGTGCTCACATTAGTGAGGGAGAATAGATCTTGTTAGGTCTACTAGACCACATGGTTCCCATTTTACATGAATTTTTGTGTGATTACTCTCTACATACTACATGTGGTGTGATTAAATTACCACTACACATCTAGATCACCTTGCATGATCATATCTAGAACCTTAACACTGGGACCATTCCTTGATTTTGGTGGGGTATTGGTGGCATGGTGGAGATGGTAGTGATAGGTGGAGGATGAGGTGGAGGGGGTATGAAAGAAGTAGAAGGTATGAATTAAGGAAGTTATAGAGGAGGCATATGGGTATAAAGAGGCAAGATGAATGGGAAGGCCTAGGGGAACACTTATGCTTACCATTGACCTTTGGTCATGCCAACCTAAGGGGAAATAACTCTTGTTATATGGGTGTTTAGTAGTAGGGAGGACATTAGCTAATTAAATATGAATCCCTAGACACCCAGAGTGATGGAAAAGGGAGATAGGGAGAAACTCAAGGAGACACTAGGGTCAGTGCTAGAGGACGAGTAAAAATTAATGGAGGTGAAATTAGAGTAGGGGTACCTATATTAAAGGTTGAATATGAATTTTCTTCCATTTTTTCCTTGGTCTTTTGCCTAGGTCATCTTTAGAGGTTGTAGTGGAGGGAACAAAGGTAGAAGAGGTCACAAGGGACATTTGAGGTAAATGTTGGGGCATTGAAGGAGTCACTAAGATGGCCTAGGGCATTTGAGATGTGTACATAAGTGTACTCACTTAGATTTATTGGGGAAATTGGTGAAGATGGGGAAATCATGGGCACTTAAACTTGATGAATGACTAGTAAGTGTACTAAGGAACTCCCAGGTTTGGTAATGGATGAGGTAGATGGAAGAAAAGAATGTGAGGATACTGTATATGGCTTAGGCTAGAGGAATTTGAGTGAATAGTGGATGGGGCAAAAAGGGGAAAAGTAGAGGAAATATTTGAGTAGATTATTGAGAGAATGGGGAACTAGGTGGTGTCATGAGAGGCTATTAGAGAGAGGGGGAGGGAATTGTATTAGTGCCTATTTTTGGTCATGTCTTGCACTCATATTTAGGATTCCACTAACATCAAACCTCAAAGCTTGTGTGGCCTAGGGTTGAGTTACTTGGGCTTGAGCTATATAGTGTTGAGTCACCTAGGTCTAAACTACCTAAGATTGAGTTGGTTGAGTTTTTTGAGGTGGTGGAACCATGAAGTGGGTAGGAAGAACTTAAGGTGGAGAAGGCATTAGGATCTTATTTAGATTTATTTGAGAAAGATGAAGAGCAGTCACCTTAATGTCTTGTCTAAATTATGTGGATGTAAAAGGAACAACAATTAGCTCAAACTAAATCTTCTTACCCTTCTTCTTTTTATGGGCCTTAATTCATTCCAACACCTCCTGTTCATCCATTGAATTTAGGTACCTCATCGTCCTCATCAAGATGGTGTCCATAATTACATTAAGGTGATTCAAGTATATCACCAAGTGGGCTTTGATCATGCCTTATGTTTCTTAGTCTCATGGCTCAAATCTCCCTCAGGTAAAAGAGCCTCACCCAGATTCCACAATCTAGAAAAGAGTGAAGGCCTTGTACACATGGTGCCGAATGGTGATTAGGAGAGGTGGACAAGCCGTCTGATGATGATCGACACAAAATTTAAAGATGACCTCCATTAATTTCTATGCAATCTCTTATTCTATCAAATAATATATGATATAATAAGGAAAGTGGAATGGCAATTTGAGAATGCCTATGACTTGAATCATAGTGTCCTCTTAATAATACTATTAATCACCAAAGGTATCAAGGGAGTCCCTGATTTATTTAGATAAATGGAACATAGGCAACTCACTAATTGTGTTATTTTCTAGTAGGTATAATGACTCACATAAATCCTATATGTGGTTCTTATAGGGATGGATATATAAATTTTAGGAGATAACATGAACCACTGAGCCTTAAAAAACCCACACTGGGAAATCAGATGGCTTGAAGGTGAGTATCCCACAGACTACATCTTCAAGGTAACTCATCATGTAGAAATCCTTTCATACTTGAGCATATACTATAGCCTTGACCATGTTTGAATTAACCACCCTTCCCAAGTCAAGGACTCTAGAGCCTCCATAATCATGTGGATTAGGGGTACCTATAATATGTTGGTGTGTAAGCTATCTAGGGATCTAAATAACTAGTTAAACATAATCATGCCAACACATTTACCCTAGTGAAAGGTCTAGAACATGTATGTGTTGGTGTCTTCCATATTTATATAACCACTTATCATTTAGGTTCTTGACCCATTCCCTTAAGACACCATGAATTGGTTAAGAATTGATCCAGGCCTTCACCACATTCGTGTCGCATGTGAAGGTGAACTCTGAGAGATTATAATGGGATTTGAAGGTGGCCTTAAAGGTGTTTATTATCTAATTTATAGAAGTGGTTGAACAAACTATGTCATGAATGTCATTTTACACCACATAATTGTCAAAAGTAGCTTGCCAAATAATTTAGTGTAGTGGAACACTTCTGGCTTCACCATAACCCTATGTAGACCACACTTCTCATACAATCATAGGGCATCCTCAAACTTCACTTCTTCCTCATTGTCACTATTAGATTCCTTGGGTACCTGGTGTTAGTTCCCAAAATTACAATGAAGTAATTGGGCCCTTGTCAAATGTCAAATCCTAAGTCCTTAGCCATATTCCTATTCTCCAAGTGTTCATTTGAAGGTCAAGTTCATGTAAAAATTGGATAAGTCCTAATCCATTCCTTAGCAAATGTGTTTTTCCCTTAGACCTTTTTTTAGATTTTGAATGATCAAAATGTCCAATAGAAATAGGTCTTTGGGATTTTTTCTAAAATAAAAGGTCTAAATACTTATTTTTGTCAGACATTTTGTTCACTACAAAAGGTCCAAAGGAATTCAATGTCTTGTTTTGTTGGGCTAAGTGTTTCAAAAAAAGTTTGAAAGGTAATTTGTTTTAGACTTTTTGTCCATGACAAAAAGTTTGAAGGGAGCTTTCCCTTCAAGAATTTTGCCTACACCAAAAGCCCAAAAGAAATACTTTATTTTGGAAAAAATGCAAAGTCTTATTTGTTTTGAATTTTTTGTCCACAGTAAAAAGTTTGAAGGACACTTACCCTTTGGGTATTTTTCTCACATAAAAAGCCTGAAAGAATTGTAAGGACTTATTTATTTTGACTAAAGTGTTTACAAAAAGTATAAATGACTATTCCTTTAGGCATTTTGTCTATATAAAAATCTTGAAGGGTCATTTTGACTTTGAAATTTTTTTGAAGGGTCATTTTCTCTAGGAATTTTTACTTTGTAAAATTCCCTAAGGACACTCACAAAAGGGTCATTTTGCCTTTAAAAAAATTTCAAAGGGTCATTTAATTTAGGCATTTTTCCCTTGCAAAATTCTAGAAGGGCACCTTCAAAAAATCTGAAGGACATTTTCAAAAGGTTTGAAAGGCACTTTTAAGAGATCTAAAGGGCCATTCCAAAAGGCTGAAGGGTAATTCTGTAGGGCAAGTTCCCTTGACAAAACTTATGAAGGGTATGTTTAAAGGGCTCAAAAGGTACTTTTAGAAAAGTTGATATGAAGTAGAGGTCTTATTTCCTTTAGGAATTTTGCCCATGTAAAAAGTCTAAAAGAATTGTAAATATTTGGGAAAAGTACCAAGTTCAATTTCTATGGGGAAATTGTTTTGAATAAAATGTCTAAAACAATTTTCTCGATGAAGATAAAAGGAGCTAAGTCTCAATTCATTCAATAAATGTAAAAAAGACCAATTTTTTTATGAAAATTATTTTGGATAAAACATCAAAAATAATTGTTCTGACAAAGGCAAAAATCTAAAAGCTAAATTCTTTTGGGCATCTTGCTCATGTAAAAGGTCTGATAAAGCTCAATTCTTGCAGGAAAAGTCTGAAGTCAAGATCCTTTAGGGAAATTTTCTAAAACATTTTGTCTGAGACAATTATCTTGATAGAATGCCCAAAAGAATTTTTTGTGGGACAATTATGCTAAAGAAAATCCCAAATTAGAAGTATCAAGAAAAGCTAAAAATAAAGAAGCCAAAGACAAATGGACCGAGCAAATAAAGCCAAAGACCAAATGGCTAATGAAAGAAGGAATGCCAAAGATAAAGATATGATAAACAAAGTCCCTAAATAATTTTTTGAAATGTAGCTATGATGATCTCATGGAAATATTTTGATAAGTGCATGGATGAAAACTTTAAGCTACAAAGACTAATCATTGGGATTCAAATGCTCCAATATAGTCGCATAAGCATTAATTTTAGGCCCCATGAAATAGTTGTTTGAGTTCAAGTGGAGGTAGATCTAAAAATGCATGTTGATGCAGAGTAAGATGATCTGATGATGCATGATGAAAGTTGAATAGTCAAAAGAAACTAGAACAAGTGTAGGTGTGATAAGTGTCGAGCTCATAGGGCATGATTTAAACATTGAGCACATTTCCATAGATTGATGGTAAATGTTCAAGTATATAGAATCTGATCTATGATGTGTATTAAGTCAAAAGTTTTCAACAAACTCCAAAATGAATATGGGATCATCATTTGGAAAGAGCATGTTATCCTGATAGGATTAATAGAGTAAGATGTAGAGAGCCCATAGAGCTATCAAGTGACATATCCTTGAGGCCAAGAATATGCAATATCTAATTATACCCCACCCCTTAGATCATGATCTGATAGAGCACATTTTCTCATCCTAGCTAGATTTGATAGTGCATAGCTAATGTTGAAAAGTCAAGGACCCAATGAGCAAATGAAAAAAATTACAAGTGGCAAAGCTACATTCCAAAAAATTAGAAATAAAGCATCTCACATAAGATCTAAGACTCATGTTTTCTTGAGGAAAGAATGATCAAATGATGCAAGATGAAGTGGAATTTTCAAAGGGCCTAGATTAAATGAGGAAGCAACAAGTGTCTAGATTAGATCTGATTAATCAACTTAGTCATTATTAAAGCCCATGCATACTCAGTTAGATTTGATGTTGTGTGTCAAATGTTGGCAGGTGGCAAGATTTTATCTAAAAATTTAAACTTGATGGATCTTTCCTGGTCAGGAAATGATTTGAAACGTAGAAGAATGTCTAACTACCATTCTAAAGCATATTTTCTTAATGACCAAAAATATTTTCTATTTTCATCACAACTAGAGATTTTCGATTCTAATCATCACAAGGTAATGGGATTACCTTGGCATGTAAAAATAATAGATTTCCTATGTATATTTTTTCATGATTTGAAATTGGTCAATTGGAGAACATTTAAAATTAATTTACACATTAGGACAAAATTTGTTTGGCTCTTTAAATGATTTTCTCCCTCTAGCTATGCAAGCGAGCAGTCAAGAGCATCTCTAGGCAGTTATGAGTCCTCATCATTCCTTATAGAGGTAGTTGAAATAATGATTCTTTTCTTGTAAGTGGATGAGGGTCTCAGGCATGGTGAAGGGAATATTCCATTAGGAAGTATCTTGGTAGACTTGAAGGCTCATTTTACAATTTTTCAAGTTGTGATCCATAGTTCTAAATTAAATGATGTATAAATAAAAGGCTTATATTTTATTTGAGAGGTTGGTTGGCCATTGTGTTGGTCATTGGGTTGGTCTATGTCTTCCTTAGTATAGGCTCTTCCATATTTTTAGATCACTATTATGTGCAGTTGATCTCTCTTACTATGGTGGTTATAGTTGTACAACCATTAGGAAGATATGAGAGCATCTCTATATGTCTCCCCTATCTAACATGGAGCAAATACACCATGATTATCCCTGTGGAAGCATTTTGAAACATTGGTTCATGTAAGATTTTCTTTCAAGTTAATGAAAATTCATGTGGTTCTCTACTATTTTTTACTGATGAAGTGTAGTGATATGTTTTATAAATGTTAGTGATCAGACATCTTGTTCACTGCTCATTACTAGTTGTCATCTTGGGCTAGTAACTATATTACAAATCCCTTTATAAATTCTATTTGAAAATATGTTGCTGAATAACTTGTTAGGGCACCCTGGGTTTATGGATTTAAGGGAAAAAGGAAAATCACTCTTGGTAGTTCCATTATCTTGCATTTAATTTTTTTACATATTTATAATAGGTGATGTCATGAATGTTGAAAGTATCCCTACTATTTGAAGACCACCAATACACTATCCTCCCCTTTTATAAATATCTAATCATCCTACCCTATAAATAATACACCCTTTGCATATATTAAGTGTTATTTACTTGTAGATGTATAAGTTTTGCATAGATAACATGTGTCTACATTTTGTGCTTTAAAACCTAGCATTGAAATCTTTTATTCAACCCCTGTGTTGTTGAAGATTATTTTGAATGAAGGTTGCAATCACATTCAAATTTGTCTTCAGTAGCTTGTGTATAATCTAGTGCATTTGTGCATTCTATGTGACAACCCTTTCTAGGTGGAGTGTACAATTTTAATTGTGCCTTGGTCAAATGTGTTGTTTGATAATAATCCCTATGGAGGTTGAATTACAGAATCTCTCCATGTGAGCATGTTATCACATAGGTCCTCTCACCTTGGTTCAAGTAGAGCCAAAAGTAGTAGGGAGATGACCACACCTTTTTTAGGTGCCTCTTAGTCATTTTATACATTCAGTCTAATCTTGATACAAAACCCTTCCCTAGCTACAATAACATACTCGCGAGTTTATCATCATCACTTGCCATTTTCTCTCAAGTGTGTAATGCTTAGAGTAAGAGGTGTACAATTAGGAACCAACACTCTTATGGCACCATTGATAGGGACTAAACTGAACTTATGATCACTTGTGTTGCTAAGAATTCTTGTAGAGAGTCATGAGTATTTTATCTTGTGAAGTTTTTTGCTATTACTATACTGATATGACTATCTTAGCTGTCGACTTTGCAATACTTCACTAGGGACGTGCCAGGAAGTTTTTAAGGTTTGAAAATTTGACTTTTGATGAATTTGTTGTAAAGAGATAAAAATATTACATGTTGGAAAGTGTATTCTCCCTTTTGAACATTCTTTTGAAAATTTTAGTGTTTTTGATTTCTATCTTATTAAGTTCAACAAAGTTTATTTTCAACATGTATCACAATAGTTTGTTAACTGTTATATTCTATAATTATGATTCTAGTGATGACTCTAATTTATATCATTTGGTTTCAAGGAAGATCAGTGCTTAGTTTGAATATCTTCATTAACCTTCAGCTTTTAGTCTATTTTGTTTGAAGATGAAGGAGACAAGTTTGGAGGCTAGAATGAAAGTGCCTGATTGGTTGAATGCCAAGGTAAATGTTGAGAATTTTGATTTTGACATTAACTAGTGTGACAGTGCTTCCTCCCATGCCTCCCATGTGATACTATTAAACTAATTGATGAATATTCAAATGAACTTGAGTATGTATCACCCAAATATGAGATATTTATGTTCAATTGTAAAGGCTCCCTAGGTGATTTTTCTACCTCCATAGAAATGATGTTTGATACCATTGTTGAGAAGTTTTAGAATGTATTCAAGAGAGTCCTGATGTATGATTTTAATTGTAATGATAGTATGACACAAGAATATGCATTACCAAATCATGATGCAATTAAATATCTAGAGTGTGCTCTAACATAAGTACTGGATATGGGTGTAGAATTGGATGACTCTATTGGGAATGTGGACATTGTTGAGCATCCAATTATTCTTGATGCTGGGTTTGACAATGGAGGTGATATTTAGAGAATGCCATTAAATGAAGATGGGGTTATCTTTTATACCCCTAAGAATGAATGTTTTTAGAATTATTTCAAGTAGTGATTTGAGTGCATAAATAAGTTTGTTGGTCCTGGTGTACTCTTACTTGGTACTCATTTATTTGCATTCGAGAAGCAAGCTTATTTATAGTTATTGAAAAGGTATCAAGATATTTTGGCTTGGTATTATATAGAATTGAGACCATGTAAATGATTTGATTTAATTTGTCACCCTACTATAACTTAGTAGTAGTACCTTCAGGCAACTAAACTACTAGAAAAGTTTAAGAGATTAAGGGATGGTAGAATTATGGAGCTACTAGATAATGGCAAGCATCCGAAGCATTTCCTTAACTGAGTCTAGATAATGTACATAATATGTAGTGTTTTGTTGCTTTGTCCTTCTGTTGCTTTATTGCCCCTCTATTTTGGGCCTTGTTTGTATAGTTTCCTTTTGTGTTCCTATCATTTTTCATTTTTAGATTCTCTTGATCTATTTTTGTTAAGTCTTCCATGTTTTGTTGAGCCTTCATGAGAATTTTTTGAAAATTTCTAAGTCTTGAATCCATAGCCTAATGGTTTGGCACTTGGTCTTGTGTTATGTGGTTCTTTGCACACCTAATCCGGGCAACAATTCAGGTGATAATTCAGGGGACGGATCCACCCCAATTGATGATAGAACTTCTGGGAGCCATAACTTTTGCACCGTAGCTTCAATTGACTCACCGTTTAAACTATTGGAAAGATAAGAATGAGGAAAATGTGGTGAGATGGAATGGAGATTTTTGAAATATATGTTAACCCTAGAAAACCCAATGGAAGTGCCCCAAATTTCAATTTTAGTAGTGTAGTCTAAAAATAGTAATTCCTTGAATTTTGTATTGTTGTAAATTGTGGAAGTCAAACCACTTAATATCACTTGAGATTGGTGACCTTACACATCATCCTCCCTCCTTAAAAACATGTATAAATGAAGATGTAGCCTAAAATGGAAATCAAACATCTCTTCTCAGAGATAGGCATATATTTGGGTCTACAAATTTAGTGAATGAAACATCTCTTCTCAGAGATAGCATTATTGTTATTGTGTTATTCATATTTCTTGAATTATATTTCAACCAAGGCTTTTGTGTTTTGGATTAGTGGTATCAGAGTAGTTTGTATTTAGAGTGTATGATCTTGAGGATGAGGTCAGATTATATGAAGCTTGGGTGGAAAATAGAATCAACAGAATATCCACATATTCACTCCAAATGACTTCAAATGGTGGAAAACATCAAGACATCTGATCCTTTCAAGGAAATGGTGAATGAACCCTCCAATAGTAGCAAGCATAAATTCTATAACAATTTTCTCAAATTATCCAAAAAATCTTGATGGGAAATTTTGGCTCCTCATCTACACCTCCACATCCTTTCAGTGCCCCAATACCCTTCAAAGTTTAGTTAAATTTTGATATCCCTACATTTGAAGAAAAAATCAATGCTGATGTAGTAGAAAATTGGTTGGATCAATTATCTTTTTATTTTTTTGTAAATAAATTCATCGATAAAGAGAAGATCACTTTTTCTCTTTTGAAAGCATCATTACCTGTCAAAAATTGGTGGGAAGTGTACAAAATGAGATTTAATGTAGATGATATTGGACTTGAGGTAGAACCTACCTCGTATGATTTCATAGAAGCTATAAGGAAGAATACTACCCCATCAGAGTATATGATGATCTATATATAGAGTGGCAACAACTTTGCCAAGGTAAGAAACAATCTATTCAAGATTACACTGATATTTTTCATTATCTATCTATGAGATTAGACATCCAAGAAAGTGAGAAACACAAGGTTTTCAAATATCATGGTGGAATACAATGGTATATATAGGGAGAAATGGAAATCTTCAATTTGGAAACCCTTAGTGAGGTGTACAAGTTCATAGTGAAGATTGAGTAGAAGCATGGAAGAATGAATATGAAGAGTCAGCCTTCAAAATGGAAAAGTGATAAAGAAGGTCAAATGGCCAAAATTGGAAGCAAAAGGAAGGAAAAATTGGGAAGTGGTGTGATTATCACAAATATATAACTCACTCCAAAGAAGAATGTTAAGCCATCAAGTCCTTACTTTTTGAGTCACAATCCTCAACATCTACTGCTCTACCTCATACAAACCCTGTAGTTGAAGAGGTTGAAAAAGAGATTGTAGAGGCTGAGCCCAAATCCATTGTTGCTTCATCATAGACTCATGAGGAAAGGCTAGATGACAAGGAAAGGTTGTTTCACTCTAATTTATGGGTGAAAGGTAAGCCTCTACATTTCATTCCTGATAGTGGAAGTCAAAAGAATTTAATCTCTACTAATGTTGTGAAAAGCCTAAATCTTTCCATGAAGCCTCTCCCAAAGCCATATAGTATTGGATGGTTGAGTCCAGGGAGAAACCTCCATGTCACCCACCAAGTTTTCTCTCATATGCAATAAAACCTTTCCAAGATGAGGTCTTATGTGATGTGGTCAATCTAGATGTTTGTGATGTACTCTTTGGTCAGCCATTCATGTGTGATTGACATGGCATATTTGAATCAAGAACTTAAAGGATCACTCTCACTCTTGGAACATAATGCAACAAGGTACTAGAGGTACCAACTTCTACATCTGTCTCTCTGATTAGTGCTAAGAAATTTGTTCTCATGGTGGTCAAGCCACAAGAATCCAAAAGGGCCAATGTTGCAGCCCTAACTACATAAACAACACAACAATAAAAGTAAATAGATACCAAGTTAAAGTAGTTCATGGCCTTCCATCCACATACTGATGGTCAAACAAAAATGGTGAACAATCGGGCCCTGTACAGCTCCATAAAGCACAGTCCATTCCAAGCATCGAGAATTAAATCAAAATACAACTGCCAAACTTGATGAAAAATCTTGATGCAATGGGGACCATTTCTTCTCAAGGAGGGAGGAATGATCCGAGCAATAATTCAAGTGGTAATTCAGGTGATGGGTCGACCCCAATTGATGATGGAACTTTTGGGAGCCATAACTTTTGCACCGTATCTCTAATTGACTCACCATTTGAACTGTTGGAAAGCAAAGAATGAGGAGATTGCAGTGAGATGGCATGGAGATTTTCTCAATGGATTTTAACCCTAAAAAACATAGTAGAAGTTCCCTAAATATCAATTTTAGTAGTGTCATCTAAAAATAGTAAGTTTCTAAAAATAGTAATTCCTCAAATTGTGCATTCTTGTAAATCGTAGAAATCAAACCACTTAATCTCACTCGAGAATGGTGACCTTTCACATCCTCCTCCCACCTTAAAAAAATGTATAAATAAAGATGTAGCTTGAAATGGAAATTAGACATCTCTTCTTAGAGATAGGCATATGTTTGGGTTTACAAATTTAGTGAATAAGACATCTCTTCTTAGAGATAACATTATTGTTATTGTGTTATTCATATTTATTAAATTATCTTTCAACCAAAGCTTTTGAGTTTTGGATCAACACCACAGGGGGTATGCATCCTCTGGCAAGAGCCAATGTTAGTGCCCAAAATTTCACTAAAGCAATTGGGCCCTTATCAAATGTTAAAGCCTAAGTCCTTATCCATATTCTTGTTCTCCAAGTGTTCCTTTGGAAGGTCAAGTTCATGTAAAAATTGGCTAAGTCCTAATATGGTCTTTGCTTGGTGAATGTGTCTTTCCCTTAGACTTTTTTTGGGATTTTGAATGAACATAATGTTTGACAAAAATAGGTCTTCAAGATTTTTGTCTCAAACAAAAGGTTTGAAGACATATTTTTATCAGACATTTTGTTTGCTACAAAAGGTCTGAAGGAATTCAATGTATTATTTTGTTGAGCTAAGTGTTTCACAAAAAGTTTGAAGGGTAATTTATTTTAGACTTTTTGTTCATGGCAAAAAGTCTAAAGGGCACTTTCCATTCAGGCATCTTGCCCACACAAAAATCTTGAAATAAATATTTTGTTTCAAAAAAAATGCAAAGTCTTATTTGTTTTGGACTTTTTATCTCTGACAAAAAGTCTAAAGGGCACTTACCCTTTGGGCATTTTGTCTACACAAAAATCTTGAATGTATTATAAGGACTTATTTATTTTGGCTAAAGTTTTTATAAAAAGTATAAAGGACTATTCCTTCGAGCATTTTATCCACATAAATAGCCAAAAGGGTCATTTTACCTTTGTAAATTTTTTGAAGGGTCATTTCCTTTTAGAATTTTACCCTTGGAAAATTCTTGAAGGACACTTACAGAAGGGTTATTTTGCCTTTGCAAAATTTATGAAGAGTCATTTCCTTCAAGAATTTTTCCCTTACAAAATTCTTGAAGGGCACCTTCAAAAAGTCAGAAGGACACTTTCAAAAGCTCTAAAAGGCACTTTCAAGAGATTTAAAGGGCCATTCCAAAAGGTTGAAGGGCAATTCTGTAGGGCAAGTGCCCTTGACAAAACTTTTGAAGGGTATGTTCAAAGGGCCTGAAAGGTACTTTTGGTAAAGAATATATGAAGTAGAGGTCCTATTTCCTTTAGGAATTTTACCCATGCAAAAAGTCTAAAAGAATTATAAATCTTCAAGAAAAGTACCAAGTTTAATTTTTACGAGGAATTTATTTTGGATAAAACATCTAAAACAATTGTCCTGACAAAGATAAAAGGAGATAAGTCTCAATTATTTTGGTAAAAGTACAAAAGACCAATTTATTCAAGAAAATTATTTCAAATAAAATGTTTGAAAAAATTATTCTGACAAAGGCAAAAATCCAAAGGCCAAATTCTTTCAGGCATCTTGCCCATGCAAAAGGTCCAATAAAGGTCAATTCTTGTGGGAAAAGTGTGAAGTCATGATCCTTTAGGAAAATTACCTTAGATATTTTATCTAAGATAATTGTATCAAGAGAATGCCCAAAAGAATTATTGTGGGATAATTGTGTTGAAGAAAATCCCAAAGTTGAAGTGTCGACAATAAAGAAAAGTTGAAGACAAATGGCCTGAGCAAATAAATTCAAAGACCAAAAGTGTAATGAAAGTAGGAATGCCAAAGACAAAGATCTGATAAATAAAGCCCCCAAAGAATTTTTTGAATTGTAAGTATGAAGATCTTGTGGACATCTTTTGATAGGCACATGGATGTCAAATTTAAGCTACAGGGACTAGCTGTTAGGATTCAAATGCTCCAGGATAGTCATCCAAACATCAATTTTTGGCCCCATGAAATAACCATTTGAGTTCAAATGGAGGTAGATATAATGGTTTACATTGACATGGATCAAGATGATCTGATGATATATGATCAAAGTTGAATAGTCAATGAAAACTAAGACAAGTACATGCATGATAAGTGTTGAGCTTGTGGGGAATGATTTAAAGATCAAACAAGTTCCTAGAGATCGAGGGTATGTGTTTAGGTGTACATAATCTAATCTACAATACATATTAAGTCAATAATTTTCAATAAAGTCCAAAATGAATATAGGATTTCCACTTGACAAGAATGCGTTAGCCTGATAGGATTGACAGAGCAAGATGTAGAGATCCCATAGAGATACCAAGTGGAACATCCTTAGGGCTAAGAATAGGTAATATCCAATCATGCCCTAGCTCTTAAATCATGATTTGATGAAGCATGTTTGCTCATCCTAGCCAAATTTGATAGTGCATAGCCAATGTTTAAAAGTTAAGGACCTTGTGAGCAAATACAAAAATGACAAGTAGTACAATTTCATGCCATACATCTCATGTAAGATCTATGACTCACCTTTGCTCAATGCAAGGATGATTAAATGATGTGAGCCAAGGTAGACTTTTCAAAGGGCCCAAATTGCATGAAGAAATAAAAAGTGTCTAGATTAGAGTCGATTAATCAACTTAGTCACTCTTAAAGCCCATAGATGCCTAGTTGGATCTAATGTGGCATACCAAATGTTAGTATATGCAAAATTTGATCTAAAAAGTTAAACATGATGGCTCTTTCCTAGCTGGGAAATTATTCAAAGTGCAAAAGAGCATCTAACTACCATTTTAGAGCATATTTTCTTAATGATCATAGATATTTTCTATTTTCATCATAATTGGAGCTTTTCAATTCTAATCAGCACAAAGAAGAGATTTCATATTCAAAAGTTTCCATGATTTAAAATCAATTAACTAGAGAACATTTCTAGATAAGTTACACATTAGGACAAAATATGTTTAGCTTTTAAAATAATTTTACCCCTCTAGTTGTGTAAGCTAGTGGTCAAGAGCATCTCCAAGTGGTTGTGAGTCCTCATCATTCCTTGTAAAAGAAGTTACAACAATGATTATTTTCTTGCAAGTGGATGAGGATCTCAAGCATGGTAAAGGGCATATTCTAGATAAAAGTATCTTGGCAGACTTGAAGGCTTGTTCTATAATTTTTCATGTTTTAACCCTTAGTTCTAGATTCAAATATGTATAAATATATGGATTGTCTTCTATTTGAGAGGTTAGTTGGCCATTGTGTTGGTCATTGGGTTGGTATGTGTCTTCCTTAGTATATGATCTTCCACATTTTGAGATCATTATTGTGTGCATTTTATCTCTCTTGCTAAGGTGGTTATAGTTGTACAACCATTAAAAAGCACTAAGAGCATCTCTATATGTCTCCCCTATCTAACATGGAAAAAATACACCATGCTTGTTCCCATGGCAACATTTTGAAATATTGGTGCATGTAAGATTTTCTTTCAAGTTAATGAAATTGCATGTGGTTCTCTATTATTTTTTGTTGATGAAGTGTAGTGATATGTTTTATAAATTTTGTTGATCAAAATTCTCATTCTCTGCTCATTACCGGTTGTCATCTTGGGCTTAGATCTAGATTATAAATCCCTTTCTATATTTTATTTGGAAATATGTTATTGAATAAATTATTAGGGCACCTTTGGTTTATGGATTCAATGGAAAAAGGTAAATCACTCCTGGTAGTTCCATTAGCTTACATTTAAGTTTTATGCATCTTTACAATAGGTGATGTCATGAATGTTGAAAGAATCCCTGCTATTTAAAGACCACCAGTGCACCATCCTCACCTTTTATAAATATATAATAATCCTACCCTATCCTACCCTATAAATAATATGCCCTTTAACTATATTAAGTGTTGTTTGCCTATAGATACATAAATATTGCATAGTTAACATGTGTCTATGTTTTGTGCTTTAAAGCCAAGTATTTCAATACTTTATTCAACCCTTATGTTGTTAAATTTTTTTTTGAGTGAAGGTTGCAATCACATTCAAATCTATCTTTAGTAGCTTGTGTCTAATATAGTGCATTTGTGAATTCCATGTGATAACCCTTCCTAGGTGGAGTGTATAAGTTTGGTTGTACCCTAGTTAAATGTGATGTTTTCTAGTAATCCCCATGGAGGTTGAATTACAGAATCTCTCCATGTGAGCAAGCTACCACGTAGGTCCTTTGACCTTGGTTCAAGTAGAGCTAAAAGTAGCAGGGAGCTGATCATACCCTTTGTAGGTGCATCTCAGTCATTTTCTAGAATCAGTCTAATCTTTATGCAAAACCCTTCCCTAACTACAATGACATACTAGTGGGTTTATCATCATTATTTATCATTTTCTCTTAAGTGTGCAAGGCCTAGTGCAAGAGGTGTACAATTGGAAACAATATCTAGTCAATAGTCTTGAACATTTTGTTGCAGTGATTGAAATGGGTCAGTGTTATCACTCCAAATTATACCCTAGAGGAGGTTATTCAGGCCTTCCTCATTCAAATGATATAATGGGAACACTCTAAGGTTGTGGTTCACCTGTAGTTGGAGTGAACCTCCAAATAAGGCTGGATTTCTCTAATGGATCACCTATACTAATGCTAAACTAATACACTTGAAATAAAATGGAGAAAGAGAATATAATAAAACCTAAAAAGTTAAGAAAGGTGATGCACCAATGATTTATGATCCTTACACCAGCTTCTGAATAACACTAAATGACTCAAAACTGATTGAAAATTAATTACACCCTCCTTAAAATAGGCTATTCATCCATCAATATTTCATATGAAGGTTACGATTATATGTATAGGTTATTAAATGGAAAACTTAAGGGTATTAAATTAGACACAATTAGTTAGTTTTCATAATAACTCACTAGTCTAGACAATGTCAACACAACATACAACCTATACAAATCTCAACTTACTAATAACATGATCAAATGAAAGGACACACAAGAGGAATAACAACTTATATCACAAATGTAGATCAATTAAGCATCAAAATCGCACAAGCATATTAGGTGTAAGGAAGGTAAATTTTAGTATTATATTGAACAAAATTCTTGAAAATACAACATTATAGAAAGTAGAGCTCAATCATACCCAAAATAGGGACCTAGACAGAGCAAATTCTGCAACATTTTTGTGCTAAAAGAGATTCTTCTTAACAATGAAACATAAACCTTATTATAATGGAAAAATATCCAAAACTTAGAGTCTGAATTGACTTTTCCTACTAATGGGGAAATTAAAATTTTAATGATGATCTAAGAAGGTGATTTGAAGAAGTAGGAATCTCCTTAGGATCATCATGGCCACCCCTATATAACTACTTGTCACATCTCCTTAAGCCTACCTTTTTATTTTATGCTCTATCTTGATCCCCATATGTGCACCAACCTTTGGATAATGATTTTGTTTAGATTCCATTGAGTTCCACCTCTTTTATTCTAATTCCCTATTTGAGCTGCCACTTTATGATTGATTTTATGAATAAATTTAGTTATATAGTCGATATTTGGCTTTTAATGGCTTTCACAGATAAATGGGCCATCAAATTCAAGTTAATGCATTGATGATGTAATTTTATACCACATGTCTCTCTTATAATATCACTTTCCTTTGTCTTAACTTTGCTATTTGGCTCAGCTTCTATTGGCTCTCGCTTTGCCACTTGGCAGCTAATCAGCTTCCATGGGCACTTAGTTTTCTGGTCTTTACCACTACTATATGTCTTTTTTCTAGTAATTATTTACTTGGACAAAGACCTATGTTTTTTTATTGATTTTGAAAAGGATCAATGGTATTGTGCCACATATAACCATCCCATAGACTCATAACTTTGACACACTACTAGGGCATGCACAAACCTCTATGGAAGATTAGGGTAGTGGGATTGTGCTATGTGGCAACATCCCACTAACCCAAAGTTTTGATATATTTTTGCATTCATACAAAATTCTCTAGGCCCCTAGCTTGTCAAGATTATAACACATGAAAGTATCCCATTAATTTGAGCTTTAGATATCTAGTGACATGGAATTTTGCTTAGGTAACTTCTTAAATAATCAACTAAGTCTCATTAGACTTTCTATACAAGACCAAGGATACTCAGAGAGTGGCGCATGGTACCAAATGACCTTTAAATAAAAAATGGAAAAATGGCTAAGTGTCTAAGAGACCTCTTTGATGAATTTTTTTTCTAACTCTTTTTCCTTTAGTCGAATCTTTAATATTTTTTGTGTTTTGTTTGGATGCCACTTGTCACCTTCTCACTCATCCAGGGGAATTGTTATTTTGAAATTTGTAGATGGATTCAAGAATTTAGGTCATCTAGATCTCTCCACATGGCATCAGCCTAAGACCTCGATGATTTGACATATTTTTGTGATTGCACAGACCATCCTAGGGCTCTAAGTTATTAGGATTTTTCCACATGGTGTCATCTTGTTAACCCACTTAATTTGGCACTTTGTTGACATAATTCACTAAGCAAATTTTATAGAAAAAGATAAAGTCATAAAGAGGTTTTCAAATAGGCCTAAGGCCATGAGAATTTCACATGTGGATCTAAGGGAAAGTTGAATAAATGACTACATTTTTCAAAAGCTAAAAAATGGCTAAGTGTTTGAAAGGCTCCTTCGAACTTGAAAAGATGTTGCTAATCCTATAACATTTTTGTTCAAGAATTTATCATTCTAAATTTTCCTCTACATCTTTCCCTAAATGACTTAAATTGAACAATATTTTCTAGGGCATTTGTTCTTCAACATTTATTTTTGAAACTATGAGTTCTGTCTCATCTCTACAACATAATGCTAAATAATTTTATAAAACATCAAAATATATTTGCAATTTTGTTAAACCTTTGAAAATTTTGTTTTAGAACACTTTTCCCTAAATAATTTCTTTGGATCTCTCCTTTTTAAAAAACTTGAAGACCAACCTCTTTGAAAGTATGCCAAATCTAAAAACTTAGCCATTTTTTCTAAACTTAGCTAGAATTTGAAGAACCTTCCTTGTTAAACTCAAATATTTTGAACTAGAAGTTAATCTTGAAATGGTGACCAAAATGGTTAACCTTCCTAAAAACCTTCAAGGTTAGTTGATTGCTAAGCACTCTAGACCAATATCCTTATACATCTATTGGGCATGGAGTCATATAAGCTTTCAAAATGCTTCATTTTGGAAACACAACCTTGCTGTAACTTGCTCAGCCTGAATGTTTGAATAACTAAAAAGAACTGAGATTTAAATTTAAAAGGACAATAAAAGCAAAGGAAAAAAAACAAATAAATGTGCCAAAGATCTAAGAGGAAAGACAAAAAACCAACTAATGTGTGACAGTACTTAGAGGAAATAATGCAACTAAACTAATATGTACAAGGATTTTGAAAAACCCTCAAGAATAATGTTTCAAATGAATCCCAGTAAGTGGGATTAGAAGCTCTTCCCCACTCAACTTGGAGAGATGAAATGTATTGATTGGTTTGAAACTAGTTATGACGTAAGGATTGCTTCATAAGGCATCAAACTTTGTATTCTTTCTGGCCTTTGATTTATCTGTATCCCTCTTGAGCACTAAATTTCCTTCATGAAATTTTTTGCTAGTGTCCTTCTTATCAAAGGTCTTCTTAGTTTGGGTATTTTGAAGCTCCATGGTGTGTATAACTTATGTTATAGTTTATTTGAGGTCTATTATCTTAGATAATCTCTTTGTGAGGAGCTCACTCTTAAATAATTCCAATGGATAGGTGAGTTCTAGTGAAGGAAACTCGAGGTATGTAGGTAACTTGGGTTCCCTCCCATATACTAGAATGAAGGGTGAATTCCCTAACACTCTCTTGGGCATGATTTGATTGACCCAAAAGGATGTTTTGAGTTTTGTGTGTCAGGTTCACTGATTGTGCTCTATTATCCTTTTGATAATGCAAATGAAATTTTTGTTCGTTGACTTATCTAGACTATTACCCTAGGGGTAATAGTTTGAGAATTGCTTAGATGGATGATATGCTAGATTTCCCACTCACTAATCTTAGTTCCAAGGAAATCTAATGGAGTTTTAGAGATGATGGTGGCTAGAACACCAAATCTTGTTATAATTCTCTCATATAAATCTAGAATTGATGCCTCATTGGTCTATTTAAGTGCTACTGCCTCCATCCATATTGTGAAATATTTTGTGGTTATGATAATCCATTTATGTCCTTCATTTTATGGTGTATTTATCATCCCAATGAATTCTAGGACCCAATGTGGAAAGGGTTGATCTTCTTGTATTGGGTGTAGTGGTACGACTGCTAACCTCTACTTACCTATAAAGAATGTGCATTTTTTATAATTCTTAACCCATGCATACACACATCTAAATAAATTATGCCAATAATATCCTACCTTCATTATATTCATGGCTATAGTCTTTGGAGAAAAGTGCCCACCAAATGGTCCATAATGAAATTCCTTTAGAACCCTATCAATTTCGCTTATCTCTATACATCTAAATAGAATACCATTTACATATTTTCTAAATAAGATACCATCTATAAAAATATAATGGATTGACTAAGATATAAAATATTTTCTTTTGACCTTATTCAATCCTTGAGGGTACTCACCGGTTTGGAGGAAGTTGGCCATATATTGGGTCCAACTAGTGGTCAATGAAGGTACACCAAGATGTTTTTCATCTTGGATCATTAAGATAACTTTATTATCATTATGCAAATATAAAGCCAAGTACTCACCCAAACATTTGAATCTTACTATCTTTGTGACCTTAATGTCCACATCATACTACATCACTTTTGTAATATACCCTACCCTTTTTTCATTCAAATATATGCTTAGGAAGAACTCTTTGACACTTGTGTGAGAGAAAAGTATATACACCTTGTAGTTAGACAAAAAAGTGTCTAAAATTATTCAAAATTATTATAATAATCAACACTTAATTTTTTATAAAGATATACTTTACCTCATAACCTTCTAAACCCCAGATAAAAAAAGCGATTGGTTGTTCCATGTCTTCATCATTTTTGCACTAGCATAGATAAATTATTGTCCATACATCCAAAGGCATAGAGAGTAAAATCTTTAGATAAATCTAGATTTATAAGGGTAGGAACTTATGATATGGCTTGTTTAATTGCTTAAAAGTTATCTTGCCTCTCCTTGGACTAGTGAAAGATCTGATTCTTCTTTAACATAATAATTAGAGGCTTTACAACATTGAAAAAATTAGGAACAAACCTTCTAATGAAATTAATCCTTCCTAAGAAGATTTGTAGCCCCTTATTGTGATTAGGTAGGGCTAATGCTATAATGGTGCTAACCCTTTCAAGATCAATTGCAAACCCTTCTTAAGAGATAATGTGGCCTAAAAGATTACTTTCATAGACTAAAAATATACATTTATTAGGGTTAAGTGAGACCCCAAACTACCTACATCTCTCAAATACTTGCCTAAGATGAGTCAGATGATCATCAACATATTTAGACAATATTGTAATATCATCAATATATATATAAGTATAATATCATTTATTAGTCTTTAGAATGTCATGTCCATGGCTCTTTGAAAAGTTACACCTACACTAGGTAAACCAAAGGGCATTTTTCTGTAGACATAAGTTACCCATTTGGTGCTAAAGGATATATTAAATTGATCCTCCTCCTTCATTATAATTTTACGATATCCAAAATATCCATCCAAGAGGGAAATTTTTTCTAATCCTACTGCCATTTACAAGATCTACTCCATGAAACTCATGTTTAGGTCACTAAAATCAACACACAACCTTATTTCTCCATTATTCATACTAATAGGGACCAAGTATGTAACCCAAGATGAATGATTAATTAAGATGATAATCCTAGCCTCTATCAACTTATTTACTCATGAGAAGCTCAATCTTGGGGTTAATGGGTGTTTACTTTTTCCTAACTAGTTTAACATCAAAAATCAACTCTATAGTGTGTTATGAAAAACCAGGGTCAAAAAAATTGAGATCATTGTATTCCCATGAAAATATGTAATCAAAATATTGGTTGAGTTTAATGAATACATGATTCTCTTCTTTATTACATACCTTACTGAGGTGGAGTCTATTCTTAAAGATGACAACTCTTTAGTAGTGTTATTGCTTGATTCTCGTGTTCATTTTCTCTCCTATAGCTTGATCATCATCATGAAAAATATTTTCAAGTGTGATCAACCCATTTGGAAGTATATTTGATTTCAATTCAATGACCTGGTCATCATAGTGCTACTATAATTTATCCATATTTCTTATAGAAAATTCAAATTCTTCTTGTAATAATAGGATAATCTGCTGATCATTGTCAAACACCTACCAATTGGTGGTGTTATTAGATATGGAAGGTCTCAAAACCACCTTGATATGTTGTTTTATTTTATCACTTTTGATTTCATAAATAATTTCAAACTAAGCACCAATAACAACCAATCTATCAACTTATTTTTTCATTTCTCTTAAGATGGATTGGATGTTGAATTCTTCAAAGTTATCTATGAGGTCCCAAAATCTATGTTTATAGGAATTAAATAAATTATTTTTTGGGTTAAATTATACCCTCTTACTTGGTTCACAACTAATTAAATATCTCCAAAGGATTTCAGATGTTTAATTCCTCTCTTTTTAGCCCATTGGAGACCATGGGTAAGAGCTTCGTACTCAATAGAATTATTTTTGCAACCAAAATGAAACCTTAGAGTATAAAAATAATTATCCTTATAGGGAGAAACCAACATGACACCTCTTCCTCCTCCATGTATACTTATATATCCATCAAAGTGCATCTACCATACTCCATCATCATGTTCATTAGTCTTCACAAGATTTAAAAAGAAAAAATCTTCTTCATGCAAGCAATGGTTACCTAAACCAACTTCTTCAATAAAATTATATGGATAAAAATCATGATGATTAGTCCCCATCCATCAATCCTCAAATTAGATATGATTTCAAAGGGTGTACTTGATTCTAGCTTAACAAGATGGTCTTATTGGTTAAAGAGTGTACAACTGACATTTATGACATTTGGCACATAAGGTTTAATATGGTTCCTAATAACTGGATCAGACCTAATGGTGACTCTAGTGCCATATATAGTTTTAAAGATTATGTGAGACAAATTAGATGATAGATACCCTCCAATCTTGGTAGTAAAGCCTCTAGAAAACATAAGGCAAAGTAGGGAGGGAGATCATCTTGAGGAATGAAAAAGTTAGGACAAGCATGTAAGGTAAGGTCCAAACTCTTTATGACACCAAGAGTCTTAATGACTTTTCCATCTAGCTAAAATACTCCTTTAGAGAGTGTCTCATATTTTAAACCTAATCAGTCTATTATCTACTTTGGCATTACCAAGTTGCCATACCCTAAATCTATCATGCAATTATGGGGTAAATGACTATCAATGATGAAAGAAACATATAATAGTGGAGGCTTCACACTTTTGTTTGGATGACCCTCCTTTGGTTGAGGGGTATTTGTGAGCACCACTTTTTGTCATTCCTTTGATGATTATTTTAAAAAAAGAGATAGACAAAGGTCCTTGTAATAGGTTATTTTATCCTAGAATGGACAAAGACTCCCACATAGGTATATTCACATTTTTTTTCTTCATATGTTCAAGAATATTTAATGAGGGAGTAACAACCTTTTGATGTAATTTGGTAGTAACATTACCTTCTTGCACTTATACTGATTAAGGATGGCCTTTAGCCTGCTCTCAACTTAATTAGTCTGAATTTATTACACCTTTAGAGTAAAATTAGGATTAACAACCTCTTAGAACATTGGAGAAGATGATGTAGGATACTCACCATCTACTAGTTCAATCTCCATAACCCTCTTCTTGGATTTACACCTAAAGAAGAAGCCTAATTCTAAGCTTTCAAATGATTTACTCCATAATACTTATCCCTTTGCCAATTTGGAAGTATAGAATCACTTTGCACTGAATATTGAGAATCTTGTGGTTGTGGTGGTGCTTTAGCTTATATCTCTTATGGTAGTGCTATGATTTATACCATCAATGTTTGGTTGAGGATGCCATTAGGATAAGTGGTTTGATAATGGGTAATATTATATAGAAATCAACATTCATAGGCCCATACTATATTATTTTAGATAGGGACTAAGGCCTTATATGTGCTGGCAACATTGGTATTGAAATATTGACAGGGATTTATAGGGGTAATTTGGCCTTAGCCTTAGAGATTTCCCTGATATGGTAGCCTATTATTTTGATAAGGTCCTTGATATGGAGGCTTATCATTCTAGTAAGGTTGGTAAGTTGCTTTATATGGACTATAATTTTGAATTTGCTACATTTCAAGAGTAACTAGTTTGTTTCCAAAATTTTGGAGAAGGCTTTTAACCTCTTGTAGATTACTTGATGGGATAGGATCAAATTTATTTTTTCTTGGTGGATATTTAGTTGGCACTAGAACATGTGCTAATGTAGGTATTTGTGGTGAAATTTGGTTGCACTTTTAGGAAAATGAGCATTAAAGGTCTTGGTGTAATTTTTCTAGCTTGAATAAGACTATTTTCAACCATAATGGCTACCTCATAGCATCTGGTAATGTTCTACCACCCATTGATTGGATCATCATAGAGACATAACTATTCAAGTCTCTAAGATAATAAAGAAAATCATATGTAGATGTAGGCCTTACAAATAATGGGATCCTATCCCGTGTCCTCTAAAATCTAAGATTTAAATTAGCCATGTACTCATGTGGTGCTCTCTTAATAGTAGTCATCTATTGGACCAAGGATAAATGGTCCAATTTATCTTCAAACTATTTGTATAGAGCTTCACCTAGCCCATCCCATGAGTTGATAGAGTTAGGATTCAATCTCGTATACCATTGGAGAGCCTTCCCTTTGAATGAGGATGATAAAATCCTAATACAAACATTCTCTTTATTAATATGATGTATTGAATAGATATTAGAAATATCTATAATGTGCTCTATAGGTATGGTAGTATCCCCACTAGTCAAATAGTGAATACTCTTGAGGGATGAAATGGGTATATCATCATATTGGGAAATGTTTAGTCGGATTAATCCATTGAAAGGAGTAAATACATGATTTTTAGGGGTAGCCATGTAAAGGAATAGAAGAAATCTTGCTCTTAGTCAAGGAAATATATGAAAAGGGGGCATACATTGAGCTCTTAAGGAAGGTTGTCTAAGGTCTTTAGATTTTCTCACAGGAGACAATGATGCTTTAGTTACTCTTTTTCTGGAGGGAGGTATAGGCAACTCAAAAAATTAGATATTATCTCTTGAATAAGCTCTTATTATTTTGGGCATGAAAATATTTTGGGAATCGTCTGCTAGGGAATCATAAATTTTTGGAGTTACCAAGTGCTTATTTGATGTCTTCAACCCTGAATCTTGCCAAGAGTAACACCAAATTCTCAGCTAAAACCTTCTAACTCAATGGATTAAGAATAGGTCCAACTAGGCATTCTAAAAGATATTATCACTCTAAATTTCACCATAGAGTAGGTTGTTTACACCTTCCTCATTCAAATGATACAATGGGAACACTCCAAGGCTATGGGTCACCTTTAGTTAGAGTGAACCTCAAAATAAGGCTGACTTCCTCAAATGGATCACCCAAACTAATAATAAACTAATACACTTGTAGGAAAAGGGATAAAGATAACATAATAAAACCTAAAAACTTAAGAAAGGTGATGCACCTATGATTTATGCTCCCTACACTAGCTTCTTAACAACACTAAATGACTCAAAACTGACTAAAACTTTCTTACACTCTCCTCAAAATAGGATATTCATACATCAATATTTCATATAAAGGTTGTGATTATATGAAGAGGGTATTGAAGGGACAATTGAAGGGTCTTAAATCAAACAAAATAAGTTAGTTTCCATAATAGCTCACTAACCTAGATAATGTCAACATAACATACAACCTATATAAAACTTAGCGTATTGATAATAATGTGAAATCAAAGGACATACAAGAGGAAGAAAAACTTCTATCACAACTGTAGGTCAATTAAGAATGAAAATCACACAAGCATATCAAATGTAAGAAAGGTAAATTTTAGTCTTATATTGATCAAATAATTGAAAATATATCATTACAGAAGGCAGAGCTTAGTCATACTAAAAATAGGGATCCTAGATAGAGAAAATTACATAATATTTTTATACTAAAAGAGAGTCTTATTAATAATGAAACATTTTCTTTCTTATATAGGAAAAACATCCAAAGCTTTGGGTCCAAATTGGATTTTCCTAATAATGGGGTGGTTACAAATTTGAATGATGATTTGGGAAGGTAGTTTGAAGAAGTGGGAATCTCTTTAGGATCATCATGACCATACCTATGTAACTACTTTCCACATCTTCTTGAATATACCTTTGTCTTTTATGCTTTGGCTTGATTTCCATATGCATGCCAAACTTTGGTTAATGATGTTATTGAGATTCCATTAAATTACACCACTTGTCTACTCATTCCCTTGTCAAACTACCACTTCATGATCAAATCTATGAATAAATTTATTTATGAAGTCAATCTTTGACTTTTGATGGATTTGATGGCTAGATGGGCCATCAAATTAAAGTTAATGAATTGATGACATCATTTTATGCCACATATCTCTCTTCTAGCATCTCTTTCCTTTGTCTTCACTTTGATATTTAACCCAACTTCTATTGGCTTTCACTTTCCCACTTGGAAACTAATCAACCTATATGGTCCCTTGGTTTTTTGGTCTTTGCGCCATGTGTCTTTCTTTCAACACTTATTTGACTGGATGAAGCCCTAAGTGTGTGTTAAATGATCTTACAAAGGAGTAATGGGGTTTTTTCATGTGGCACCATCTAACTAACTTGAAACTTTGACACATTATTGGGGCATGCACAAAACTCTTTGAAAGAGTGAGATAATGATATTATGCTACTTGTCAACATCCTACTAACTCAAAGTTTAGATAGATTTTTACACTTGTATAGAATGCTCTAGGCCTCTAGGTTTTCAGGATCATGACATGTGGAAGCATCATGCTAACCCAGGTTTCAAATCTTTGTTGACATGGATTTTTTTTAGGTGACTTCTTGAAAAATATACTAAGTCTCGATGGAATTTTTGCATAGGCCCAGGGTTATTTGGAGAGTGACACATGGTACTGGGTGACGTTTAAAGAAAAATTGGAAAAATGGCTAAGTTTTAAAGATTCACTTTTGATGAAAAAATATTTTAAGTCTTTTTACTTTGGTCTAAGATTTAAGAATTTTTGTGTTCTATTTGGCTACCACTTGTCACCTTCTAACTCACTCAGGGGCCTTACTACTTTGAACTTGGTAGATGGCTCTAGGACATTGGGTTATTAGGATTTCACCATGTGAAATCATCTTATGACTTTGATACTCTAATATATTTTCACAACTATACAGATCATCCTAAGGCTTTGGGTCACTAAGATTTTACCACTTGGAATCATCTTGCTAACATACTTACTTTGGCACTTTGCTGACATCATTTACTGAGAAAATTTTGAAGAAAAAGACAGTCCTAAAAATGTTTTTGAATAGGCCTAGTGCCATATAATGATAACATGTAGCTCTAGGTCAAAAGTTAAATAAATGACCAATTATTTGAAAGACTCATTTGAACATGAAAAATTATTGCTAAGCCTGCAACATATTTATTCACAAATATATCATTCTAAATTTTCCTCTGCATCTTTCCTTGAATATCTTAACTTGAACAATCTTTCCAAAGGTATTTGGTCTTTATCATTTGTTTTCAAAACTATGAGTTCTGACTCATCTCTACAACATAACACCAAACAATTTTCTCGAACATTGAAAGAACTTTAAAATTTTGTTAAACCTTTGAAACCTTTTTTTGAAACCCTTTACCCCAAATAATTTATGTAACTCTCTCCTTTGAAAAGATGCAAATACCAACCTCTTTTAAAATATGTTAAGTCTATACTAAGCCATTTTTCCTAAACTTAGCTAGAATTTGAAGAACCTTCCATGTTAAACTCAAGATTTTGGAACTGGAATTTGGTCTTCCAATGGTCACCAAATTTTTTTATATTCAAGCCTTCCAAGAAGAGCATATCATGGTACTCTAGATCAGCCTTAGGATTTGAATATGAGGTGATGATGGTAGTAGAAAAATTCTTCAATCGATAGGAGAAAATCACAGAGAGTACTTGGTGGGAGAAAAAAGTTAGGAGCTGATTTTAGGGAGTGATAACTATTAATAGGTTTCCTTGGGGTACTTATAAAAAAAACATTCACCCTCTTGTATTAATGGTATTTGGTAGTTTGTTTATTGTGGATTCAATTTTTAGTTGGTGGTTCAATATTGTCCTTTATTTCCCAATTTGGAGTTAAATTCAAAGCTCATGAATGCATGCCACTTAGTAGATGAAATGAGGGTAATGCAATGTTTTAAATTATCTAATTAGGGTAGTCTCCCACTCCATTAATGTTTAGAGTGTGGTAGGCACATGACCACCTCATATTTAAAGATTCTTAGGTATTTCTTACTTCATACCACAAGCCCTATGTTTATTAGCTTATGTGGCATTGATAGACTCCTAGGTATGGCCTAACATTTTGATATTATACCCTTAAGAGGGAAGAGATTCTAGTTGGGGATGTGTGGCTTCCTCTGATTATCCCCTATGATTCCATCTATACATAATTCTAACCATCCTAGGGATTTTAAGGGGCCCACCTATTAATATGAATAGTTATGCCATGTGGCATACTATGATATGTCAAGATTTACTAGGATTTGAAATATTTATCAGATTAAGGAGATTGATTACTTTAACAATATGCCACATAATGTTCCTTCATTATGTTGAGATCTCCAAGTTTTTAACATCTCTATCAAAACTAGGAGACTGACATGTCTAACACAAGGGACATCTCATTGGATAGATTTAGGCACCTCTAATCTTTAGGGCACATGGTGTGCTTTCATTTGGTCAAGATGTCCTAGGCTCTAAAATCTTTATCAAGACTAGGAGACTGATGCATATGACAAAAGGGAGATCTCATTGGTTAGATTTGGGAACCTCTAATATTTGGGGCACATGATGTGATTTCATTTTATTAGTTTTTTTAGGCTCTAACATACTTGTTAAGATCAAGATACTGACCATTTCCCCTCTAATTATCATGGCATTCCCTAGTTAGATCTGACATCTTTGTCAATTTTGGGAGATTGAACATTATAAATTTGGTGTAGGCTAATTGGATAAAGTACTAACAACTTCTGGCCCTGTGTTGCATGGTGATTTATCATTACATCAATATATCCTAGGCTATGAAATCTTGGTTAAGAGTAGGAGATTGACACATCTAATGAAAGGGCACATGGCTTATTTTCATTAGCCATGTCCTAGCATCACTGAAAACTATCCACATGACATCCCTTCATTGCACCATTTACCTCTGTGAAAAACCATGAAAATGACTAAGTGAAAAATAAAAAAGTGAAACCAATTAAATGCTCACCTGGATACCAGTGAGATCCTAAGGGACACATAGGACTCTAGGTCCTAATACTCTAGGAAGGGATTAAAACTTTGAGGAAATTTTCAAGTGAGAACAAGCTTGAAAAGTTAGTGCATTAAATTTCCTAAGTAAGGCCAAGTTTGACATATTGATGGAACATTATCAAAACTTGGTGTAGTTATTCTCAAAAGTCCCTAAAGTTCCCAACTAGAGTCGATCAATGATTACAAATTAACCACATGATTTGGGAAAACTAGGGTGACAAGTTTTAAAGACTTGCATCTAGGGACACATTAGAATGAGATGATGGGTCTGAGAACTTTGAATCAATTTTTTTTAAGATCCTCCCATTTCTTAAAAAGGGGACATGTTGGCCATAACAAATGGTGACTTCTATGGGGAAAGTGGTGTCGAGCACTTAGAACCCAAGTTGTTAATCATTCATCCCTACACAAAACATAGATTTTAAGAGAGATATTTATACATATCAAAAAAAAAGGGTGTTAAATTCATATATATAAAGTGACATTATAATATTTTATATCAGAAAATAACACCAATGTGTGTAAGAAGTGGAATTCAATTGACTTGTCTAATTTTGGATTTCACTCAAACAACCAAGATCAAGTTGGGAATCTAGATTTATTTAAAGCCATTAATGGTTTCATGGATGTTAGGGGAATGGTAAAATCATTGCTCTACTAATAGCCAAGTGTCGATGCCCTAATAGATATGCCTCTAGTCCCATTCAAGGCCTTGTTCTGCTATTATTTAGGTCATAAAGCCTGTGATGGAAGTTGCATGAATATCCCTTTCAAATAAGACTCAAAATTTAATTCTATGGGTTTTTTTAATATTCTTTCAAGGTTCCTTATGAAGATATTTAGTTGTATTATCCATTGAGGGTTTCAGACCAAGCCAAGGGTGATAGGATGATGAGGAAGATATGAATACCCAATTGATCTTAGATTGTCTTAGATGGTCTAACTCTTTTAATAAGATGTTTACATTGACTATAGCTTGATGGCCTCTATTGGGATGTGAGCTATTATAAAATACACTTATTTTTTTGAGATTCATTGGCCTCTAATATCTAAGATTTAAAAGACTTACTCATCATCTCTAACTTATTTGAAGTGAAGACTCAAATTTGGCCTTCAACAACTTGATAATTCATTTCAAGATTTGGTCATTATTTAGAGTGGCTAATGACCTCTCTTCTCTAGGGATACCTTATGGTGGAGATTAATTTATTTATTTAAAATGAGGAATAGGTCCAAGCCAAGGTTAGTAGAGTATAGCAAACATCATCAGGACACCATAAAACTGAAATAAAAAAACAACAAAAATAACAACACAAGAATTAAACACACAACTAAAGAAAAGTAGCCTAATATATAGATTACCACCCTTTATCGAGGTTATTCTAAAATTACATTAGATGGGAAAACTAATAAGTAGTGCTTTAGGAACTATTCATTTAGCAATAGAGGCATTTCATTTCCCTTGATTTCTTTAAGGTGAAAGGTGTTCTAGCCTAGGATCTCATCTATTTGATAGGGGCCAATCTAGAAAGGATCAAACTTTGAGTGTTGGCCCTTTTTTTATGAGCAATATCCCATATTGATAGTAAATTAGAGATTATAAAAGAATTGATCTTAGACCTTTTATCAAATTATCATTTGATAATAATATGATGTTTTCTAAAGCTTAATAGAGCTTCATCCTGACTTTCCTCTAATTGAATGACATTCAGGATCCTAGAGTTTACTTTATCATATGGTTCCATAAATTACTACATGAACTGATAAGTTGGTAGTCTGAGTGTGATCGACATGATTAGATATAATACATAAACTAGAATGAAAGGAGATCTCTGAGGGATTGTTTATACCTAGTGTGACCATACCATATTGTGAACTTTAGTAATGAGTGACATTCCCAAGGTTTAGCACCTATAAAATTTTTGATGGCATATATTATATTCTTATTGGTAGACTCTACCAATCTATTTCCTTGAGGATAGTGATTGGATGAGAACCTCAATAGGATTCCATTATCATAGGTTCATTATATAAAATTTATAGACTAGAAGGCAAAATTGTTATCACATACCAAGAAGACCAAGACCTCAAACCTAGTGGTTATGGTGTCCTCCATAAACTTGATGAATTTGGTAGTGTTACTTCTCTTTATTGTATCTACCTGAAACCATATTATGAAATACTTTATGGCCATGAGGACAAAATTTTAGCCACCTGATGAATTAAGGTTGATGACTCTGATGAAATCCATCCCCCATTGGGAAAATGGTATTAATTCCACCATGGGCTATAGTGGAATTACTACATGAGTTTCCCTCTTGGTGAAGGTTTGGCATTGATGGTAAATGTGAGTATGGGCATAAACATCTTTAAATAAGGTAGTATAGTAGTATCCCAAATGAATAACTTTGTGTTCCATGGTGTTTTCTACAGCGTGACTAACTCCTACTCTTTCATGGAAACTTTCTATCACTTGGTTTCATCCAATGACAAACATCTGAGGTAAATTCCTTCATGATTCCTTGTGAAGAGAATTCCATTCTTTAGCATATATTGTGATACCTTCAAATAGAGAGATCTATTCTAAGTATGGTTGAGTATAAGAGGTGTATTTATCTAGAGTAGGAAATGAATAATTATGGCACACCAGTCTAGTTGTGGCACTAGCTCTTGGTCTACATGGTGTATAGTTATCCTTGGGTCTATTTCAGTTAACAACTTGGTAAGACCTTATCCTCTAACTAATCTATTTGATTTAATCTCTAAGTAATATTATTTTAACTTTATCATCCATAGGCCTCTATGCTTTCCCAACTCATTCTACCCCAACATTTGCTTGATGGCCAAATCTGAATGACTGCATGCACCTTGTTTTTGAGAATGTAATTTATGAACTTTTTCATAGCTTTGATTAGAATGTAGGATTATTTTTAGAGTAGAATGTGTCAGTTCTACATCATTGAGATTTGTGTTCATGAAAGAAACATGATGTTCCTCTCCATATAATCTTTAGGTGAGGTAGGCAATGATGGTGTGTTCCTAAGTAAATGGGTAAATGTTTGTTGTTAACTGATTATCAACTGTATCTTCAACTAGTTTTGCACTTAACATAGAGATTCCTAAGTCTAAAGATGTTAAGTTTAATTTCTCATTTATTGCATTATACTCAGTTATCATGTGTTTAATGTGAGACTCTTTTTCCACTTTGATTTGATTGGCTATCCCTCTCCAACATAGCCACACGTGATAGAAATTTGTGGCCATGTACCATTTAGGGCTTTAGACCAATCTATAATAAGGAGCATGCCATAGGCCTTGAGAATATTTATCACATAGATGTTTATGAAGTGTTGAATCCTAGAATTAGATTCCAATTATATGTGGACATTTAGGAACTCACCCACCACTTTGACTTCATATTCATCTAGTTAAACCATTACCTTATTCAACTTGATAAGGATTAACCCTAACTTCTCATAGATGCTTGCTAGCATTAACTTAGTTGAGGCTCCTAAATCCATAAAAAATTATGTAGGTTTTTGCCAAACAATATAATGGTCAAGAGGAAGAAAGACACTTCCATATTATTCTTGTGAATGAGAACATTAGTATGGGCTGCTTTTGGTTTTGTATGAGTTTGTTGAGTCAGCTTCTTAGTTAGGGAATTTAGTAAAAGATCACATTGATTTGTGATCTAAGCAAGTTCATGAAGCATGATGTTGGATTTGATATTTTTCATGTCCTATATTATATTATAACCTCCTTATTTCTGGACCTATAGGGATTCCATGAGAGATTTAGGTTTTTGAGGCCTTAGGAGAGATGGTCATTCCTACCACTTTGGTTTGGTGGGGTCACATTATTATTTTGGGGAGTTGATTTACTGAAAGGTTGTTGTGGTTGCCTATTCTTAAGGGCATAGTTACTCCTTTTAAACTCTTGAAATGCATGCACCTCACTAATACCCCCTTTTATCTCATTTTATTCTTGGTTAGGGAATTCCATGGTTTCCAACACCATGATAGTGCTAGGGGATTTACCTGCATTAAATGATTCTAGGTGATTAGGGACCACCTCATACTCTTCTATTTCCTTATGAAAGATCTCAAAAACACAGTAGAAATCTATGCAATCAAGTTCTCCATGGAAATATATACTATGCACTCAACACTAGTTAGCTAGGGCTATTTAAAAGATATTGAGTTATGGTAACCTATTGGGCAAGGGTTCTTGTGGATTGTGAGATGGTTGTAGTTCATATTTGGTCTTTGATATGTGAATTTCTTACCATAACTCTCTACATTGGAGCTACTTATATACCTTTATATCCTAAGGAAGTCATTATTGAGTTTTTATACCATTTGTTGAATGCCATCTAGTTCATGCTTTATGGAATCTGAGGGTATGGTTTGGGTGTTATTAGCTACCACCAACATCACCTAGTTATTATAAATGAGGATTTATTTCATGGTTTTCTAGGTTAAGGAAACCTAAGTGTTTGTTTGATGCAACATGACTCAATAGGAGTTGATTTTTTATGGGGAACTACTAAGGCATGGGGATATTTTGATTAGCATTGGGAAAGAGGCTCAATATAGGAATTTATGATAACACATTAAGAATGGGAGACATAATTTGACATTGTGAGTTTAACTGCTTGTCTACCTTAATTTCCCCTACATGGGCTAGGGGTATGTCCATTATTAATAAGTCTCACCTCAAGAACATAATCATCCAAGTGTCCTAGCCATTTTTATACATTTCAAATTCTAGTTAGGGGTTGGGTTGGTAGAACATGATAACCCAACTATACATATTTTAAAATATAGTGTTGAATCTCCTAATAGGATCACTATGTTCATGTTTAATGCAAGTGAATTTTTTGTATAGGACACTAGGGTTGATCACTTACCCAAACTAGGTGAGGAAGGTAGTATTGAAATGGTCCTAGCTACAGATCAAGTTCTTAGGGATGTTGAAGAGCTAGTCATAACATAATTTCACCAATGTTAAGGGGAACATCCTACATGCCACATCCTTGTGTTCTACATTTAGAAGCCTTAGGGTGGTCTTGTAGGAGGTCATATGCCCTTTAACAATTTATCCTACATCATGAGTGAAATAGGGAAGATTCATCTTGAGGTTTTTGGGTAAGTTGTGGACAACTCTGGGAATATTAATGGTTTACTTGGATAACTAGGGTTTTAGGAGAACCATTTTGGGTAGTCTATTTGGGGGAGACTAAGAGGATGAGCTAGTGGGGACTACTATACGTCTTATTCTAAGTCTATCAAGCCTGGGTCTTCTATGTAATATTAAGGGTAAAACCACTAGCTAGCCATGATGGGACCTAACTCTTGTGATGGGTGAACTAGACTCCAAGGTGATTCATACAAAAGTAATAGTTAACATGTTACCATTAACAAGCATAATCTCCAATAAAACAACACTCAATATATAAATTCTTGAAGGCCCTCATTCTAGAGCCAATTATTATGTGTGTTTAACATGCAATAGCTAAGGGAGTGTAAAGGAGGGGAAAAAAGACTCAATAAATAGAATAATTATTTCAAGGTCTATATTCTTACTGACAATTATTCTTAAAAATAAAAGACCCTCCTTCTAGTGCCAACTGCTATTTAGTATAAGATCCTACTTTAAAAATACTCATGAAATTGGGTATTTTCAAAGAGAATAATGGGAACAATAATGGACTTTCATCCTTCATTTTAGGTCTAATGTGAGATCAACCTAGGGCATAA
This sequence comes from Torreya grandis, assembly GCA_037957365.1. Taxonomy (NCBI): domain Eukaryota; kingdom Viridiplantae; phylum Streptophyta; class Pinopsida; order Cupressales; family Taxaceae; genus Torreya; species Torreya grandis. The sequence goes on along the minus strand of JARHVA010000720.1, from coordinate 3,376,580 downwards.
TTAAAGGTAATTGGATTCACTATGGAGCCTTCCTGGAATAGTATCTAAGAGATACAATGTCACCACTAAAGATGCAATACCAACTATTTGAGATGTAAGTTACTTGTTTTATTCTACTGATATGTTAATGTATTTCACTTTACTATTTTATAAAGTAAAGGAAAGGTAGTTCAAGTTATGAAATAAACACAAAAGTGAAGGGAAGAGTAAGGAAGGGAAGAATATTTATAGGTCAAAATGAGATTAATGTTTCAACAACTAAATCCAATTCCTTTACCATAATTATACCACTATGTACTAATTTTCAATAAAGTTTTAAACTCAAAAGTACATAATGAGAAGAGTCTTGGGAATCAGGGAAGAATGCCTAAATTGTGAACCCCTCACTAAGTTTTAATATATAGAATCCCATAGTAGATAACATAGAGACTTGCAAGTAAACCTATTGACTAACACACAAATTACAGATATTATAATGAAACTAAAAAGGGTTCATAATGAGGTTATAATAGACAAGCACTAATTAACCATTACATTCATTAAGTGATAGAGCAATAGTTTAGTTATATTAACATTAAAATTCATTAAAAAATGGAGATTATAACACTTTGATACACAAAGTATTGATTTTATAGAAAGCTAAAAATTATATTAGTTAAAAAACAAGTGTTTTTATAATAATATCGATCATGGCCAACTTTTCACAATCTAAAAGAGTGAAGGAGAAAATAAGTGAAATCATGGCTTAATTTTGACAACACTTTGGAGTTAAGAATTATCAACCATAAAAACATAATGCAATTACATTTTTAAAAATGAGTATGGGGACTCACCTCCAAGTAGTGTGATATTCCCATCTTAGGTCATGATGACCACTCTTGGTTTTTATAACTACATAATTAAAAAAAAGGTTAAAATCCCTTTTGCCCACTTTAAAAATATTTTCAAGGTATGAATTAACCAATATGTGTAGGCAGTATAAATGTGTTGACTCCCAACTAATTAGAATTTATTTCTTTGGCCTCCTACACTACTAACATGAGGTTGAAATCCAAGTCCAATTTGGAGAGGTTCATTGGAGGATATCTAAAGATAGTCTCTAACTAGGGTATGAACATTTAGTAACCCTAGAGGGGAGCCTCCATAGCCACCTTGAATTTGGCACTTTGCTGATGTTTTCTATGGACTGGGTTGAGATCTTGCGACTACCTAAGCTCCCTCTTTATTCACCTTGGCCACCTTACACCTCATAACCTAGCTAAAGTGACCTAGGTGGACCCCAAATTCATCCCTATCCCATAAAGTACCATAAAAGTGAAATAACATTAAGATATTAACCTTAATGAAGTAGGTCAAAATCTTCTTCTTGCCATCTTCTAGGGGGTCTATCACATTTTGGGCCAAACCTAATTGATCCTCCATTTTGGCCCTCAAAATCCTAGTGTATGTCTAGTATAAACTAATGTTTGAAGTGGGCATTAAATAAAACTCAAGGAACATGACCTTATGAAAGATGAAAACTAGCTTCCTACATTTTCTCTCAATAAGTGAAATTCTCTCCAAGTAGGATTGGGTCCATTGGATGAGCACCTAACCTTATGTTAAAGTCTCCACCTCCTTTCCTAAGGACATAAATAGATGTTGAAGGGCATCCTTGACATGTCCAATTAACTCAATAAGGAATGAGATCTTAAATTGTGCTTATAAGGATTGAACCTAATTATGCATGTCTTCTAGTAGCTTCTTTGATAAGTCATGGGTAGACCAGAGAACTAAGATAGGATCCTTAGCCACCTTCTCCTCCCATGTGAAAGTACTCACCTTGGTGAGGGAGAATAGATCTATTTGGGTCTACCATACCACATGGTTAACCTTTTTCATCAATTTCTATGTGAGAATTCTCTACATACTCCTCATGGTGTGATCAAAATCCCACTGCACATCTAGACCACCTTTCTTCATCATCTATGACACCTACAACACTGGGACCATTGCTTAGGAATGAGGAGGTATTGGTGGGGTTGTAGATATGGTAGTGATAGGTTAATAATGAGGTGAAAGGGGTATGGAGGAAGCATAAGGTGTTAATAAAGGAAATAATGGAGGAGGATGAGGAATAGGGGTGTAGGGAGGAAATATAAATGGGGAGGCCTAGGGGAACATTTGTGCTTGTGACTAACCTTGGGTCATGCCAAATTGAGGGGTGATGACTTCCAAGAGAGGGGTGTTAGGAATCAATGAAGATATTGGATGATTAAATCTAAATCCCAAGATGCTTGAGGTGTTGGAGAAGGGAGGTCAGGGAGCAATGTGAGGATCCACTAGGGTCAATGCTAGAGGAACAATAGAAACTAATGGAGGAGGTGTAATTAGAGAAATAAATAACTATATTAAATTCTAAACATGAGCTACCTTATACTTTTTCCTTGGCTCAATTCCAAATGCTATAGTGAAAGGAGTAGAGGTATAAGAGAGCACAGGGGCTAATTAAGGTAGTTGTTAGGGGACTAAAGGAGTCACTGGGAAGGCTTAGGGAGTATAATATGTGTACATGCATGTGATCAATTGTGATATAGTTGGGCAATTGATAAATATGGGGAACTCATGAGCTCTTGAACCTAAGGAATGACTAGTGGGGGTACTAGGGAAGTTCCAAGTTGGGGAATGGATGAAGTGAATAGAAATGAAGAAGTGAGGACATTATGCATGGCTGAGGCTAGAAGAATTTGAGTTAATAGTGGAGGGGTGAAATGGGGAAGATCATAATATTTATTTGAATAGACCATTAAGGGAATAGAGAGCTATGTGGTGCCATGTAAGACTACTAAAGAGTGGGGGGAGGGACTTGTACTAGTGTCTATTGTTGGTCTTTTCCCAAGATCATTTATTGGTTACTACCAATGTCTAACCTCAAAACCTATATGGATTGGGGTTGAGTTACTTGGGCTGAGATGCCTATTGCTAAGTCACCTAGGTCTAAACTACTTAGGGTTGAGTTAGCTAAGTTTCTAGAGGTGAAGGAAGTGGAACCACAGGGTGAGTAGGAGGAGCTTGAGAGGGAAAAGGTACTAGGATCCCCTATATAATTATTCAATAATGTTGAGAAGGAGCTACCTCAATGTCTTCTCCCAACCAAGTGGATGCAGAGGGAGTAATAGTTAGTCCAGGTTTAACCTTTCTACCCTTCTTTCTATGGGCCTTAATTTGAGCTAATACTTCCTATTCATCTACCACATTTAGGTACAACTCATCACCTTATTCAGGTTAGTGGATATAACTAACATTGAGGTGAGTCAAGTACATTTCCAAGTGGGCTTTGATCATGCCCCATGGGTTCAAATCTCATGGCTCAATTCTTCTTAGGGCAAAAGAGTCTCACCCAACTACCATATTTTGGAGAGGAGGGAAGGCCTTGTACTGATGGTGTTAAATGGTGATCGATAGAGGTGATCAAGCCTTTTACTAGAAACTAACACAAAATCAAAATATTCTCTCCACTAATTGGTATACAATCTCCTATCTTTTAAGATAATCTGGGACATCATATGGCAATTAGATGGTCACCTTGAGAATTCTTATGACTCAAATCACAATGTCCTTTTAATAATATCAGTAGTCACCAAAGGTAACATAGGATCCCTTGATTTATTTATATAAATGAGGCATATGGGCCTTGTTCATTGCATTGTACACCACTGGGTAGAAGGACTCATAGATATCTTGGATGCGGTTTCTATAGTGATGGATATATAAATTTTAGAAGATAACATGGATCACTGATCCTCCAAGAACCCATACTAAGAAAGAAAATAGCTTAAGGATGAGCATCTCAAAGACTACGTCTATGAGGTAACTCATCAAGTATAAATAATTTCTTGCCTAGGCATATGTTATGGCCTTGAACATGTTGAAATCAACCACCCTTCCTAGGTTAGGGACTTATGAGCAATCCAAAATAACATGGATTAGGGGTACCCACAAGATGTTGACATGTAAATAGTTTGGGGCTCCAAACAATTGATTCAACATAATCTTGCCAACATAAATCCCCTTCTTAAAGTTTTAAACCATGTATACGTTAGCATCCTCCTAGTTTACCCACTTAAAATCTATGTTCTTGGCCCATTCCCTAAGGATGCCATGGATCAGGTAGGAATTAGTCAAAGCCTTCACCACATCTATGTCATATGTGAAGGTGTACTCTAGGAGATTGCAATAGGCCTTAAAAGTGGCCCCAAATATGTTTATGCTCTAGTTCTTAGAAGTGGTTGAGTAAACCATGTCATGGATTCCATTTTGCACCTACCTAGCTATCATAAGTATATAGATAAACACATCAACATAGGGGAACACTTTTGGCTTCATTGTAAACCTATCTAGACAACAATTCTCATATGCCTGCAGGGCATCCTCAAACTCCAATTCTTCCTCATTGTCATTATAGACACCTAAAACTAGCCACAACTAGGTCTCGAATGGACTTTAGACTGATTATTACCAACTATTATAAATTAATCCTAGTAATTATTAAACATCCCAAATTTGGAAATGTGTCATTCATTAAAGCTCAAAATTGTATTGAGGCATCCCTATTTGGGGTACTATCTTTTATACAATAATAACCTCTCATAAATTCATCCCTAATCACCTTACGACATCAAAACTATCAATTTAGCTTATAGACCTATTAAGTGGGGTAATTTCACAATTAATTAAATATTGAAAGAGCTAAAGGCTAATCAAAATCAATTAAATTAATTAAATAAGATTAAATGCCTAGTTGAATTATTCATTTAAAACTAATTAATATCTAAAAAAGGAAATTCTAAAAATCAAAATAACCTAGCATTTCATCATTATCTTTATGAGTTGCCAAAATATCTCAAAATATCCCAAAATGTCTAAATTGAAAACTATGATAAGTAATTGAAAGTCATAATTGCATGACAACTTTAAACTAAACTAGAATTAGTCTCAACTCAACCTTCTAATTTGAGAATTATGATTGGTAATTGAAAGTCATAATTGCATGACAACTTTTAACTCAACTCAAACTTAAATCATCTTAGGTGAGAGTTAATTCATAAATCTATAAATACAAGGCCATTCCCATTCATAAAAAAGAATAAAAAACTCTCATAATCCAAAGATTTAATGCTAATTTGGAGAGAGATAAGCTTTGCAATAGTGTTATATTGCCAAAATCTTGAGCCAAAGCAATTACAAGCCAAATAAAAGCCAATTGTGCCAAGGAGAGAAGGAGCCACTAAGATTAATTTTCCAAAGGATTATTGATGCATGATCCAAACAAGCCACTCAACAAAACATTTGGAACTCCCAAGGAAGGTAAAAGATTTGTGTCTTTTATGTTTTAGTTGTGCTTTCATCTAGTTTTTTCTTACTTAAGCTCTCTCTAGTGTCTAGGTTAGAGGTGTTAGGATTTAGTGTGTTTATTTAAGTTGTTTTATAAGACTAACATGCTACTAAACTCCTCTCTATGTATTAATTTTTCACATAATGGCATGCTTGATGGGACAAATAATGAGGCAGTTATAATGGATTTTAGTGTGTTTTATTAGGATTTTCTATTTTCCTACTAAAAATAGTTGATACAAAGATAATAATTTTTTTCACTAGTTTGATCTAAATGTTTTAATATAGGTTAGCCTTGGACCTATTAACAAACTCCAAATTTTTTGTGAAGAACTGATGCATATTTTAGAAGCTATGATCAAAACATCGACTTCCACTTTTATTTTCTATTTTCCTGCTAAAAAACAACAGTTAAAATAGATCTAATTTTTAATATATTTAATTTTTTTTTGAATTTTTGATAGATTATTCTTACTAGATTCATCCTAATTGTCTCAAAATTTCATTGATATCTGATTTGTATTTTAGAAATTATGATTATTTTAGTCACTATCTATTTTTTCTGAATAAACAACTGTTAAAATAATTATATTTTTTAATCCATAAACTATTTTTCTAATTTTTTATAGGTGGTATGATATGTGTTATATAAATTCTATATATATTTCATCAAAATATGAATTACAATTTTTGAGATATCATTATTTTAATAACTATCCCTTTAATCTGTTAATTTTTTATTTTAGGTGTTTTCTAATTTTGGTTTAAGTTTGCAAGTTATTTTTTTTCTAACTTGTAGGTATTTGGGAGATTTCCAATATTTTAAATTTTTAGGTTCTGATTTTTCAATATTTCATAAAAAAAAAGAAAAACCCTCTAAAAATTGTAGGACCCAAGATAAAAAAAGGCACAAATTTTCAATTGGTTAAGTCTTGTATACTTTATTTGGTGCCTAAAAAGAATTTATATGTTTTGTGCTTAGTTATTTATGAAAGGTTTTTACAAGTTTTAAACAAAGGCCAAAAGACCAAAATTTCATGAACATTTTTCTTTGGTGTATTAAAATAAACACTCACACTTATATTACATACTCTTAAGAGTGTTTTTGTTTTATGCTTGTTCTTTCAAAATTGTTTATTTTCGCAAAATTATTGATGCATGTATGCTCTCCCCCCATTCCCTTTATGAAAATCGAGTGACAAAAATCAATATATATTTTCATTTTTGCCTTGTCTAAAGGCATGAAAAGAGCATAATTAAGTCTATTCTCAAATTTATATGGTTTGGGTGATCTAAACATGGCCCTACATTCTTTTCACTTGTCTTTTATATTTATGCATTTTGGCTTGCGAGTGGGAGCTCACTTTTCCCTTACAAGTTCTCTAGGGGTGAATTTACTTGGGGTTTCATCTCCTAGTATCATAAAAACCCTGATCCATAGTGGGGTATATAAATTACGGCATGGATACTATGATTACTAGGGGGTTGAGTAACTAACCTCTCTGATTGTAACAAAAACCCAAGTCAGCTCTGGCTAACTAGGGGATTCCACTAAGTAGTACACGGATGAAATGACTATGTAATGTAATAGACCCTTTCATAGTAAGTTATCTGGTTCAAAATTAATTAATGTGATTAAATATCTAGTGTTAACCACACTTGGGACCATCTAGAAATGTACGAAGCCTATAATTTTAGACATCCCCACTTGTTGTAGATATATTGTTGATTCAGGGTGAGTAGTTCAAAGTTCCATGTCATCATATAATCTTTTAAGAGAGGGAGGGTGTAAAAAACCTACTTATTTATGCAATTTTATTTCTAGATTAACAATCAAAATCCTTGGAAGAACATGTATATAGATAGAATTTAATAGTACAAAACAACCTTGTTAGTTTTAGGATTTAGGATGTTACACTTAGGTGTTTGTGTTATTTTATCCTTTCTTTCATGTTTTTGATTCTAGAACTATCTATTTGTCTTCCCACATAAAAAAAATATTGTTTATATATCACTCCTTTATTTGAGGAGGCATTATGCTATCGATTTGACACCATACCTTTGTTTTAATCTTCGGATAAATTTATTTGTATGTGTGTCACTTGGTTGATAAGGATAGAATTACGCTACCCGATTCATCCTAAGTTTTGTGCCTTTGAGTCTTGAAACAAACCATTGATCATATATTTAGAGCATGATAACAACGTTATGCTACTCAAATTATTTTAAAGACTTGTTTGCCTTGTGCCAAATCCCATTTTCAAAACCCAAGCCACATGTGCCTTTTGAGATCTTTGCTTAGTGCTGTTATACTATTCATTCTTGTTTGGCTTGTTGTTTGTTCAAAAAAGCCTAGTTTTCTTAAGTTGAGTTTGAAATTAGCCTTGAAAAGTTCAAATCCAAATATTGATTTATTTATATTAACGTCTTGTGTCATTTTGGCCTAGACATCAATCTTTCTCTTTTGGGTTGTGCAACTTAAGTTAATTCCTTATTCAACTTGAAAACTATTGTTTGTGCATAGATTTTGGGAACATAGCCTATATTCCATGTGCCTTTTTTTCATTTCTTATAGTAATTGACCAAGTTCATTTTAAAACTCGAGTACCTAGTTTATGCTAAAGTGTTTCAAATTTGTTAGATTAAATCTCATACCTTATTTTGCTTAAAAGTATAGCTTTTGTGCCTTTTCCAAAATACCTAACATATGCCTATTTTGAGCCTAAATTTTGTGCCTTATCCAAAATACCTAGAAAATTTTCTTTTATTAGATTAGAATTGTTTGGAAAATTTTAAACCTAGAGTTTGACATTATAGTTTTATTTCATCCACTTGACCTTTTGTGTGATACATTTGACTTTAGACATATAATGTTAGACTATTTTAGACCAAGTTTATCATGGACCATTTTGGAGATACAACTCCACCCCTATACCAAGTTAGACTATGTTTGAACCATTTGTCCTTTAGACATTATTTTAAGAGTTTATAAAACTTTAGGCCTTTTGTGAAATATTCATCATTGATGTAGATATGTCTTGTTATACTCATAATGGAGCAATTTACAATTAATATTATGATAAAATGGTCACACAAATTGACTTTGATCAAGACCCATACAATGAAGAAGTGGTTTGTGAGATGGATGATTATCCTCCTTATAATACCTAATATGGAAAACAAATCCAAGATCCTCATGAGTAGTATGTGGTGATACCTTCTTCAGGTTGGTTAACGTATGATGTTTTACCTTTCACCACTCATGTTACTTGACACCCCACCTATAACATTAACCATCCTTCAAATTATGTGAGCCACCAAGATCCATAATTTCCAAAGATTACCATCCCAGGACCTCATCCTTTGGCTTGTGCAATTAACCAAGATTCACAATGCCCTACCATCACTGGACCATGACCTCAGCCTTTAAATTGTAAAAGTAACCAAAATTTATAAACTCTACCATCACTATATTATTACCTCATCATTTGGCTTGTGAAATTAACCAAGCTTCACAATGACCTACCATTTATATACCAGGACCCATCCTTTGGCTTGTACAAGCAACCAAGATTTGAAATGCCCTACCATTTCTATACTAGGACCTCATCCTTTGGCTCATAATAACAACCATGATACAAAATTCCCTGCCATTACCATTCCATGACTTATTCCTTTGGCTTGTACAAGAAACCAAGACTTGAAACACACATTCATTACCATTCTAGGACCTTCCAAATATGGTAACTCATTTTCCCAATAAAGTTATGGAATCATGACTTGATGGGTCATAGTTACTATCTTATGCCAACAACTAACCTTTGTTAATCCCATTGTAGATAAGCCTATCATTATCTAACCAATGGACATCATTCTTTCACTACCAACCATTCCCCACTTTAAAAAATCCATGCCAATCATCGAGCCACAACCAAGCCAATTAGAACCTCTCTAACGAAGCCAATCAATAGTATTTTACAATTGATTATAAACCAAGGCCAAGATAACCAACATATACACAATGTTTTTATTGAAATACCTATTTATGATAATTCAAACTATGATGAATAATCTTTTGATACTATTCTAGTTGTTGAGGATTATCACTTTGATAACTAGTCTTTGTTAAATCACTTCTTAATGATTATAACCACCTTTGGGAAAATAATTATCTTGACCATTATCTTATTTTTAAAGAGCCTCCCTTTGACAAGCCAGTCTCTTGACATTTTTCCCATCATTGAGGAGTCTCACTTTGACAAGCCAATATCTATGAAATCCTTCTTAGCTAATCCTATATTCAAAGATCCCATTATGCCATCATAGACCATTACTTGTCCAATACCAAACATTCAACAAGACATCATTATATCCACATCCATACCAGCTAAAGAATCAACATTGAAGTTAGGTTATATTATTAAACCAACATCAAATTTAACATCATAAGTAGAATCAAAATCAATCTCAACATTAGATTTAGAGTCCCTTGAGTCAGACTCAACTTTAGAATCATGAAATGTTTGTGGCTATTACAATATTAGTTATGCATACCTCACAAATCAATTTGAATATATTTGTTATCCTTTCATAGTTTTTGAGGATGATTACTTCAACATATACACAAGTTATCATAGTATCTTCTATGAGGTTTGTGTTACCTCTTACTATTCGATTCCCATTACATATACCATTATTACCACCCAACATACCCATTATATTGACATTCCACCTCCCATAAGTGTTGACTTAAGTGGAGTGGTGTGAGTAATTACCTATGGGTCAAAGATTTTGAGGTATTCATAGGCCTTGACAATGACATCCTTATAGATTAATAGTAACCTTTGAATCTATTCTATTTATATGTTTGTCTAATTTGGACCTACATTTATAGTTTGGGGTTTTTCTATGGAACCCAAGTTAATAGTTTGGTACTTGTGATCTACAAGTTTTGGTTTCTTAATTGGGCCAATAGGGATGAATGTGTTAAATACCTTTTGAAGGGAGATCATCCACTTTGGGATTCAATTCCATTATATGTTCATGATTCCATCTTGGTCAAGTTTAGCTCTAGGACTATCTCTTTTATCTTCATCTATTATTTGAGTTTTAAATGCCCCAACACTATTAAAAAATTGAATTTTTTTTGGTAATCTTTGAAGACGTGGAAATTCATCACATTATCTAGAATAAAGGGAAAAGGGACTAATTACACATTGAATTCTTGCAAGCTAGTATCATCTAAAGAGGATAAAATTGCATCAGAGGATGCTAACAGGACAATAATCTAATTTTCTTCCTTGGGGATAGGAATGCCATTGAATGCATTAAATATTTAGATTAAATCTAATGCTTTAAGATTATAATTTTTAAGGCATGATAATTTGTAATGAAACTTGTTCCTTACCATATTAAAAACCTGATCGAAGTTGTTAAATACTCTCACTTCCTTTACCTTATGTTTCGATGTAAATTATAGTCCAAGGATCAATGCCTCATATTATACTAAGTTGTATGTGCATGGAAATTGTATCCTATAAGCAACCAAATATTTCTTACTTTGGGTATTGATAAGCAAGACTCCTACTATAAAACCTTATGTAGAGCGATCTCCATACACATAAAATGATCATAGCCCAGGAAACTCAATGTCATCATCAATCTTACTTTTAATATGTTTTATTTCCAAAGTGTATATCCCTACATTATAATTCACTAGGTTTAACTTCTCATTAACTATGTTATATTTTGTAATCATGTACTTCATCCTTGGCTCCTTATCCACTCTTATTTGGTTGGAAACACCCCTCCAAGGTAACCACATGTGATAGAATTTAGAGGCCATGTATCCATTCAAATATTTAGACCAATCATAGTTGAGTAGTATTACATATGCTTCAGGGATTTTTACAACTTGTATATATAAGAATTTTTGAACTCTAGGCTCTAAATCTAATTCCATGTGCAAGTTGAGTAATTCACCCATGGATTTGACCTCAAACTTATCAGTTGGACTAAGAACTTTTTTGAATTGATGAGGACTAAGCCAATTTTTTTAGAAATATTTGTAGGAATTACATTCACCAAAGCTCCTAAATCTACCAAGCAGTTATATAAGTTTTTCCTAAATAATATAATAGTTAGAAGAAATGGAGGCACTTTAGTATTGTTTTTATGGATCAATGCATTGGTATGAGCTATCTTTTACTTGGACTAGACTTATATTTTGGTAATTGACTTGAGAAAAAAATCACATTTCTTAGTGATTTAAGAAAGCTCATGCAACATGATGTTGGATTTGATCTTTTTCATATCTTCCATAATATTATATCCAACTTCACCTTGAGGTGGATAAATCTCTACATGGGATTTGGAATCAAGAGACTTTAGAGGTGGAGGGTTATTTTTAGCCTTAGGATTAGGAGTTACACCACTATTTAGAGAGGTTGAGGAAGTGAGAGGCTATTGTTGTTATTTCTTAAGTGCATACTTACTTCTTTGAAATTATTGCAAATAATGAACTTTAATAGTGATCTTTAATAGGTCATTCTATTCTTGGATATGGAAGTCCATCATTTTCAACACTATGGTTGTGATAGGTAGCCTACCAATATTGGATGATTTAGGTAGGTTAGGAACTACCCCATACTCTTCCATATCCATTTGGAAAATGTTGAAGGCACTATAGAATTTGATGTAATCACGCTCTCCATGTTGGGATGTGTTATACACATGACACTAATTAGGAAGAGATATTTTACAAAAGTTAATTTTAGGTAACTCTTTAGGAGAAGGATTTAGTTAATTATTTAAGAGATTATAGGTTTAGTTATATATTTGATAAGATAAGTTCCTATTGGAACTCTCAACACCTGAGCTACCCATTTGCCTTTGCAAACCAAGGAAGTCATTTCTTAGTCTATGAACCATGTGTAGGCTAGCATCTAACTCATTCTTAGTTGAATCTAGGGGTATGGTTTGAGTTTTGTTAGTAGTGGGTAATAATATTTGGTTTTACACTTGGGGAATCATTTCATTATTCACAGGGTTAAGAAAACCTAGGTGTTTATTTAGAGAAGCTTAGCTCATTAGGAACAAATTCATTATTGGCAATAGTTGAGGTGCAAGCAAATTATGATTTGCATTAGGAAAAAGGCTCAATTCTAGCATACTTTGTAATGTATTAGGGATGGGATCCATCATTTTCCCTTGTGGATTGAGATATCTATCAATCTTGATAGTTTCAACATATGCCAAAGGTAAGGTCACTACCATAGGGTCTCATCTTAAGAACATATCAATCCATGGGTCCAATGATTTTTTTTACATATCCAATTTTAATTGAGCATCAAGTCTATGAAGAGTGGTGACTCAGATATATATCTTCTAGAAACAATCATTAAAATTATGAATGGGATCATTGGGATCTCATTTACTAGAAACTTAGATCTATAAATTGGCCAAATTAGGCCAAGAAGGTATTACTAAATTAGTCCTTGATTGTAATGAAGTCCTCAATAAGGCTTAGAAACCAATCATATGTCATGTATATAAGTGTGAAAGGGATATCATACAATCCATGTCTTCATGTTCAACATTGAAAAGTCTCAAAGTAGTTTTGTATGATGTTACATGCTCTTTTTTAGTCCTTCTTACACTAGGAGTGGATCTTGGCAAGTATCTCTCTAAGTTCCTAAGTAAGTCATTAGTAAGTCCAAGGATGTTTATTTCCAACCCACCAAGCCAAAACATAGGTAATGCCATGGGTATATGATGATTTTTAGTGGTTCAAGAGGTTGAGCTAATAGGGGTAACTAAAGGAGTAGGTCTACTTCTAGTAGTTCATGCTTATCTATCAATTTACAATGGTGAGATAATCAACCTCCCATGTATAGATTAGGATTGGGTAATGTACACACTAGGATCCAAATTGGTTTACAATGCATAATTGAGTCACAACTACTCTTCTTGGGCTGAATGTTGCATGTGTTTAAGCTTACAATAGGATGGTAAAGTAAAAGTAGAAGAAAAAAAAGAAGCAATTTAGTGAATTCTAAAAGTACACAATAATTTTTGGCCAAATTTTAACAACTTTCAACATTTTATAATTACTCTTATGATTAATCAAAGACTAAACTATAATCCACTTCCTTCCTTATAGCACTAACTAATATTTGGTATAAATTTCCTACTCTAAAAACACTCATGGGATTGAGAGGTTTAGAGAGAAAAGTGGGGAACACTTAAGGGATTTTAATCCTCTATTTTAAGATTTATGGTTGATCAATCTAGGGCACGATTATAAGTATGTGGCTTCATGATGTAACTTGCTGAGAATAATATCCAAGAGAGCAATTTATATCACCAAAAGTTCAATAAATTTTTTATACGGAATTATAATTTAATGTTCTAATTTTGATCATTATTAAAGATATTATGTTAGACTTTGTCACTTTTATAAAACAAAGAAAGACACTTCAAGATTAAAAATAACATAAAAGGGAGAGAAGGGAGAGAAAAAAAGAAGGTTTCTAGTCAAGATACTACCAATGCTTAAGAGCTGAAGTATGCCAAATCATAGTTATACCACCATGTACCTGGCTCAATAGTTACACAAAATCATAGGGACTTAGTGGGCAAGCTTATAAGGGCATAAATCATAATGTTAAACTTACAAATTCTTTACTAATATAAACACAAAGACTTGTAAATATCACACAAAGCTTTTGAAACACTTTATAGATGAAATTACATAAAGTGTAGAGTGTAAAGGAAACTATTAATAACATACAAGGAATTAGATTAGAAAATTTATAATATAACTACCATAATCATTCTTCAAAATAAGCATAAAGTCACTCGTCTTACACAATGTAAACTCAAGATAAAAATTGTAGACAAAATTCATGACATGGAAGATAAAGTCAAGCAAATAAAAGTTATATTACAATTTTGAAAATGTTTCATTACACAAAGTGATGACATTTTATACATTACAATAGTTTTCATTATATAAACTAGCTTGACATGAAGCAATAAATCATTCATCTATCTAGTGGTTGGAGGAAAAAATTAGTTTGAAAGCCATATTATGTTTGGATTCAATAAATTTACACCTAATCTAAAATCCATAACTACTGATTCCATGTTTATTGATCTTGCATTAAATTTTAAATGGAACTAAAGTCCCTATAATTCATTAAAATCATTTAGGAGTAGCACAACATAGACATATTGACTATATTTGAATTGAATTTTGGGGGTTGCTAATCATTTTAATTTCTTAGGAATGCCATTTAGTCATGTCTTTCTAGATAAAATAATTTATTTAGTGACTAATTTGATAAATAAACCATCCCTTTCCTAACTTATAAGGCCCTTAGATCAATTACAATCTAAATTGTCTTAAATTATGTCACTCTTATGCCTTTTAATTGGTAAGAAATTAAATGCATTTTGACTACACTTTCATAATATACATATAATCCCTTTTAGGCCTTAAAGGCATATTTTTAATGGCTAGATAGGACATCAATATTAAGTCCATGGATCTTTTGACATCATTGCTACTATATGGCTCTTCCTCAGCTTCTCATTATATCCCTTCACTAGGATTTTCATTTACTTAGGTTGGTCCTCTTTTGCTACATGGTAACTATATTAGCCACATGGTCTTTCCTCAACCATCATAGGTTCTCCATCATTTCATCCATAATCAATATATTAACATGTGTCCTCCCTTAAACCATTAAGATCCCAACTAGTATAGGCTTTCAAATGGTTACCACATGGTATCTAAGGATTTAGGATTGTAGGGACTATGCTGATGGTCCACTAATTTTCGATCATCCCTGGGCATCCAAGATCCTAGATGGTCACCACATAGTGATCATCATAAGATTGGGGACAAAGGGGCTATATTTATGGATCATTGACTCCCCACCATGCTGAGTCATTAATATTTTGTCATATGGCATGATATCAGGGCATGAGGGCTCAAACCTTAAACTTTGAAACAACTAACTGGTTTGGGCTATAAGAAATTTTAAATGGACCCAACCTATGTACAAATAAAATTTATGAAAATATGACACCCCCAAAAAGTTTTTGGCCCTAAAAAATATAAAAAAATGAATAAGTCAAAGAAAAATTAAGAAAAGGCACAAACCTTAGCAAAATATATGAAATAAGAGATTAGATGAAGCCAAAATAAAGTGGGAAATAAACATATATTTCCTCATATTTTAAAATTGAAGCTAGACATTTACAATTTCATAAACTGAGCCATTATCTAGATTTAGACAAAGGCATGATCATATTAGTAAATGTGAAAAACATTCAATTATTTAACCAACTAAAAAATACATTTTCATGGGAAATCACTTTGATATGTTTACAAATTCATGATAGGAAGACACCCATTATATTTAAGTTAGGGTAAACTAGACACATGAAAACAACTGATTGGCTTAGAGGCTCAGGGTTGACTATCAGTTGAAAGGAATATTCCTATCAAATTTAGGCTTATATAATCACCAATAACATTAAGGTGCAATGTGGTATCCCCTTGATAATTGGGTTATGGATTTGATATGGCCTATGATCATGTTATGTGGCACAATTATGAGGTCTCCTGGTCAATGCTAAGGTCATTATTTTAGGATCATAGAATGATGCCATATGGCATTATCCATGGGTTTTGGACTTTAGGGGTTTATGTTACTATCAAGGTTAAGCTACCCTTTGAGTTCTAGTACCCTGAGATCATGCCATGTAACGTGATCTCAGGCCTTTAACCCTTGGTGAGATCATGGCTATTATATATCAATCATATATCCATCAGCATTAGCCATTGATCTATTATCAAATAATTAACATTTTTTTTGGGTACCCTAGTTATAAGTATGAGAGTTCAACCTTCTACGATGGTGACATTTAACACCATCTTAGGAAGATAAGCTAGGGAATTACTTTAGACTTAGTTGATTTGAAAGGATATAATTACCTAGGCAGTCTCTCACCATTGATCATGAAGATCAATAGCCAGGGGAAAATTGCCTCAAAAAAATTAGAAAAAATTAGTTTTGAACAAACCCTGATGAATGAGATGAAGACATGTAAATTTTTTTTTGAATGACCTCGAGTGAACGAGATGAAGATATGTGTCTTCGTCACATGAACCTAAGAAGGCTAAAGGCAATTCAATAAAAAGATAAGGTAAAAAGTGAAGTGATGGGGGAAACTAACAAGACCACTTGGAAAAAAACTAAGATAAAACTTATGAAAAGCATGAATGGGATCACAAATGACCCCCATAAATACATATAAAATATTCAAACAATTTTCAATAAAGGCTTAGGGTTTTTATGAGAAAAAGTATAAAGACCCTTAGTAAAATGGAATTAGACCTATAAAAACTAATGTGAAGAAGAAAAAAATGATAATTAAAATATTTTCAAAATCTAATGCTTCCATTTAAAACTTAGCATTTTAGAAGGAAAAATACTTGACAAGTTAGGGTTTTATCACTATGACACCTTAGTGGATAAATACAAGTAAAGTAGCACATCTAGACTAAGCATCCAATCATGAAAGAGATTATAACTTACACTTAGTCTAATTCAATGAATAATTTCAAATTAATCAGCCATGGAGCATACTCATATGATCACATACATATGTTATCAAATAAAATGCCAACCAAGAAAGGTGAGGTCAAGAAAATACATTAGAACTCCTAAAAGGTACTTTAGACTAGGTAAAGTAGGATTTAGGTCAAAATAAAGAGGGTCCCTATTTTCAACCTAAAATGGGGTGTGTTGGTGAAGGAAATAACACAATGGTTACATAATGCAAGATATTTCTATACACTCAGTTTAGTGGAAAGTAGTTAAAGACACTAGATATCCAATTATAAAGCATTGATCACATCAGAGGTTTAATCAAGGCTCATAGAGGACATCATATCCTATAACACATAGTTAGTCCCTAAAATAATTTGGTGTGTTCCACAATGAACATAGATAATGAGACTTTATCCTACTATACAGTGGACCCCAAATAGTCCTCGGCCTTTTAGAGTTACCCATCATAAACATGAATATGAGCAATGATCATGATAGGTATGGTAGAACACATGAGTTATTATCATATAATTATATGCCTACATCTAGTACTCTTTGTTCATAATAGGTTACTACAATATTTGATACAAAAAATCAACATGGTTATCCAATTGATGTGATCATTAGTTATCATTTTTTAATATTTAAAATATTTCAAAAATATAAAAAATTAAATAATTCAAAACAAAAAACATTAAAAATCCTTAAAAAATAAAATATTAGGACTTGAGCATGACATGATTACTATATTATGCTATTTACATATGTTATTTTTCACATGTTTGGTATATGTCATATTATTTTAATACACATGCATTTCTTGGTATATGAGTGAAATCTAGGACATGAAGGTTACACATGAACATATAGATGTTGGAATTTCCTCTATCTAGTGGCCATGCAAACACTAAGGGAATCTTATTCTACAGGTTTCACTATCATAGGTAATTATATATACTAAAACATGGTATTTTTTACTTGATAATGACAATCTTGAAACACATTTACCATGCATGAATTGAGTGCACAACCATAGTCCTAATATTCCATTGTCTCATAATTACATTTAATTTATGAGATGGATCATTCTTTTCTATTTTTACACACCTAAATGAACCTCATTGTCTATTTCAAACCTACTACATATCTTGCATAGACATATCTAGACCTTGAATTTAGTCCACTTGTACACATGTAAGTTTCATCAATTTCGATCAATATTCACATTCAATATTGACTCAATTTAGTCAAAACTAATTTTATTTTAGTAGTGATTTCTTTATATAATCAATCATTTCCTTCGGGTCAACACATTTTCCTAAAATGTTGGTGGTGCATAAAGTCACCCAATTAGTCTCAAATATAGAAAAATTAAGGTCTCATTCAAAAGTGACTTGGAACTTATCTAGTACACATATATACACTATTTTATATTGAGCAAATCTTTCCTATTCTTCCAAAATTATTATTTAATAACTGGGAGCTATCAGAAGCCAAGTCAAAAGAAAAATAAATACAAGACAAATCAGTCATTATAAAGTATCCAATCCAAATCATCATTATATACATACATATAGTGAATAAACACAATTACATAATCACATGAAGTTAGAGAACTATGTTTAGATTTATATCCCTCCTCAGAGTATCATATATGTAGGCAAATATAAATCATTATATATGGGTATTTGGGGTCACCTCCACTCATTTTATTTTACAAGTTTTAGTAGATTTAACCCTCACAAGCTTGGTTTTAAGGTGAAGGATACCAATTTATGGAGTTGATCACATCATTAGGGTTCACGATCACATATACAAAGCATAAAAAGACAAGAAAAAGTGACCATATTGTCATAGTCTCTCATTTTTATATAGGTCAACATTGACTAACATAGGTTACTATCAACTACCTATTTTAACCTAGATAGATGGAACCAACCTTGCATAGATATAAATATAGTTCCTAAATCAAATGAATCATAGGCTTGCTTTTCGTTAATATCCACTTCTATAATATAGTCACAGTCAGATAATAGCCTAGAAAAGATAACTACTTATTTGTTTATTATACTTACTATATTTAACACATGCCACTTATCAAATCATTACAATCAATTTCAATATTTTACATTTAGATGTATACTTGAATGTCATATATTAATATATAAATTATTATTCATTTTTATATCTTATTAATGTTAGTATTTATTTCATTAATCCAAATTAAGGTAAAACATATTAAGGAGTCCATTCACATATCAAGTTGTGTCAAACACTAGGTTTACCTTAAGGTTTGATATTTTAGCCTTAAGGTTTTATTTTAAAACATGATTTTTAATTTACCCTTACTCTTTACATAAATCAACTTGTTTTATATTTTCCCTTAGGGTTTCATTCTCATTCTCATTTTAGGGTTTCTTCTATTATGGTTATTCCTTGATTGGATGATATTTAGATCAAAATGAATTTATTATAAAAACATTCTATTTTTTTTTCTATTTGTATTATGTAGATAATAAAAGGTATTTTTATTCACCAAAATACTAAATGGATTTTTCAAAATTTTAAATTTAATATTTTTAGTAAATTCAACTTAGAAGATGAAGGGTGAATCTATTTTCAAACCATTTTTAGGTTTCATCTATCTACTATTTTTTAAAACCAAGAATAGCTTTTTCTTTACAAAAATTCCTAACGGTTCTCTTAGGGTAGTTGATTATTTAGTTGACCCTTATCATGTCATATATTTTTTGTATATACACTTTAGGATTTTATTTAGATTTCTATGCCAAGATTTTTTTTTGATCTGATTCCTTATTGACCTATGTTTGCACTTGTTCTAGGGGTAGTCCTTGTATTTGTATTCTTTGGCATCTTAAGCTTTGGTTATTTTTATATGCATATTAAATCCTAAGACTTTACTATGTCTCATCCTATGGATTATTTGTCATCTCATACCACTCCACAAAGGATCTATTTCTCATCATTACTTAAAACTTCTCATGTATTATTACCAAAGATAATTTAATCTAAACTCATATCTCTCCCTCTACCATCAAAGATTGATATGAATAGACCTTACCCTAAGGGATTTAATGCTCATGAACATTGTAATTAAAACTAACGTATAGGCCATTCTAAAAATAAATGTCTTAAATTAAAGATTGAGATTCAAGACTTGATTTATGCCAATATTTTTGCCACTAAATATATTAATACACCTAAAAATGATTCAATTACACATAATGATATAAATGTAACTAAGAGAAATCCATATAAACACATGAATAAAAATTTAAAATATTTTATGCATATCCAACAAATGTACTTAAGGATTGTCCTTGTGAATCCCTACAAGATCAAATAGTCAATATGAGAGTGTACATAAAGGAGTTGTAATAAAAAAAATCAATATTTCAGTTTATAGATCACATTATTTGTTAATAATATTACATATATAGATAATCCAATGCTTACAAGTGTTAATTATATATCTACATCTCTAGCAAAATAACATTTTCCTCAAAATAATTAATCTCAAGAATGGAATCCAACACATGATACATCTACAACTAGTGATTCAAAATGTGTACATAAGGATAATAAAATTTCAAGTGAGATTATAAGTTAAATTATTTAAAAAAATTTGATAAAATTACCTCTTATGAATATATATGTACTATAATTTGGTCTTTAGTACCTGATACTAACAAGCATGAAACAAATTTACCATGCACGACTTGAGCACCCAAACAAGGTCCTAATTCACCATCATCTCACACTTGCATGTTATATTATAATTCAAACCTTATTTTATATTGAAATACACTTACACGAACCTAATTTTATGATTTAAAATTGGTAAACATCCTTCAAAAAAATATCTAGACTCTCAAACATATCAATTTATACATAGGCCAATTTTGATGGTTATGATCTTTATCACTAGCTGATAATGACCTATGCTGATTAAAACTATCCCACTCTTAATTTTTTTTTTAATATAAAGTCAAAATTATCCTTAGGGTTGGACCTTAAACCTAACATGTCAGTGGAATGATGAATTATTTAAACGGAAATATATATATAAATAAATCAAGATCTCATTCAGAAGGGATATAACACTTATCTATTACACACATTTACATTAATGCACACTAAGTCCACCCTATTCTTTCCAATTTTCATACCTATTATTAGGTATAGTCATAAGAAAAATTTAAATAAATCAAATTCCATGTCCACGTAAGCATTATCAAGTACCAAATCCAGTCATTACTTGTGTTGAAATTGCGAAGGAACACAATTACACTAGATGGGATAACTCTGTGTGGATTAATTTACCTCCTTGGATTACTATATACATAGGAAACAACCAATAATTATATAAAGGTGATTGGGTTTAATGCAACCCATTACACTTCTCCCATTTTTAGGTTTCTTTCTTTCATAATCATGTCTAGGGGTTTAAGGCAATAAGACTAATTTATAGATCATTAGGCATAATCAACATTCAATTTTGTAAACACAAAACAAAAAAATATAGTCATAAATGATTATATAGTCATTATGTAAAAATTATACATAGGTCAATTCCAACTAGTAGGTCAGTATCAACTTATGATATTACTCGATACACTAGAACCTACCCAACACCGATGGAGTATCAGTTCCTAAACCAAGTGAATCATAGTATTACTCATATTTATTTTTCACTTCCAAAACAAAGTCACAATTAGATAGTTAACTATAAAAGATATGAATCATGATATCTTTAGTACTTTCCATATTTATCACATTCCCTAATCAAATCATAAGAATACCTTGTCCATCATTTACATTTATATGTATGCTTGAATGCCATATTTTATAATCTAAAATCTCTTTCAATGTTCTATATTAATTAGATCAATCTTCACCATTAATACAAATTAGGTTAGAACATTTTAGTGAACCCATACATATACCAAATAGTACAAACCCTATATTTCCCACTAGGATTTTATCTTTCTAGGGTTTCATATTTTAGCTTTATGGTTTTTATTTTTTCCCTAATAATACACACTAATCACAACCATGTCGAATAAATATTATTGGTTAACTCAATTAACTCAATTTTTATTTTTATTTTATTCTACATTGATAGTATATTTTATTTGGGTCAATTATATAGACAAGAGGGTAACTAAGATAGTCTAAATTCATTAATAAGGCTAAGCTTACCAATGAATAATCCCAAGCCCCCTTTTAGTCCTATTGTTGTAATATTTATTTATATTACTTATTTTTACAACTAGAGATAATAAATCATGCATGACTCATCATTACCCCCTAATTTTAAAACTTCTAACAACTATCATCTTGATTCACATATGATCCATTGACTTTTATTAGATTCTACAGTCCACATTGTTACAATACAAAGGGATAAGGTAACAAATCTAGTAGTAAAAACCAAAGGACCTTACCACATCCCTTCTTGACCCCCACAAACACTTCCCATATAAGTTTATTAGATAAAGGCGTATGTCATCATGGATCAACTAAAAAGTACCCATGTCAAAATTTCTCTTTTAGAATTAGTTCAAAAAATTTACATTTACAAAGATATATTATATGTATCATTATGTGATACAAATTTACAAAATGAAGTTGATCCGCATTATATGGATTCTATACTCAATACACTATGATGGATAGAATAAATTATTTCATTTTAAAAATATAATTTTAATCCTAATTAAATTATATATCAACATCTCCCATTATATATTAAAGTTCAAGAAAAAATAGTATTATCAAGAGAGTTTTGGTGGATAATGGATCAATACTAAACATTTGTAATATCATTTTTTTAGTATACATGGTATTAATTTAGAGGATATTAATTATTTTGATATGAATATTTAAGGATTTGAAAATATTCCATGGAAAGTATTAGGACAAACTAAATTGCATATCATAGTGGGCCCTTAAATGAGATAATTTTTTTAGGTCATGCCTAAAGACCTAAATAATAATATTTTATTAGGAAGAAAATGGATCCATGATATAAAAACAATACCTTCTACATTACATGCATGTTAAATTTAGTCATCAACTATACATATATAATTTCCATTTGGATCAAGAACCATTCAAGTATTATGTGTTAACCTAACCTTAGGATCATTAAATTCCTCATATGCAACTATATTCATAAGAATCCAAACTAATTAAACTACCAATTCCTTCTTCCACTCCAATCATGTCATTATTAACAAACTATAATAAAGATGATGTTAGGCTGAAATAATTATAAAAAATAGAATATATAGGACAAGGTTGTGAAAACAATCACAAGGAATTGTTAGCCCCATCCAATCATCTAATCAAAAAGGATGACAAGGCCTTGGTCACATAAAAGAATTATACAAAACTAAAAATAAAACACCTAAAATGACTAATATTTATATACATTTCTTGAACTAGCACAAGAAGTTAATAAAACATCTACATTATAGTTGGTATACCCTGAGATGATTAATGACACAAATCCATTAAATATTTTGACATTAGATCAATTTTAAAATGACAAATACCTCTTATAATACCTTAGGGTGTATGATAAACTCACTTCATTATATCATAATAATAGGTTTCCTCACTCAACTTTTATTTAGGCATACTTTGGAAAAAACAAACATTCTAGTGTGCACGTTAGGGAAAATGGTCTAGATACCATTACAAAAACCCCATACATGGAAAAGAACTCAACTCTATTTAATTAAGTTATAATATATTATTGATATGAAATATATAAGGATCCTATCCCTGTATTATTAGAAGTTATGTTATAAAAGGATGAAGGAAAGACACACTGACAAGTTATACATGACTACCCAAAATTATTTTCATAGTATTACTTAGATATGTTAGGAATTGATCCCATAGTTGCATTACATAATATTTTAATTTATCTAGATGTAAAGTTAATTTAGTAAAATATTCATAAAATGCATCCAAAATTTTCACTATTGGTAAAAGATAAAAAGGTTAGTTCGTGCATGTTTTAATTGAACCATCAATTATCCCAAATGGGTTTCTAATATAATCCCAATTGTAAAACCCAATGGGTAGATTAAGTACTATACATATTATATATATTTGAACAAAGTTTGATATAAATAAATATTTCCATTGTCAAACATTGACATGATCATGGATTCCACATCTATTTATATGATGTTAACATTCATGGATGGGTTCTCAAGATACAACCAAATCAAAAATTCTAAAAGATAAAGAGAAAACTACATTTATTATATCTTGTGGAATATTTTGCTGTGTAGTCATGTTGTTTGGCTTAAAAAAATGCCAAGGTTAACTATCAGTGATCTATGGCCCATATTTTTAATGATTATATGAATAAAATAATGGAAGACTACGTAGATGATTTACTTGAAAAATAGAAACAATGTCAGGATCATGCTTTAGATTTGAGTCCTTTTTTTGAATGATTATAGAAATATAATGTGTAATTAAAGTCGCATCAATGTGTATTTGGGATATCTTCAATAAAATTATTTGGCTATATCATAGCTTAATAAGTAATTGAAATAAATAAAAAAGGTCAAAGTTATTTTAGACATGCCTCCACCAAAACATTTATCATAATTACAATCATTACAAGGAAAAAATGGGTAGTAAGATGTTTTTGGCCTAGTTAGTAGATAAGACACAAAACTTCATATGATTAGTAAATAAATATAAAAAGTTTAAATCAGATGAAAAATATCAAAATTTTTTTGATGCCATAAAATAATATCTACTTAATAAAATTATTCTCATGTTTTTAAAACTCAAAAGACATCTACTATTATACATATCAGCTACCAATCATGAGCTTTATTGGCACAATATGATGATGATGATATCTCTCTATCACACATGTATGTATGCACATGCACACACACACATCAATATAATATACTACTCAAAGACTTTCAAATTAGGATAAAAATACTATACTATGGAGGAGTTATGTTTATCCCTCATTTTTATTGCTTAAAAATTATGACACTGTATGCTCACCAATGAAACACAAGCTATAAAAAAATTCAATCCAATCAAATTCATAATGGAAAAACAAAATTATTAATGTGGATAGCTAAATGGGTAATGTTACTCATGGAACATGATCTAAATTTTGTGTCTCAAAAGTTATTAAAATTAAAAAAATATTATAGACCAACTAACCATAACTCCATTAGTAGATACATTCAAAATAAATGATGATTTTTGAGACAAATTTAATTCATATAAAATAGATAATGACACATGGACCATGTAATTTGATGGATCCAAATGTGCCATACATGTTTATGGTATTATAAACTTTATTACACCTTAGGGACAAGATATGTCATTTGCATATCATTTGGGTTTTCCATGTAAAAATAACTAGAAGAATATTTGGCATCATTACTTGGATTATTTATAGTATGCACATTATGGATAAAATCATTGAGTATTTAGAGGATATCAATTGGTAATCAATAATGCTTTTAACATTTAAAAAATAAATAATAAAAGTGAATCCCACATAAATAAATGATACAAATATTATAAACATATTATAATTATTTTTAAATACAAAGCATGCCATAAAAAGATAATTGATATGCTGATGTTTTTGGATAATTAATATTATTTGGGTCCTTTATGATAGTTTAGGTTAATCCTAAGTCTTGTTTAAGTGTGTATTTATTATATTTATAAATACATTTTATCTTAGTTTTATGAGGTATCACTCACCTCTCTTGTCCATGTGTTGGATTTGGGAGTTAAATGCATAATTAACTCCTTTCCCCACATGTCACACATATAATCCTCAATTGTAAGAGGATTAGGAAATTTGACACACATATGAAACTATGTAACTATTTTTTCTCTCATAGATCTATTTATTGAGCCCTCCTCTCTCATTATTAAACATAATCTAGTCTCTTCTTGACTTTCTCTTTCATTCTTGTGATTCTCTCTTGGATTAAAGACATTCTTCTCATTCTATCCTAGATTTTACTTTCTATGTACTTAAATATTAATTATTGTAAGGCTTATAATAATATTGTGGGGGTTTTCTCTGTTAATATTTTCCCCACTTGTAAAACCTCTTATCTCACATTTTTTTGTCTTATCATATTTTAAGGTAACAATGTTCCATTAAGATTTTTAATTACTTCTTTTCAATATTAATATTTAGATCTTTGGTAATAATTCTATTATGGTATCAAATCCATGGTTTGTTTAACATTCGAATATTGAGTTTGTATAGGTTTGAAGGAATAAAAGAAGGAATTTTTTTCTTCTATTGGTTAACATTTTTTTGGAATATATGTGATTTCAAATAGGGTACTTTCACCTTTTTCCCAACTATAATAATTGCTCAAAACAATAAATCAATAATTATTTTGTTTGTCATTTGTAATTAGCTTTATATTAGCTAAAGACTAATTTTTTTGTTTTTCATTCATTTTAGATTTTGGTATTTTTCTATCTTTTAGCTTTATCTTCTAAACTTTATTTCCTTATGGATTGAAATTTCATCTAGTTCTTCTCTATATTTGAGCTCAGTTTTTATTATTACTTTTGCATAGTCTCTATCCATGTCCTTATGTGTAGTCTATACATTGTGACTGATCTTTGTGATCCTATAATTATGCATTATTTTTCATTATTTTATTTCTCAATTTAATCTCTTTTATCTACTTTCATTTATATCTTAGTCTATTCTAATTACCTTATCCTATATTTTTATATCCCCTGTGTGTTATAGTATTTACTCTTGCTTCACTGAATTTCTTTAAATGTCCTTTGGTATGTGTAGTTTATCCTCCCTTTTTTGGATTGTTGTTATTATTTTAATTCCTTACATAGTAAAACCCTGATTATGAAACTTATGTGTTATTATCTAGTTCATATTCCTTACTTGTAGGCTAACACCTTTCCCCTTTACTACTTCTTTCTCTCTTAGCTAGTCACTTTTCTCACATGTTCTTATATCATTTTTTTACTTTCCATATTGGTGTTAACACTTAATTCTCCAATAGTTTTGGAATTTTAGTTATTTTTGTTGTCTATCACTTTATGCATCCTAACTTTTAATGTATTCACTATTATCTTCATATTCCTAATTTAATCTTTATTTTTCTACCATTGTGCATAGTGGTATGTTGCTTTACCTTAGCTCTCTGGTGAGTACATTTACCCACTTAATTTGGATTTACATGAAATGAATTTATAATTTTTGACTTAAATTATTATTATCTTATTTGAAGTTGATTTATCTTAACTTATTCCCTTTTCAAGATGTCATCTTATTGAAGTTTTCTTACTTTTTTAGCCAAGTGGTGCCACTCTTCAAAAGTTTTTACTTTGTCCTTTTCTTGGACCATATTATATTAAAAAAAAAGTAATGCACTTTATAAAAATCCACGTAGATTTATATTTAAATTAAAGTTAAGTTTAGCTTCACATTTTTATATGCATTTAGTTTAAATTTTTCCTTCTCAAACTAAGAAAATAGAATAAACATATTAAAGTACAATGAATTATTTTTTTCTATTTTTTTATTTGATCAGGGTAAATGATTTTTAAGC
Source organism: Torreya grandis (assembly GCA_037957365.1). Taxonomy (NCBI): domain Eukaryota; kingdom Viridiplantae; phylum Streptophyta; class Pinopsida; order Cupressales; family Taxaceae; genus Torreya; species Torreya grandis. The sequence goes on along the minus strand of JARHVA010000720.1, from coordinate 3,348,943 downwards.
CAAAGCTATGAACTAGACAAGTAAGGGTTTTGATTATTGGTTCCATAATAAAGAGAGGGTTTTAAACAATAGACCTATAACCATACCAGATCATAACAAGAGGGTTTGATGGCTCTAACAATGATACAAGATCATAATAATATGGTTTGATGGCTCCCACAACCAGACTAGATCATAATAACAAGAGGTTTTGAAGGATCCCACAACCAAATCAATTCAAACAAAAAGAGGGTTTGATAGATCCCACAATAAAATCACCAAGAGGGTTTGAAAGATCCCATAACCTTAGTAAATCAAAGAATGAAACTAATTAACAAATAAAAAATATAGACAATAGATGTCACACTTTAGAAGAGCTTCCTTGAAGCTTACACTGTAGAATAAAATCTAGCTAGGAACAAACAATCTTCCACTAATCTTGTGTCTCTTCGAGTCATTTACACAACCTCTACCTAACTGAAGCATTTGTAAAATTTGTTAGTTAAGTTTTCTATTATTTTTTTTACATTTAATAAATAAGTGGTTTACTTTATTCATTTAAAATTTTTAATCATGGTGTTTTAGTATAGAATTATATTTTAAACTTAAATGCTTTACAAAATGTAATAAATTATTTTTATAAGCATTTTGGCTTATTTTTATGCTTAGTTAGTAATTGGTTTTTGTAAATTTAACTTGCATCATATTTATTAATGAAATTAAAATTAGGTATTTTTTTAGCTTTTAATAAGTGTATGTAAACAACTAATTTTAAAAATGATGAGATCGCTATTATTAAATGGGAAATATAATGTCAAAATGTCAAAATTCTTTCTTTGAAAATCCCTTTTAATGCATATGCAGAGAAAATGTAATAATATATTGATGATTTGAATGCTAAATTTACATCTTTTGCACATAATAATAACTCTAATATTGAAATTAATTGTGCTCCTAAATAAAATTTCACCCTTTTGAACACTTCTTATATTAAACCCAATGTCACAACCATATTTTTTTAATATACTAAAACAATAACTGTGAAATAAAATTTCAACTAAAGTGTAGCATAAAAACACATAATGATATCCATAACTATGTTATATCAAACACAAAAACTGGACCAAGTATATAAAGCATCGAGGAATTCATTAGGATGTATTTTAACCACTTCATATTCAGATAGAAGTGGGTCAGTTTGGTCATACCCACTCACTTCTATCCACATACTTCACCTTTGCCTTCTTAGCAGAGCTATTATTAATTTATGACTTTACTCAAGTACCTATATAGGCTATAGAAAAGCCACTACCTCATTGAGTAATTCAATAAAGTTTACCAAATAATGGTAAAGTGAGAATATATTCAACAAAAAAATCATCATACTAAGCTTGCTTAATCAAAATATTTAAATTCAAAAGTAGTAGACAAAGATCAAGGGAAAAGGAATATTTATAAAAGTAATACAAAGCCTTGGAACACCTTTTGAATGCATAAGCAAATAAAGGAACAAGGTTTGACATGAACTACCTCAAGAAATATGTGCAAGATTCATGAGATGTTTTAACAACCATGCTTATGTTTTGTTTAGAAGCATTTTACATTACTATAAGGTATGGCATAATCACATGACAAGGATTGCTTAAGGATATAAATTTATTTAGCACATTGGCTCAAGGTTATCTTTTTCATTTCCAAAACTTACCATTATGAATGTCATATGAGTTTAAAGGACTTAATACCAATTAATCATTTCATGGAATATGTGTACTTATACTATGTTTTACTTTTAATCTCATTCTTAAAGAATTAAACCTTAATCTTATATTCATGACCTTAACCTATGCATATATTTATTACTTTAACCTTTAGATTAGAAATTTCTTATTCTTATGTTCCATAGGATAATTATTAATACCAATTTAAATAATACTACTCCATTAAACTTCATTTACAATATAAGAATATGAATTAACTTGTTAAATATTCTAATGATCAATTTCAAACCTGGAACACATTATCCTCTATTATAATATGCCTTAGTTAGGAATAACCATTTACCTTTCAAAACTTTAAAAGGATTATCATATTTTCCAGGTTACTTATAACATACGTGTAAGATTTACATAATCTTATTTGAAATTCAATTCCAATAAGTTATGAGGAGCTATTCCAAAATAGTCTATTGCTCTTTAACTGATCTTTATTTATTTCAAATTGAAATGTTTGCCTCCTAATAAACTTTAGAAGATTTATACAACTTTACTTACTATAATTCTTCTATTTTAACCCTTAATAGAGATTCTGACAATAATTAAGACATCATGTATAAATATTATGATGCTTATATCTCTTTAATTCACCATATTATAATCGCAAGGATTTCATCTTATTTATCCTTATAAGTTATTGTCTTAAGGTCTTTCTTGGAAGTTTTAAACAAACTCTCATTAATTAAATCATTTATCAATGAAGTTTTATATAGATTAAGGTAATTTTAAAATTCCTTATTAACATAACTTATAAGTCACATCATAATGATTTAAAATTCCTTATTAACATAACCTATAAGTCACATCATAATGATTTATTATAATGCTAAATGCAAATTAACTTGTTTAATGAATAACATCACTTAATTTATATAAGCATAATGTTAATTCCGTAAGAAGTATTCAAGGTAAAATTAACTTTCTAGTTTGCTCTTGAGATGAATTTTTAACATACCAAAATTATGTTCCAATTCTCATACACTCATTTGCATTAAAAGACTCATGTAAAATCACAAGTAACTTTTTACAACTAGCTTTCAAAGACAACTATTTATAACCTTAATCAACCATTTAGTTCAATACCATGAACCTAAATCAACAAGTAAAATATGTGAATACCATTTCAGATTATAACTTAACTAAACAAACAATGAAACATTGTAATTAAAATGCCATAAATTTTATAATCTTTATGACAAAAATACTTATTCTAAAATAAGAGACTAATTTAAAGTACACGTTAAAATCACATAACTATGTTTTTACTATCAAATGTTTAAATGAACTGATGGAATTCTATATATAAATAATAATGCAAACAATACATGGATATTCAAATGATCAACTATAATTATAACCATAGACTAATATTACATGTTTTATATTAATATAAAACATAAACATGACATTACTTGTATCAAATATAACTATAATGAATAAGATTGATTACATAAACACTTTAGCTCATCTATAGCCAACTATCATAAATCAAGGTAAGAACTGTATCAACAATATTTTTCATGCAAACCAATGAAACCAAAACCACCTTACCAATCCCAATGATCCAAACCATAAATATCCCTAGACCACCCCAACCATCATTTGGATATGAATTAGGACAATAGATAAATGGTGGAGAAAGGACAAATGAAATGTAATGATATTGACAACAAAAAAATAATCAAATAATAGATAGAAAATTAACCACATGAGTCCATCTCACCAAGATCCATTAACTTGGTACATGATTATGACTATAGCTCATTCTATTAGGATTTTCAATTTATGAGTCATATTATATTTGGAGAATATAATATGGTATTTAAATATTATGCCTTGTCATCATCTTCAAATACTATTTTAATAGATATGAATGAGTTAAAAATAGAAACTCATAAAAAAGAATAGCTTCAGCCAACCAAAAATGAAAATTTAAGACCCTACGTAAATCTATGAGTCAAATTTTGACTGATATAGACTTTACCAAAAATACAAAAATATTCTACCATTATTAAAAAATTATAATAATGGAAATGAAATTATAAAAATAAATATAATCAACTAATCATAATTTTCAAATGTAAGTCAACTCTAAATAATTTAAATGAATTCTAACATTATTACCAGAATCATACAAATAATCCAAACATAATTTTATCAACTTGAGTGAACTAATAATGACCAAATCTTAAATAAAATTATGTCAAACATAATCATGATGATAATAATAATAATAAAATATTATTTTTCTAAAACCATAGTGTTTATTTCAAACCCCTGGAGGCTTGATAACATCATTGTCCCCAAATCATGGTCATAGGTTCATCATATACAAAAAAATTAAATAATACAAAAAAGTCATTTCACAAAATCTAAGTAACGTAGTTAGGATTTAAAAATATAAAATGAATTTAGAAACTCTACGTAGATAAAATAACACACAACCATAACCCTAGTTAAATGACATGATAATAAAAATAAACCCCAAACAATAATAATAAAAATAAAATATATATAACAAATGTATATGCATAATTTATATAGCCTCCACAGTCATGGCCAATCCATATAATGGCCATCATGTAATAATACTAGAAAAATCCAATCAAACCAGTTAGGGTTTTCAACTATAAACACCATTATGTAGACAAAAATACAAATGCCAATGTTTATGTCTATAAAAAATAACTAGTTCTCTATTTAAGACCATCAAAAATGCAAACTCAAAAATTTAAAAGAATCCTAAAATTGACCACATAAAAAGGGTTTCTTATTTTTTGGGATTCTAAATTGCCATGCATTCAAAATCAACATGCTTATAAGAAAACTAGTCAAACTAAACAGCCAAAATGAACCCTAGAAAAACTATATTAAACTCCCACATGGCCAACAATTTTCATGACTTAACTACAATATGAGCCCAAGAAAATCTCATGCACTAACTACATGTGTATCTACATTGGTTGCCATGCCCAAGATTTTAATAGAGTCGTTCCAAAATTTAGGCCTCTCTAACAAGCCAAAATGACCAAATGAAAATGTAAAACTCATTTTGTAAGTGTCTCAACTGAATTAATTCATGGAATGATCCTATAACATTTCTCTAATGTTGAATGGTAAACCAAATGATTAACACTAATGCCAAGTCCAAAGGTGGTCGTGGCCCATAACATACCTAAGCCCAAAGCCAATTCATATCTTGGTTTTAAAAACAATGAATACCATAACACAACATACCAAAATTGATAAAAATTAAACCAAATAAAACATATTTTTCATGCCTTCAACTGAAACAATAGTTAATGAATTCAATAACAAAAGACAAGACCAAGATAACTGAGTAATGGACTAAAGAATCAAACACATAATGAATTTGACTTTGAATACCAGAGAAAATGAAATGTCAAATTTTAAAAGTTACTAAGTAAAATGAAGACATAATAGATATAATGACTAAAAATGATGATATTTAGTAGGTAAAACTATCACAAGATGAATACAAATTGGCAAAGCTAAAAATTTAGAATTTGACAACTAGAAAATTAGTGATTGAAAGAAGGTCAAAACTGACTATAAATCAACCAATTAAAGAAATAAATCTTAAAAAAATAAACACATAGTATTTTAATCAAGTAAACAAAATCATTAAATCATCAGTAAAATCAAGCTTAGTTTTAATAATAGATTTTATTATTCAGTTTATCCATGTTATTTCTTCACATTTCTCTGTTGCTCAAGTTTGAACACAACCTTAGCTCAAATACCTATCGATGTAGTCAATGAATAGACCTATTTTAGTATTTTTTGGTTTATTTTCTTAATAAAAATGACTTACTAAAAGTAGAAATGATACAGGGTTTTTAAAGAGTAATACCTATGATGGATATGCACATCATTGATCCAATGAGGTAGGAGCTCCTTTTTGGCTAGGAAGGACTACCTACAAAATAAAGACAACTTGGACAATATTGATTAATAATAGAGATGGGTGGATTGCCTGATACAAGACTAGTTTCAAGAAGTGGTACACTTCTTTAAAGGGATGTTACTCCTCTATTTATGCAATTAAGTATATAATAAAATAAGATGAATTACAATAAAGCATGTGACAAGATTATGAAAATGAAATGAAAAAAATCAATATACTACATAGATGTTGTCAAAATGTTCATTCTAATATGTTACTATTAAGTCCTCTACTCTAGGATTGCTTCTAATTTCTTGGGGATGGCCTCTAGAGTTATGGCAACAACAATCATGCAAAGTCCTAAATCGAAAGAGATATCACTTTGACTAGCAAATAAAGGATGAGGAACTATGGGTAGGTCATGAATTGAGACCACATCATGTATGACATCAGGCAAGGTCCTCTAAAGATAGAAATATATGAATTCAAGTCTTAAAAATAATAAATTGGATATGTTCAATATTGCTAATCTAGTCTTAGGTTATATACAAGTGAAAACATAGGGATCAATGCCAATTATATCAAAATTAGTATTGATCAGATGATTGATGTCTAACTAGAATGAATCATGGTCGATATTTACAGTGGGTACTAAAAGACTCCGAAGGTACCTAAGGAGGGATTTTATAGATCTTAAAGACTCTTAAATTGAACATTTATTTACATAGATAAACTTACAAAAATAAACAAAATAGAAAGGAATAAGACAATAATTTAGAACTAATTAAATATAAAGAAAACTTACTTATACAAAATCTTCCCATGATGTAGATAAATACCTCATTGATAGAGATATGGTTAGATTTTAACAAAGTATGGATAGAAAGAAATTGTGATGGTGTTCTTCTACATTACTCTAGGCAAATTTATTTAGCGTTCTGGTGTGTAAAAATCAAGATCCATAACCTGAGAATGGCCTGGCTATAAATTGACATCAATACTAATAGGAATGGTGATGATCACAACAAACATTATTGATTTTGTCTAAGTTTGAGTTGTTGGTTCCAATAACTCTAGATGTCAGATAAAAGCATATGTCAAGCTAGTTTTAATAGGGTTTAGGTATGGGAAGGTTGTTAGGAAGGTTAAAACAACTTACCCACATTAAGTTTGGAGAGATTTAACCAAGATTTAAGGATAGTAAACTAGTTACTTAGGCAAAAGGGTAATTAGTTAGATTATTTACACAATGTTAAATGATAAATAGTAAAACTAAATTAACTGGCATAAGAAAGGTAGGGAAGAGGTAAGACACATTTATTCATAATAAAGTAGTGCAAATTTATAGTGTTTACAAGACCATTAATAGCATCTAGACATATACATATAATAAATGTAATAACAACATTTAAATCACATATCTAAACTAAATAGTAAATTAGTAATCATTAAGCATAAGTATCTAATGTTATAATGAAAAGTGTATCAATAACTTTCTCAACAAAAATAATAAAATGTATCAACATAGATCATAGAACTATAACACAATGTTTTAACCTTTTAGGACTTAGTGAATGTAAATTCTATATTTGTGAAATGACTGAGTAGTCTGAATTAGGGTAATAATATGCAATAAATATAGCCACTGATTTGTTATAGAATTGATTAAATTTGAACTTTCTAAAAATAGTAATAAATAGTGTAATTAAGAACTTATTTAAAAAACAACTGAGATAGATGATCTAGAGCTAGAAATTGAGGTAAAGGCTGGTCTATGTGTTACAAACAAGATCCTATTGTCAGAACCCCTCCTGGATAGTATCACCATTATTAGAAATGTGGATGTAGTGTCCTCTATGTAGGTCTATCTTGAGCTTCTAGGTGCACCTATGTCTATATTTGTAAGGTCTATTATTATGTGCATAAATTAGGAAACCTTATATATTACTTATTTTGATTAAATTTATGAGTAAACCCTAATCTTCCATATTACTAGGGCATACAGTTGATACAATCTAAAAATTGTGTTTCTTATAGGTTAGGCTAGACATCCTTAACATCTCGATGTGATGAGAGTTACCTACATACTAATACTCTAAAGAGGGATCAAGCCTAATGTATTTATCCCACCTAGTGCTGGTGTAAGTAAAAGTGAAGCTAGTATGATAGTGGATTTGAGTGATTTGAATGTGCTTGAGACTAGAAATCTAGGTAATCTTAGCTTAGGAATGTTGTATATGGTAGTATGTAGAAGTAGGGAAGAATAGGGATTGATAACCTTAATTTTTCACAATGTGTTTTGATTTTGAATGTGTATTTTACATCTGATTTTCATATGGTGGTTAGGGATAAAAGTCATGTATATACACTATTCTGATGTTTGTATGTGCACTAAAATAAGTCTAGGCTGATCCTAAGAGATTTTAAATTTGAAAAGAAATCCATTTTTTAAAAAGGGAGGGAAAGAATATTAGTCTCATAATTAGGACACTAATATCATGTGGCACTACTATCCTTATTATTGTGCTAGTGTCTAAGTGGTAGAATACTAGGTAGGAATGGTAAAGATCAAGAAATGAGGGTCTAAGACTGCTTTAGGGGTGATTAGGGATGCCTATGGCCCATATGAAGGTTGGATACATGAAGAAATAGTATATAAGATAGGTTTAAGGATAAGTTAGGGATAATTAGTTTCAAATAACACTCTTAGCATTTAAATACTACTTTTAGGTGATTACATTTGCCCCCATTTAATCTAGAAATGTAAGAAAGTAAAATGACTAGGATAAAGGACAAATAAGTGTACTTGGACTTACTTAAGAGGTGAAGCTCATAAATCTAGGTTTGATTATGTGAAAGATGATCCAATGTGTGTCATACCAAGTGAAACATGCATAAATTAGTCCTTAAGAGATATCAAAAATAAAGACTAAACTGAGTAAATAAGTAAAATTGAGTAAACTAGTAAAGGGATAAGAGAGAGGAAAGGAATGAATACACCTCACTAGGTATGTGAACCAATGCATAAACCTGGTGATAAGTTTTGTGTGTGTGTGATCGTATATAGTGATCAATCATTAAATAGATTGGAGTGACCTGATGGCTTGCTCAATCCTCATGTAGGGGTGGCTCAAGAATTCCATCTAATTTTGAATCCATTATTACCCACCCCTATTTGGTAGATCATGACCTATGAATGTATTAGGTTAGATTGATGGTGTGTCTAACCCTTTTATATAGGTGGATTAATAAATCAAGAAGATTTTGACTCCATGATTACTTTAAAATGTGTAGTAGATGCACCTAAAACTAAAATTGTGTGATGCAAGTCAAAATATCCAATTAGGTATGTTAGCTTCATAACCACTCAGGTATATTAGGCATCTCCAAGCCACTTAGGAATGATAACCACTATAGATAGATTAATACATGAAATTGGTGTGTAACCTAGAATATGATGTCAAATATATATATATAATGTTGAGAATGACATGGAATTTATCATTCCATTTGTTCAATTGGCATGTAAATGAGCATACAAAGACAATGTGCCATGCACATGCCCCCAAAATCTTATAACTAAGCATATGGATTATAGACTGAGTTGTAATAATCTATATCTAAGTATTTAAACTGAATATAGAAATGGTTACACCACACATGATGCCCCTAATTTGAGTAAATTTGTATGAATCTAAGCTAAACTAGTGTTAATCTAACTGAAATTGATAAATTATAATTGAACTTATGCAAACCTATACTATACATGCTATTCTTTTTTGGCCAATCTAGGTTTTTTTGAAACTAAGGATACTCGACAATAACACCATATCTTGGATAGTAGAACCATATGGTGCTATTGTCCCAATTTTGTTACTAATGTCTTTCTATTTTGATTTATGTGTAATCATACTGATCTAAATGTCACTATTTTTTGACTATTTTTACATGAGTCTAATTTATGTAATTTGAGCCTATGTGCTGAAAATGTACTATGAATGCATTATAAGAGCTTGATTTATATGACAAGCCCTTGTAAATACCCCCCTTTTTTAGGGGAGTTATTGAAATTTTGAAAGAAATGTCCTTAAAATAAAAATCACTACAAAATGTGTGTTATCCATAAAATATATGATATCTATGTAATAATCCAATATAATGTGCACACATAACATCATAATGTGTGATAATATGAGCATAATTTTATAATGTGTGATGTATGTCATGTATAGTATTCACAAGGGTGCCAAGATAGATATAATAATGTATGTAATAATGAATATGAATAAAACTGAGTAGTTAGCTAGGGAGATGGAACATGATGTCCATGATGGAAGAAGGTGCAAGACACCAATTAGTTGGGATAGGTTGGAAGACAAGGTAGTCTTTGGACCTGAGATGATTTCATTAGAGATTGGCTAAGGCTAATGATAGGCAAAAGAGTTATGCTGATCTAAATAAAAATGTTAGGTAGTTTTTAGTAGGTGATAAAGTTTTCTTGTGGGTTAAGCCACATAAGAGCTTGATTAAGTTTGGGAAGTCAATAAAAATTTCACTAAGATCTGTGGGACCCTTTGAGGTTTTAAAAGTATTAAATTATATAGTTTATAAGCTTGTATTACCACTAACCCTAAATCTATTTCATAATGTCTTCCATGTATCTTATCCTAAAAAGTATATAGTTGATCCTTCACATGTGTTGGATTGGAATGATTTATAAGTTCTGGATCCCACAGTGGTCATGGTATAACCAATCAGATTAATTGACACTCCCAAACTTCATTTATGTAATAGATAAGTGTCACAGTGCAAGGTATTATGGGACCAATACTTTGAGGATAGTGCTACTTGAGAGGACTATGATGAGTTTTACAGACTATTTCCACATTTGTTTGGTTAATTTGATGATTCATATTATGTTATTTTTTATATAAATAATGTATTTATTCATAACTATTGTTTGAATAAGTGTCATTAGGATGTTGACCAGATTTAGGGGGGAAGGATGTCACATTTAATTTATCACTAAGCTAATTTACCTAATTATCAATGGATTATTATGGTTGTTAAATTGATTAATTACTTTTTAACTAAGTTGTAAGTCATATGTTGTTATGAGATAGTTTTATGCTACTTGATTTCATGATTACATTGCTATGAGTTAGTTGTATAGTAAATTATTTACATTATGATCATGTTTATTTATTTTTACAACAATATTTTATTATATATATCATGATATTATGAGCTAACTACCTTCTTGTCATGAGTTAGATGCTATAAAGTTTCATCCCTTAGATCATGACAGAGGGAGACCATTATTGAAGAAGATGACATAGATGGAGATATTGGGGGATGATAGAGGAAAGGCTAGAACCCATTCATACACCACATTAGATAGTACACATTATATGCATTGTTTGAATTTTTAGCATTAGTACATTTTTGATTTTATCTACTTTTAAGTAAATGATTATGTATGTTAGCTATATGTTAATTTAGTTTAATGCTTTTGTGAAATTAATCTTGTGTGATTATATTGTGGCTATTATATGTAGATTTAGTGTATAATATTGATGTATGATTATGTCATGTTATTGAATTCATTATTTTTAGTGCTCATGAGAATGTAAATCTAAGTGAATAGTATCTAGTTACTATTGTATATAAACTAACCATAATGTCCTTGTAATGTTTATAACATTAACAGGTTATCATTTTATATGGTGTAATGACTTGATATATATAAAAAAAGACATAGGATAGTATATATAACATAGTAATAACATAATGATTATGTTTTTATAATAATATTATGATTGGTTTAATAGTTCTCTAATTCACCATTACTGTTGAAATAATATAAATGACTTTATATTACTTTAGTCATTATTAAAATCATCAAGTTGTTATCTTTACTAGGTAATAAAATTAAATTATATCCTAATGACTAAGCCTAGTCTTTATTCATATGTATATACTATGGTAAAGTTCAAAGTGATAGTTATCATTGTTAATAATGTTAAAAGTGGAGTCTTGCATGGGATACACAAGCATGTAATATAGTTAGACCATGTAGGAGTTAAAAGAGTATAAAATAATGATAAATATATTTATGGAAAGTTTGAGAGAGAGATTAGGGATTTTCTAGGTTAGTCAATGGGAAGTTAACTACGGTTAGACTTAGTTTGAATGGCTAATTTAGATTATGAATGGAGAACTATGGGTTATGAGCTAATAGTTGCATGCAATCTCAAATTGAGTAAGATACATGAAAAAATATGATAAGAGGCAAGTTGAGGAAGAGAATGACACAAACAAAGAAGAGAAGAAAGATGAGTAGAGAAAGAATAAGGTGATGATTTATTTGGTTCATACAATTTCATCTAGAAGAAATTAAGAGGTTAATTATGTTATTTTATTATTGCTTATCTCAAAAGAATTAAGTATAAAAAATTATATATTAGGGATTTGTTAAAATGGTATGTATTTTATATGGACATGGATTTAGCCCTATGGATGGTTCAACCATCCACAAAACTAAACCAATATTCCATAAACCCATATGAAATAGACTAGTATAGTGTGTGGGAAAACAAGAGGTTTTAATGGATTTATTGTTTAAATGAAAAGTTCCTTAGGTTAGGAAATTTAGACCCTAGGTAGAAGGTTTGATATATACAAGGACTAAGTTTTATTATATAAATCGTATTATATAAAATATACTTAATTAGATGGTTGTCAAAATAATGAGTATATAGATATAGTTTATAGGTCTAGTGTATGTTTTGATTTAAACAATGTTGGATTCAAATATACACTTGAATGATTTTAAAAATAAATTATATATACTATCAATTTAGGTTACCATATATTTAAAATATAACTATCAAATCAGGGTTAGCATATATACATATTGACTGTGTGCTTTGGTCATTCAAAATAGTGAATATGTGTGTGTGTGTGTGTGTGTGTGTGTGTGTGTGTGTGTGTGTGTGTGTGTGTGTGTGTGTGTGTGTGTGTGTGTGTGGACTGTGTATTCATGCAATTCAAAACAATAAATATATATATGCGTGGACTATGTATTCATGTCATTAGAAATAGTGAATACATATATATATGATGTGTGTATAATTATTACATGAAACTATGAGTATATATATGAATGAATTATAGTCATATGTCTTAAACACTAAGAACATATACATAAATGAAATGTGCACTTTAGTTTTACAAAATTTGAGAATAGATATGTTTGGACAAAGTATGTATTATTAACACAAAAGTGAGGATATATGAACTGTGTGTTTATTGACATATAAATAGGGAGGATATATAAATTTTGTGTATATTCATCTTTAAAAACAATGAACATATATATGAGGGTTATTTACACATGTAAGTTTTAATTTCAAAATATATAGATGCAAGTTCCATTATGAAACTTGTATCATAGTTGGAGTCTTTAAACTTATGAGTTTTACTTACAAAGAAGTTGACAGTGTCAAGCTTAAAAGGATAAATGTGATCTATTTACATTGCTTAAACACATTTACAACTTTGTCAAGGTTAGTTAGTATATGGTTCTTAATGATTTTGTATTATACATTGATTTGATTTTATAGATACATATAGAAACTCAAAAAGAGTATAAACCTCCAATAGATAAATAAAGCCAAAGTAGAGGTCTGCATGGTTGATTTTTTATTATAATCTATTTTCAATAATTTGGGATAATGTATATATAGTCTAAGGACTTAAATTGGGGAAAATAGGGTAATTAATTTGGAATAGATTTGATCATAATTAAATTATATCTTTTATGTTGGAATAAGTGAATCAAAATAAGGGTTTTTTGGAAATGTTGAGACCCTATATAGATCTTGATGCTTTTTCATGAGAAGTTAAATAGTTTGTTAGAATCATATTAGTCTTTATAAGAAAAATGAAAGTTACAGTTAGTATGAAGAATGATATTTGTGTATTATAACATATAAATTATGTGGTATATATTTTGTAAGGTGCATAAATATATGAAATTTATCTATATGAGAACATAGGCACTTGTATACATATATAGCTTATATTTATACATTGGGATGCATGCCTATAATTATAGTTTTTGAATAGTAAATTAAGTCACATAATCCTAAGGGATAGGACACTATAATTATATGTATACATCCTCCTAAAAGTATAATAGGTTACATAAATGAAAGATTATGTTTTAGTTTATGAGTTTATTAATCTTTGAAATAATTATGACTGTTGTTTGTAATTGAGTAATATGTATAATATACTATGATATTGTTGGTTTTACTATATTTGAATTTACTTATGGAAATTAGAAACATGTAATCGAAATATATATTGTACTTGTTTGGTATACATTGTACTTATTATGCTTATTATTTATGTGGTAAATGAAATAGTAAAGATTCAGTCATATGTTTAATAGACTAAATGTATGTATTATTTATCATGATTTATACCTACTAGTAGGAAATGATCTATATGAATCTATTGGTTATATTTATATTAACCAAATCTCATGTTGTTGGTAGTAAGTAGGTAGTGAGATAGATTTCACTAGCTTACTTAGCATCACCAATGTCAGATGAAGGTAATCTGATCAAGTGGTGTGTATGAATTTTAATACTAGAGATAAATAACCATTTGAAAACTTTGGCCAAAAGTTATGTTTATTTAGACATTGTCATTTCATATGTATGACTTGCATGTTTGTGTGCTATCATGTTAAAACATAGTTTATTTATGGTACACATCATGTATTAGAAATCTTACAACACATGGGTACTATCTTATCTATTTGGATTCCCATACCATCACTATCCACCCATACATGAAGGGAGTAAACTTACCTGATTGAGGGATTGTGTAGGGTATTGACAGTCTGTGGTTGGTGTAGAAAAATACTTAGATGATGTTCTGCCTCCCCATAATAAACTTATTTGGAGACTACCTTGAGATTATCAGAGACACTAGAATTTGTGAGACTCATGCTCCATAGAGCCTTGTATCTTGTATTATATTTATTATTGAAACATTATGCCAAATAGATATGTAATTAATTACTCATTGTACATTAATAGTAATGGCTATATTATTATACCATCTATGGATAGAAATATGTAATTAATTTCATTCATTTATGTTTTTTTTCATATGATGCTAATGATCAGTAACTAATAGGATTTACATGTTTATTTTATGGTTAGAATATTTACTATGTATAATAAGGTCACTAATTATATTCTTGTGGTATAATAATGAAAGAATACATGGAATATAACTAATTTTCTATTATTATGTTATTCTAGTAAATCCCAGTGGGCATGTTACACTAAGAATAAGCTTGTAATGTGTGATGTATGTCATGTCTAGCATTCACAAGGGTGTTAAGATAGATATAATAATGTATGTAACAATAAATTTGAATAAAACTAAGTAGTTACCTAGGGGATGGGTCATGATGTCCATGATGACACCCAAGTAGGGAGGGGAGATGCATGAGGTCCCTCATGGCATCTAAAATTAGAGTTTTTAACAAGAAAGAGACAAGTATCATGGCCATGACACATACAAGAAAGCATAAAAAAAACACACATGAGGCACACAAAGTAGGCCAAGGGGCCATAATATAAGGGACATGGGCACATGCCACTAAATCTGAGAAAACAAGACATATAAGGACATGTTCAAATGTCCATATACACAATAAACAAATGAGTTAGATTAGAGACATATTTAAGGACATGTTAAAATGTCTATGTACACAATTAATAAGGATCACATAAAGACATTAACACATGTTTAAAGCATACATACTATGAATATAGGTGGCATGGAGCTAAAGAGTAATGACATATTCAAATGCCCTCAAATACAAGAAACATAGAGATGCAATCAACCCTAAACTATGAAAACTAGAAATGAAAGTATGCATGAACATGTAATATAAATCTATGTAATAACTAGGATGTACATATGCTAAATCTAAATTATTAATAGCAAGCAAAAAATATGAGTAAGTATAACATAATCAATATCAAGATATAACAATGCTAACGCTATGATGTAGAGTATAGAAAGATGTAACTTGGTAATCAAAGCTATGTATAGGGTACCCCCAAGTGGGTGAATATGTCAAATTAAGAACTCGTGTATCAGTGTATATACCCTTAATGGGTAGATAATGGAAAATATAGATTAGTGTAGTGGACCAGCCTCCTGTAGTAATCTATAATAACTTGAAAAGATCAAGTGAACAATGTATGTATGCTAAAACTAACTATACTAAGATACCTAGCATAGTAGTGTCTATAAAATATAAGAAATGTAAACATAGGAATGCATACAATTTGTAATTTTGTGTTTTTTGAGTAAATATTTGATTTTTTTGTGTTTTTGACATATTATATTATTTTTATATTTTTAGATATAAGCTATTTGTAAGAAACATGAGAATGATAATATATACAAGGAAAAAGAGAGAAGGAAAGTATGTAAAATAAGGGAGGAAAAATATTAAATGATGAGTCTCATAGGAGACTCACTATCAATGTGGCCTATGTAAAATAAAGGAAAGTATGAACATGCATGCTATATGAAATGAAACTATGTTCCTAAAATCTACTATACTAAGTGATCTATATCTATCCCTACATGTGGAGTGATGATAGGAATTTGTGACACTGATTTTGGTTTCCTATGAATTGTAGGGGTATTAAGGACCCATTTGGTATAATATCATGTAGGTGGAATAGGTGTCCAGTGATGAGAACCTCAAGAAAATAATATTGATCTTAGAAGAAAATGAGTAGAGGGAGGCCCTTTAGAATCTATAATTTATCTCTAACATAGGGGTATCTCTAATAATGGTATCCATGAGAGAGTATATGTATGTGACAACAATATAGGAATAGACCTTGCATGCACTGGTGTACTAAAATCTATGGTGTAGTGATAGGAACTATGCTTAGAGTTATAACTGGTAACTCTATTATAAATGGTAATTGTGTTGTAACTAGTAACTATGTTATAACTAGTTGTGGGACAAGTAGAGGATACTCATATAGAAGACCCTAAACTATGATCACCTAATTTTCATGTATATATTATAGGCATATATTCATAGTGGATGGGAAGGCTCATTATTTTTATATCCATGGCCTAACCTAGTAACATGTAAAATATAACTGCACTAGGCACTACTAAGAATCTAGTGGCCAAATGTGCTATTCTAACCTATAGTGGAATTAAAATATCTCTAATGAAGTTCTAAACATAGCCATTAAAAACACTGATAACTATTTGTGGGAGATATATCATTATTTGAATACCCCAAATTCTGTATAAGAGTGATATTGCACATGTTAATAATTGACCCCTTGTCAACCATAACACTCTAAATATGATAGTGATTTATGTAGGCTCGTATAAAGAATGCATATAAATACGAATCATCATTAATAATCTCATGCTTTGAGAAGGTGATGAGTGGTCTAGCTAGAGTTGTAATATGATACATACCAATGATATTGTGTAATGGATGTGCATCCTCTATAGTAATGTGATATGATGCTGGTGGTGGATGTGCTTGATATATATAGTGACCACTTGAAGTGATCCTACCTTACTTCTTATGTGATTTATAAATGGATATAATAAAATTTTCAATGCCTTAGCTTCCATTCGTTTGAATTTGGGTGCCTTTATGGGTGTGTACACATCGATAATGTTGGATTTGATCAAATCCTATATCTTATTTATCAAGTTAATGCATCAATTTATAGTATGGCTTGGTGCCCTATGATATTCACATAATGCATTAAAATCATAGTTATTTGGAAGAGGCCATGTTGTATCAACCTCTTTGATAGGAGGGAAACATATGACATTGCATTCCAAGGGCTATTGTAAAACATGTGTTGGTAATTCTAGAAGGTAAAAATTATATGTGGAGGAGATGATAAAACCATTTGAGGAGATGGATCTAAAGCTATGTTAGCTATGGACTTTAGATCACTCTATTTTTAGTGGCCCTTACCTTGTATTGAGGCTTACTAGAACTTTTGGTAATTGATTTTGATCCACTAATATATTTTAGTTTGCACATAGAGAGAAGCTTGACTTCTCTTTATTTCACTATGTGGCATAAATATTTGAAGGTTGGAAACTTCTTAAATAAGATAGATTAATGTAATACTAGTAGAAGAATATGTTTGAAGATATCTTGAAACTATTTATCTACCATGGGGTTAGTCAATTTGGATAATATAGTCTTATATTATAAGACGTATTTGGTAATAGGTTCATTTGATTTTTGTTTCAATTATGCAATTTGAGTATATGAGATCTTATCACTGATGTTTATTGAGAAGTGTGTTAAAAACATGTCTACCAATGGGTTGAATATGGTGATAGACCAATTCAGTAGATCATAAAACCATTGTACGTAACAATCCTTTAAATTACATGAAAACAACTTAGTGATGAGTGAATCATTAGACACGTAGTCAAAACATGCTGCATGAAAAGATTAGAGATGGTAATTTGGGTCACCCTTACCATCATACAATGTAAGCTTAGGTGCCATAAATTTAGTTGGGAAAGGAGTTTCTGCTATATGATGTGTCAAAGATGTATGTAAAAGAACATATAATCCAAGGCATGTGATGGCCTCATGGATAATTGATCAAGATGTAACACCTTAACCTATAGTGTATGAACCTCATGCATAAGGGATTTTACATTTGGAATGGAAGAACTAGCCATAAGAGGTGTGGATGTCACTTATAGTTGTTGACTTACAATTTATTATTATGCCAGCTGAGTTGGCCCTAATGTAGGTGTAACAATGATATTATCTGGGGGAGTATAAGATTGACCATTGTTTGATTTTTGAAGTTCTTCATGAATAATATTGATAAGGTCATCTTTAATATCTGAATGTTTGAAAACAAAATCTTACAATTTTCTCTTATCAATTTCATCAAATCATTTATTGAATTCACCATTATAGTTTGGGGAGTAAGACAACAAATTGTTGTATATTTAAAATATTTAAAGAAATTAAATCTATAAAATATTATAAGAAGTAAATACTTAAATAAATCTGAGATGTTAGAACTAATATCTAAGCATAGAAACAAAAAAGGATACAAACTCTATGAGCATCTAAGGTTAAGATTTGAGTTATGTTCAAAGTAAGTTAAGTTCACCAAATGTTTTAACCTTTTACAATTGTGTTTGTAAATATTATGTTTGTTAAATAGATAAGTAGTTTAAATCAGGTAATATTATGCAAAACATATAGCCACTCATTTGTTATAGAATTGACTAACTTTGATCTTTCTAAAAATAGTAATAAATAGTACAAGTATGAACTTAGATAGAAAATGATGAAGATAGATGATTTGGAGGCTAGAAACTGAGGTATAAGGTAGACTGAGTGTCGTAAATAAGATCCATATGTCAAACCCTTCTAGACAATAAAATATTAATTGAATAGTAGTGCCATTATTATGAATGTGGTGGTAGTGTCCCTATATTAGTGATAATGTCATCTTTGCATGACTATCTTGAACTTTTGGGTGTACCTATATCTAGATTTGTAAGGTATATTCTTATGTGCAAAAGTTATAAAACCATGTATATTAATTTTTTGACTAAATTTTTGAGCAAACCTTAATCCTCCATATTGATAAGGAATCTAGTTGATATGAGCTAAAAAGTGTGTTTGTTAGTTTAGTAGGTTAGACATCCTCAACATTGATGAGAGTTACCTACATACCAATACTCCAAAGAGAGATCAAGCCCAATGTAGTTATCCCCACCTAAGTATTGGTGAAATTTCAAATGAAGCTAGTATGATAGTGGACTTGAGTGCTTTGAATGTGCTTGAGACTAGAAATCTAGGTAAGTTGAGATTAAGAATATTGTAGATGGTAGTATGCATAAGTAGGAAAGAATAGGGATCGATAACCTTAATTGTGTATAGCTTTTTATGAGTCTATATGTGTATTTTTCATCTAATTTCTATCTAGTGGTTATAGGGATATAGTCCATGTTATTTTGATGCTTGTGTGGGTGCTAGAAGAGGTCTAGGTCAACCCTATAAGGTTATAGATTTTAAAAGATATCTATTTATGAAAATAAAGGGAAGAAAATTATCACCATTATTAAGACACTAATGCCATGTAGTTCTACTATCCTTATTATGGTACTAGTTTCTAAGTGGTAGAACACTAGGTATAAAGGGCCATGATCAAAAAATGAGGGTTTGAGATTATTTTAGGGATGACTAGGAATGTATGTGGCCTACACAAAGGTTAGATAAGTGTGAAAATAGGCTCTAGTATAGGTCTAGGGCTAAGATAGGGATAGGTAGTCTCAATTATCTCTCTTAGCACTCAAATACCACTTTTAGGTGATTACACACTATAGTAAAACATATAAAAGATGTCTCAATAGTTCATAACTAACTACTTCAATAATTTTAAATAAATGCATGTAAAATAGGGTCATGATATCCTCTCCCACTTGGAAAAGAGTCATCTTAGTGATCAAAATAGCTAAGGATAATGCTTCTTAAAAATAATCTCATCTTCCCAAGTAACACTTTTTTTTGATAAAGGATCCCATTGAGCACACACTTGAGAGATCTCATGATTTCTTAATTTAACACTATGATGGTATAAGATCTTTATTGGATCTAACTATATATTTTCTTATTTTGAAACCTAAATATGAGTCCAATCCAAAACATGATATGGATCAAGAATATACTTTCTCAATAAAACAACATGAAACACATTGTGAATCTGAGACAAGGAAAGATGAAGGGCTAGCTAGTAGGAAATAAGACTAATTTTTTTCCAAAATTTCAAAGGTTTTAAAAAAATTAGGAGCTTATTTGGAAGACTTTCCAAAATTAATTGAACTTTTCTATGGTCTAACACATAGGAAAATGTTATATCCCAATTGGAATTCACATGGTGTCCTTTTTAAATCAACATAATTCTTTTTTTTATCAGAGGCAACCTTAAAATTTTTCCTTATAGTTTCCATTTTTTTATCATACTCTTGAAAAACATCAAGACCAATAACAATTCTATTTTCTAAACTTTCTTAACCAAGTAGAGTTATAAATTGCATCCATACATAGCTTCAAAAGGAGCCATTTTAATCACTAAATGGTACGTGTTATTATAAATAAATTCAACTAATTGTAAA
Organism: Torreya grandis; assembly: GCA_037957365.1. Classification (NCBI taxonomy): domain Eukaryota; kingdom Viridiplantae; phylum Streptophyta; class Pinopsida; order Cupressales; family Taxaceae; genus Torreya; species Torreya grandis. The sequence goes on along the minus strand of JARHVA010000720.1, from coordinate 3,328,027 downwards.
TAATCCTTCCATTTACATTGTTGATCTATCACATACATTCTTATCATGTCTTCCATAACTTGATTTAATCTTTCTATTTGACCATCTATTTCCAAATGATAAGATGAAATAAATTCAACCTTATACCAAAAGTTACAGTCAAAGTTTTCCAAAACCTTTAAATAAAAAGTTTATCCCTATCTAAAATAATAACTTTAGGCATGACATGTAGACATACTATTTATTTCACAAACCCTGAAGCAAACACAAATACATCATCTATCAAGTTTCCAACAGTGAAATGACTTTAGTTATTTCATCTATCACAACCATACTAGTATCATGTTTGCTTTTATATTTTAGAAAACCTACTATGAAATCCAAATAAATCACAACCCACTTACATCATGATACATCATAAGGGGACAACAATCCTCTTGGATGGTAATGTTCAGCTTTCACACACTATCATTTTAAACATATTGACACAAAGTCAATAACTTCATGTTTCATTACAGGCCAATAGTATAATTTTTTTTAGCTCATGTATCATCTTGTTGACACTTAGATGAGTAAAATTAGGTGTTGCATGCACTTATTTAAGAAAAATATTATTTAATTCAGCAAAATTAGGTACATAAATTTTGTTTTTATGTCTAATTAAACCATTAGAATCAATAAAAAAGTTAAAAAATTTGTTTTCAACAAATTCATTAGCTAAATTTGCACTTATATCTTAGAAAAACTTATCAAAATTCTGTTATTCTTATTTATAAAATTATTATGTAGAACATATAAGGTATCAATTTATATGCATCAACTGAGTGCATTAGCAACATGATTATCCTTACCTTTCACATGTCAAATATTCATATCAAAATTAATTAAAAATTCAAGCCATATATGTTGGCACACATTAAAATCATCTAGGAAAATAAATATTCCAAGCTATGATGGTTAGAATTTAAATCAAAATGCTTACCTATCAAAAAGTGTTTCCATTTATTCAAATCATTAATAATGACAAAAATCTCAAGGTCATGAGTGCTGTAATTTTTCTCATAGTCCTTTAGATTTCATGACTCATAAGCCTCAACTGAGTTATCTTAAGTGAACATACCACCCAAACCTCCTTTGGATGCATCAACCCATATTTAAAAATTTCCATTATGATCTAGTATAATAATTATAGGTGTTAAAGTTAGAAACTCTTTAAAATTTAGATTTTTTTTTTCATATTCTGAAGTCCACACAAACTTTTTACCCATGTGCTATAAAGAAGTTATTGGCTTAGAAAATTTATAAAAAATCCATCAAATCTTCTATAATAACTAATTGGTCCCATAAAACTATGTACTTCATGTATGTTTTTATGATTAGATCACTTTTTAACAACTTTAATCTTTAATGGATCAATAACAATACTTGTCTTAGATAAAATGTGACCCAAATAGTGGATCTTAAATAGAAATAAAGAACATTTAGATAGTTTACCAAATAGATTATGCTACCTTGGCCTTTGAAGCACTAAGCACAAATATTCTTCATGTTTAGTTGCATTATTAGAATAGATCAATATATCATCAATGAATACTAGAACAAACTTGTCTAGAAAGTCCTTGAATACACTATTCATTAAGTTTATAAATGTAAAAGGTGCATTAGTTAAACCGAAAGGTATTACTGTAAACTCATAATGTCCATACCTAGTTCTAAAAGTAGTCTTATAGATGTATTATTTCTTGATCCTTAGCTAGTGATAGCTTGATCTCAATTTTATCTTTAAAAAGATAATTATATCCTTCATTTGATTGAATAGATCATCTATCCTTGGTAAAGGATAACGATTCTTGATGGTAACCTTGTTAAGTATGTGATAGTCAACACACAATTGCAAAGTTCCATCCTTATTTTTTACAAAGACCATTAGTGCACCCTAAGGTGACACACTTGGCCTAATATTATTGTTTTCTAGTAGTTCTTGCAATTGAAATTTAATCTCCTACAAATCTACTATATTTTTTATGATAAGGTTATTTAGATGCAGGGGATACCCCTAACATTACATCAATAGAAATATAAAATTCATGTTTAGGAGGTAAACCAAGCAATTTTTCAAGAAAAATATTATAAAAATAAATATTATTTAAACATTAATTCTATTACAGGTGAAGTTTATTACATCTAAACAATATATAATTTGAAACACTTACACACTACTTTCTTTAGTTGTAAATATAATAACAACTTGCATACTTTTGATATCAACAAACCTTGAATTTCTATAGGTTAATCCAAATCATTATAACAATATATCACTTTGCTATAGGAGTCCGAATTTGATTTATGCTAATGCAAACAACCCATGCCTAAAATAATATCAAAATATCCAAGAGGAAATAAAAATAAATTAATTGGAGTTTAAAAATTACCTAAGTCTAAGCTTACACTCTTAAAACACTTAGTAACTAGTACCCTTTTACCTAAGCCAAACTCAACATCCCAACCATCTTTCAAAGTCATTGGATTCAACTTATAACATGTTACTAACTTAGGATCTATAAAACTATTAATTATCCCTTAATCAAACAAAATTAAAATGAAAAATTATTTATTTTACTTATGATTTCAATAAAGGTTGTTTAGAAATTCATATATCTATTATCCATAGTTGTATACACCTATGATTAGCTGATTGGCCTATTTTCATCTTAGGGAAATATTTATGGTAATGGTTATCACCACATTATCAACATATTATAGGACTTTATGACATTATTGGAATGGTATTTACACCTGTAGCAAGCACATTTTGACTACTTTAGGTCAGATTTCTTTTAGAATTTGTAGACTTAGAAGAATTCAAATTTCTTGAGTTTTTTAAATTTTCCCTTGAAATTTTTTGAAACCACTTGTACTCCTAGTAAATATGTGGTTTGAGTCAAATTTATTGAAATTATTAGGGTAAAGGGACATATTTTCATTTGTAGATTGCTACTTATTCTATTGAAAATCTTCTCTCACTTTTTGATGTGCCTTCTCCTAATCTTCGGCCCTATGAGATGATTTGATAGTAGTAGTTAGATTCTAAGAATTTGTCATACTAACATCATGCATCAATATCTTTTTCAAACCTAGATTAAATTTAGTGACTTTAGTCTCTTTTTTATGCATGTATTTAATATGATGCAAAAAGTTTAAAAACTTGTTTTCATACTCAATCACAGTCATATTCTCTTGTTTCAACGTCTAGAAATCAATGATTTTGTATTCTTTGAAGTTGGAACTGAGATACCTCTTTTTGAACTACCTTTAAAAATTAGGCTGGGTAAGAGCCATTGGATGGTAACCCTCTATAACATATAGAAGGTTTGACTAAATAGTTGCATCTCCCATTAACTGATAAGCAACCACTCTCACCTTTACTTTACAGGACATATTTGTTGTCCCCAAAAAATGCCACTCATTTTTGGGACAAAATATGAATTATTTTGGCCTTGCAAGAACAAAATTGTCTCTTCCATTTTTAAAAAGTGTTATGAGCCTTCAAATTCTCCATTCTTCAAGATTTTTAGTGAATCTACGAACTCTATAGGCTTGAAACTATAGATTCCATAGGCTCATTTCTATGGACTTCACAGTAAGAAATCTATGGACTTCCCCAGATCTACGAACATGAATCTACAAACTCTGTAGGTTAGTTTCTATAGAGTCTACATGAAAGAAATAGGTTTAATAGCTTTAGTAGGTATATTCTCTAAAAGAAACAAGATCTCAACATTGGGGTGATTTCAAGGTTGGTGCAACAACTTGGTTCAATTAAAAATGTCCATCAGCAAGCTTCTAAGCAAGGATTGGACCATTAAACCATTGAACCGTTGAACCTTGAACCATTTTGGTTCAACATGTTCAATGGGTTCAAAGGTTCAACATCATTAGCAAGAGTTGAGCACATTTGTCAAGTTCAAAGTTCAACCACTTCAAAGTTCCATGGCTTCAAAATGCTTAGTTAAAAATGATGCATTGAACCATTGAACCATTTTGGTTCATCGGTTCAACAGGTTCAATGACCAAATGGTTCAATGCATTTGGTTCAAAAAGATCAAAGAGCTTAAAAAGAATAAGGAATTGACAGATAAAAGATGAACCAATGAATTGATTAAACCTTAAACTGAAAGAGTTCAAAGTTCAATGGTTCATGGGTTCAAAGGTTCAAAGGCAGCCTCAGTCAAGGAAAGAAGAAACAAACAAATGGTTCAATGGATGGTTCAACCAAGGAATGAGAAAGTGATTGAACCAAGAAGTGATGGAACAAAAGAGATAGAATGCACCAATGAACCAATGAACTAATGTACTTTTAGTGGGTTTAAAGGTTTAAGGTTCAACATGGTTCAAGTGGCTAGCGACCATTGACAGCCCCGTGGACGTCAAATTTAAAGTAAGGGAATATATGTTGAAATTCAAATAAAGTAGAGAACTTAAAGAAAGAACCAAGTGACTGACTGAAAAGAAAGCCCAAAAGCCAAAGCCTAGCAAAAAAAGACAAAGTAAAGGAATTCCTTCAAAATTTTTGTCCAGAGGAAAAGTCTGCCAAAAAAGGAAAAGCTGGACTGAAGAGAAAAGCCTGTGGAAAAAGACAAAGTGCAACAGAAGCTACCACATGTCCCTTTTAGAATCAAAGCAAAAGGTGCCAAGTGTCATCTATTGGGACATAGTTTCTGATAAGTTTCAAAGCTATGGAACATGCCACATGTTCCGTTATAAATTAGTGGAAGCCAACAAGTGTCAACATCCACGGTCTCTCCCTTTTGTGTCATAAGGACTATGGTGGGCCTTGAGTGAGTTGCTAAGGTCAAGCAAAACATGACAAGTGGCATCATCAGTGTGAATTTGAATGAGTCCCAAATGTTTCTATAGTGTTTTTAGGAGCTTAGTAGAAACTACCAGATGTCATCTTTCACAAGACTCTCAAAAGGTATTCAAAGCCTCGCAGAACATACCACGTGTCTCGTTAAAACTCAGTGGAGCACGACAAGTGTCTGTGTCTACATTTCAAGTTTATTATAAAGCTTCTTTCATATTTTTGTGGAGGCTTCCATGTGTCACTTTCTGAGATTAGCAAAAAGTGGCCAAAGCAAGTGGGAAAGACACGAAGGAATTGGTTTGAGCATAGGCTTGAATGCATTCAAAGACCTTCACCACCAAAGGGAAGAAACACTGAGAGGAGTGTAAAGAGCTAGTAAAGCTAGGAACATATCCTTGAGAGATTAAATTCTAGGAAGAGACAAAGCTGGAAGAGACAAAAGAAAAAAGAGGGAAAAGCTCAAAATATCTACGTAGAAGTAATTTCAGTAGGTGGAGTCCACTAGGTAGATATTTGGGCCTACAAACATTGAAAGCATAACCTGTTTGTCCCCCTTAGAGTAAAGGAAAAATGGACAATTGCATAGATAGCAGGTGATAGAATAAGTGACTCAGGCTCAGGAAAAGACATTCAAGATGAATCAACATGCTAGAGTTAAGGTAGCTGCCTTGTTCCAACATAGCCCTCCCTGACAGAACCAAAAATGCATTCAAGGCATTAATGCACAACATGGGTCACTCTATGGGACAAAGTGCCAAGCCTTCCTTGGCCTCTATATATTGTAATCTCTTGGTTTGTTTTAAGGGAGATATTCCCATTACCAGAAGCAAAACTCTACCCAAATTGAAAGGCATCACTGAGACTTTGAGCTCAGATTATTTATCATATTTCTTTGTTTGAATCAGAAATCAAGTTACTTTCAAACTTTTTGTTATAGCTTGTATCATTTTGGGAGATTGTTCTTATGTCTATTTCCTAAATGTATTCTTGTTTATGTAATTTAACAAGTAGAGCTAGTGGAAGTGATAAGGAATGTGTCCTGAAACTAGTTACTTTCAGACTTTGTGCTGACATAATTGTTTTCAGTGTGTGTTTTTAATTTCTTTCTATGTAAAAGACCTTGGGATGACTTTGTGCCCCCATTGTTCTTCATATCTCCTCTTGGGTAGTCAAGGTGGAGACTTTGTGCTACATCTTAGATTGCTGGTTACTATGTACTCTGTTACCAGTTATCCTACCTGAAAGAACTCTTGCTATTTCCTACAAGAACACTTCTAAAAGAAGAGAAGTGCCTTTAGTGTTTTCACCAAGATTTTCTCCTTTGTTTGTGAACATCATCTCTAAAAGAAGAGAGATGGATGGTATATCCTACCCCTGAGTGTTATTTTTAGCTTATATATATAGTATATAGTGCCTTTATACCTATAAAGAACCTCCCCTTGATGAGAGGAGAGATTTGTCCCCTTTTGATGTGGTAAACCTACAACTTTGGATGACCAATCTCCCTATGCTTTCATTGAAGAGACCTATTTTGATCACTAGTTAGCTGGTTGACAAAATATTCACCCAATAGTTTTTGGCCACTCCATTGATGAAGAGCACATAATTTGAAGAGTCAAACTTCAAGCTGAAGCAGATCCTACTCTTTTCCATTTTTGTTTTAAAATTTGGCAACTCCACATTATACCAAAAGCCAAAAATCTCAAGGTGTTGTTGACCCTATTTTTGAGTTGGTGCAACAGAGTAATTTTGAGTTGTTTCCTCCACAACCTCACCTTTAATGAACTAGGAGTCTTCCTCCTACCCCTACCAGGTCACTAATACAAGGTAGAGCTTCTTTTTCTATTGCTAGTAGAGCTTTTCCTATCCATACTCCACCCATATTTGTGATCCCACTTTTACATAATCAAATCATGGCTCAAGGCCCCTGGGGTAACTCTTTTGGTCTGCTAAATTTGACCCCACCTCTACATGAGCTTTCACATAGTTTAAAGAAGAATTTCTCCAAATTTTTTGGTGATGGGAAAGTTCAACTTGATGAACATATTGCTACCTTCAACATAGCTTGTGGTGTAATAGGTGTGGAGTATGAATACATAGCTGTCAGGCTATTCATAGAGACACTACAAGGTGTTGCTATAGATTGGTTCTACCATCTACAAGCTCAGTTAGTGACTGACTAAGACACACTCAAAGATAAATTTGAAGCTAGGTTCAAGCCTATAAAAGATGCACATGCCTTGCTAGCCTAGCTCACATAGATGAAGAAGGAGCCCCATGAACCTATGAGGGACTTCATTGCCAAGTTTGACAAGCTAAGGCACATGATTCCCATGATCGCCCAGCTGACACCTCAAAATCTTAAGTGTTTCTTCATCAACTCATAACTACTTGAAGTGAGTTTCTTGCTGAGATGGGCTAGACACATAGACCTTGTTACTACTCAAGACTTTGTACTGAGGTAGAAAATGACCTTATCTTGGCAGGGAAGATTAGGAGAGACCTTAATAAAGGTAAACCCTCTTCATCTTCTGAATACTCCCCTACAACCACCATTGACCCAATGGTGCAAAAGCTAGAAAATGAACTACTAGCCTTGAAAAGGCAAATGGCCCAAGTTATGTCTACTCCTAATCGAGATATGCCAAGGAGGACATTTCAGAACCAGTCATATCAAGGCAATGCTACCAGGAATCAAGGGTAGCCAAATCATCTTCCTCCCCCACAGAGGAACCTTACCCTTGAAGCACCTCCAACCAACTCAGTAGTTGGATATCTAGAAATAGAACATGATTTCTATTCCCAACCTGAGTTTGAGTAAGAAAATGATGTTGATCTCTTCACGGAGGATCAAGAAGAATTAGCTGGTGACTCCCACATTGGTTTTCTAAATTACCAGGATGAACCCAAAAGTAAAGGTGAAGCAATCAAGGGATCATATGTTGTGTTCACCTAGTCCAAGAACTAGTTAACCCAAGAGGCTGACAAAGAGAAGATAGAGGAGTAACCTTAAACATCAATTACAATTACTAAGTATGAAACCATTCTACCTTTCTTGCTGAAGGACTCAGTGATTGCCAAAAAGGTAAGTGCATCAAATATCCCTATGCCTTCTACTTCAAATTCACAAGCTAATCCTCCCCCTCCCAAAAACTAAAAAGATGAACTCCCATCCTTTTTTCCTAGTCCATTTCAGTCATTTGACAGAGTTGACCATGTTAAGAAAACTAAAATCCAAATGACTAAACTTGAATTTTTACTAGCCAATCTTGAGAAGTTGGATGGGTTGGTAGGGTGTGTGAAGAATAAATCCAGCCCTATAAGACAAGAGATTAAAAAGGTGACTCATGATCCCCCAAGAAACATGCCCATCCCAAACAATCTTGTCATTACTCCCCCTGCTACCCCTGAGAAAGTAGACCCTTTCTATGTTTCCTTGTTGATAAATGGTCACAAGCTGAGAAACTGCATCATTGATTCTGGTGCTTTAGACAATGTCATACCTGCCAAAGTGGCAGAATCTCTTGGTCTCACACTGACCAAAACATTTGGTAGATGCTTCTCCATGGAGAACAAGCAAGTGCCACTACTAGGATAGATCAAGGATGTCCAATTTGCATTTGTAACATTCCCAGAAAAGAGAATCAAGATGACAATCCTGGTGGCCAACATCCTAGCATCTTATGGCATTTTTTTGGGATGAAATTTTTGCAAAGATTAGAGGAGAGTTGAGCATGGACCTATCTGAGGTGAGGATCCATGTCAAAGGCATCATAAAAAGGCTGCTCCCTAAAAAGGAAGCAAAATATGTTGTCACTCAGACATTAGCACTTGAAGCTCAAATTTTATTTGAGTCTTTAGGCAGGGGTTATTACTTTTTGTCTACTAAGGATGTTCATGATTCAGTAGATGAAAGTCCTAAAGGTGGCAACCTAAAAATTGATTCAAATGAGACATCAAAAGAATTGGTAGGGCATGATATAGATGAAAAAGCATCTTCCACTTCCAATGAAGAGAACTATGATAGAAGATCAGTTTCTAATGATGTTTGGATCCTTGAATCTAATGGCAACAATTCTTCTACCAATGCTAGAGTTGGGATTGTGTTGATATCTCCTCAAGGAGATATTTTTCCTTCATGTAAGTTGTAATTTAGCAACACCAACAACACAGATAAATGTGAATCTCTATTGCTTAGATTGAAGGCTACTCAAAACCAAAATGTCAAACACCTTCACACAAAAAGAGATGCTAAGTTGATGGTTTGTCAAGAGTTTGATGCTGATAATCAAAACATGTGCTACACTAAACTAGCAGAATAACAAGCTATGGTAATGGACCATACTATTGTACTCCAAGGTTAGCAAAAGGAACTCTTTGCCAAGAGATCAAGGAGTTATAGTTTTTAGATTGAAGACCACGTCTTGCCATGGAGTAAGAAGAGAGAGCCAAAAGGAGTGCACAAAAAATGTTATTATTGGTGGAGAGTTCCATTCATCATCATTGATTTTGTAGACAAAATGGTTTCTAACTAGTTTATCAGGACAGAACTCCATCTTCCTTATCTCATAATGGTCAGCATTTGAATCACTTCATTTTTTAAAGTATCAGATGAGTTCACCTATACATATGCTTGTATAGTCTTTTGTTCCATTTTGTACTTTTTATTTTCATTTTTTTGCACCTTTCTTTTTGGGTAGCATGACTCTATAGCCCAATGGCATACTTGAAGGCACTGGAGATTCTAGTTTCTACTCCCCTCAGCTATTTCATGTTTTCAACTGAAGGAAGTTCCCCAACTAGAGTCAGCTGTTGTCCCCAAAAAATGTCACTCATTTTTGGGACAACATATGAACTATTTTAGCCCTGTAAGACCAAAATTGTCTCTTCCCTTTTTGAAAATTGTTATGAGCCTTCAAATTCTCCATTCTTCAAGCTTTTCAGTGAATCTACAGACTCTATAGGCTTGAAATTATGGACTCCACAGGCTCATTTCTATAGACTTTGCAATAATAAATCTACAGACTCCCCCAGATCTATGAACTTGAATCTACAGACTCTGTAGGTTAGTTTCTATAGACTCTGTAGGAAAGAAATAGGTTTAGCAGCTTTAACAGGTAAATTCTCTCAAAGAAATAAGCTCTCAACATTTGGGTGATTTCAAGGTTGGTTCAACGACTTGGTTTAATCAAAAATATCCATCGGCAAGCTTCTAAGTAAGGATTGAACCATTGAACCTTGAACAATTTTACTTCAATGGGTTCAATGGGTTCAAAGGTTCAACATCATCAACAAGAGTTGAGTGAATTTGTCAAGTTTAAAGTTCAACTGCTTCAAAGTTCCATGGCTTCAAAACACTTAGTGAAAAATGACGCATTGAACCGTTGAACCTTGAACCATTTTGGTTCATTGGTTCAACAGGTTCAATGACCAAATGGTTTAATGCGTTTGGTTGAAAAAGATTAAAGAGCTTAGAAAGAACAAGGAAATGATGGACAAAGGACGAACCAATGAACTGATTGAACCTTGAACTGAAAGAGGTCAAAGTTTAATGGTTCATGGGTTTAAAGGTTCAAAGGTGGCCTTAGTCAAGGAAAGAAGCAACAAATAGATGGTTCAACCAAGGAGCAGGAATGTGATTAAACCAAAAAGTGATGGAACAAAAGAGACACAATGAACTGATGAACCAATGAACCAATGTACTTTCAATGGGTTCAAAGGTTTAAGGTTCAACATGGTTCAAGCGGCTAGCGACCATTAACAGCCCCACAAATGTTAAATTTAAAGTAAGGGAATATCCATTGAAATTTAAATAAAGCATAGAACTTAAAGAAATAACCAAGTGACTGACTGAAAAGAAAGTCTAAAATCCAAATCCTGGTAGAAAAAGACAAAGCAAAGGAATTCCTTTGGACTTTTTGTCTGAAGGAAAATTCCACCAAAAAAGGAAAAGCCTGACTAAAGAGAAAATCCCATGGAAAAATGCCCAATGGAAAAAGACAAAGTGTAGTGGAAGCTGCCATGTGTCCCTTGTAGAGTTAAAGTGGAAGCTACCAAGTGTCATATGTTAGGACATAGTTTCTAATAAGTTTCAAAGCTACGAAACATGCCACGTGTTCTATTATAAATTAGCAAAAGTTTACAAGAGTCAACATCTACAGTCTCTCCCTTTTATGTCATAAGGACTGTGGTGGGCCCTGAGTGAGTTGCTAAGGTCAAGTGGAACATGACAAGTGGCATTATCTATGTGAATTTGAATGAGTCCTGAATGTTTCTAGGAGCTCAACAGAAACTACCACGTGTCATCTTCCACAAGACTCTCAAAAGGTATTCAAAGCCTCAAAGAACATGCCACGTGACCCTTTAAAACTCAATGGAGCATGACAAGTGTTTGCATCCATATTTCAAGTTTCTTATAAAGCTTCTTTCACTAAGTTTATCTCATATTTCTATGGAGGCTGCCATGTGCAACTTGCTGAGATCAACATAAAGTAGCCAAAGTAAGCAGGAAAGACACAAAAGAATTGGTTTGAGCACAGGCTTGAATGCATTCAAAGACCTTCACCACCAAAGGGAAGAACCACTGAGAGGAGTGTAAAGAGCCAGTAAAGCTAGGAACGTAGCCCTTAGAGCTTAAATTCTAGGAAGAGACAAAGCTAGAAAAGACAAAAGCAAAAAGAGGGAAAAGTCTAAAATATCCATGCAAAAGTAATTTTAGTAGGTGGAGCAGTCCACCAGGTAGATAGTTAGGCCTATAAACATTGAAAGCACAACCTATTTGTCTCCCTTGGAGTAAAGGCAAAATAGATAGCTGTGTGGATAACAGGTGATAGAATAAGTGACTCAGGCTCAGGAGAAGACATTCAAGATGAATCAACATGCCACAATAAAGGCAACTACCCTGTTCCAACATGGCCCTCCCTGAGAGAACCAAAAATGCATTCAAGGCATTAATGCACAGCATGGGCCACTCCATGGGACAAAGTGCCAAGCCTTCCTTGGCCTCTATATATTGTAATCTCTTGATTTGTTTTAAGGGAGATCTTCCCGTTACTAGAAGCAAAAATCTACCCAAATTGAAAGGCATCACTGAGACTTTGAGCTCAGATTGTTTATCATATTTCTTTGTTTGAATCAGAAAGCAAGTTACTTTCAGACCTTGTGCTGTTATAGCTTGTATCATTCTAGGAGATTGTTCTTATGTCTATTTCCTAAATATATTCTTGTTTATACAATTTAACAAGCAGAGCTAGTGAAAGTGATAAGGAAGGTGTCTTGAAACCAATTACTTTCAGACTTTATGCTAACATAATTCTTTTCAGTGTGTGTTTTTAGTTTCTTTCTATGTAAAGGACCTTGGGATGACTTTGTGCCCCTATTATTCTTTGTATCTCACTCTTGGGTAGTCAAGGTGTAGACTTTGTGCTACATCTTAGATTGCTGGTTACTATGTACTCTGTTACCAGTTAGTTATCCTACCTGAAAGAACTCCTACTATTTCTTACAAGAACACTTCTGAAAGAAGAGAAGTGCCTGTAGTGTTTTCACCAAGATTTTCTCCTTTGTTTGTGAACATCATCTCTGAAAGAAGAGAGATGGATGGTATATCCTACCCTTGAGTGTTATTTTTAGCTTATATATATACAGTATGTAGCACCTTTATACCTATAGGGAACCTCCCCTTGATGAGAGGAGAGATTTGTCCCCTTTAGATGTGGTAAACTTGCAGCTTTTGATGACCAATATACCTATGCTATGGTTGAAGAGACCTATTTTTGTCACCAGTTAGCTAGTTGACAAAATATTCACCCAAAAATATCATGTAGATTATAATACTTTTGTAGGTGTATTAACCATACATAAACTATATCACCTAATTCGTCACCAAAAAATGTTGGTGGAGTCAAATTATTTATCTCCTTAATGATATGATCAACTACATTAATAGGGTTAATTTAAATTTCTTATTCACCAACTTGCCTTTCTTATCTAATTAGATGTTCTTCAATTGGAACACCTTCTAGATTATTTAACCTTAATTATTAGGTGTCTAGTTTACTTTGAAGTGGATTTAATCTAGTTAGAATTCCATTCAAAACTAGCTCCTAGTTAATGATGGGATTGATTTTTGTATACACATAATGTTTTTAAACTTTATCAATTACTGATGCTTTCTATCTTGTAGGAACCCATCGATTATAAATCTTTCTAAGTGCATACCCTAAGGGGTGCATTGAGAAAGGGGTGGGTAGACCATTGGTGCTTTGTAGGATTGTTGTCCCTTTTCTTAAAAACCATATCTTAAAAACCATTCCCCTAATCTTTGCCTCTTATTTTTCATTTTATTCTAGTCATCTACCACTTTCATTAGCCCTTTCCCTAACCTAAATCCCTTTTTGGTAGTTTACATGACTATGTTATCCACATCAACCATGTATTATTATTTACAATAGCTTACTAAGAACTAAGCTGGCCATCACTGACATAATTTATTATCTAATATGTTTTTTGTCAATTTCAATACTAGGTTGATTGGGTTGACCTTATATGTAATAAAAAATGCATCATGTCTATAAATCAATCCTAGCTAAGAGAGGATAGAACATACTTATACTTTTGATCGGGAATACATTTGTTAAGTAAGAACATGACCAATATGATAATTTCATAGACCTGATTAGGGGATCACTTGTCAAAATAAACCATGCTAGGAAGGATTCTAAAAAATATAGTCTAACACAATCTTGCAATAACCCTAAAAGAGTCCTAGGTCTAATGTTTACTCTATATCTAATAAACAAGAAAGTAAATCTAGTCCAGTGCACACCAAAGCTTGTGGCACAATATGAGGGGTTAATAAATTAATAAAAACATGTATACAAGAATTTCAATTAAGATAAGTATAAGTAAGATCATAATACATGGAATATGAAGATTAATATTATTTGAGCCAATACTTATGCTACTTATATCTACTAAAGAGAGAAGAAAAAAGTAATAATATACTTGCCTGAATGTGAACCCATCAAGACTTAATATCTACATTGGCCAAAGGGGATTTGTAAGAGGTTTTTAAGGATAAATAAGAAAGGCCAAAACATCTAAGACATATCTATAAGATTATATTCTTCAAGTAGAAACCCTAAGCTAAGACTCCTCAAGTAGAATGGTGGAAGAGCAAATTGTAAATACGCACGAATGATTAATAAATCTTGATTAATTATTTAAATAATGAAGAAATGATCTTTTATTTATAGCTGGATCTCACCCTAAATCATTTCAAATATGGCAGTTGTATAGGGTTGACCCAGTCGGTCATGTATATTTTTAGAGATAAATCACTAGGCCTTGAGCTAGGTCAGCCAAAGAGCTAACGAAACTCCAAGTGAAAAATACCAAAAAATAGTATAGGGTTGACCCAATTGACCCTTTATAGTAATGAAAGGCTAAAAAATATACAAGGTAAACCTAGTTGACCTAGTATAATCAACTAGATAAAGGGAATCAAGGTGAGGAAAAGAGGGATAGAAAGAAGAAAAAGACTAGAGGGGTATGCAAGGGAGGAATAATAGCTTAGGGAATGGTTTTAAGATATATTTGGGTTAGTAATAGCATGGAAAGAAGGGATGAAAATCCTAAAAAACATGAAAGGTCTACCCATCCCTTTTCCAATGCACCCCTTAGGGCATGCACTTAGAAATATTGAGTCTTAATGGGTTCCTCCAAGATATAAAGTGATAGTATTTGATAAAATGTTGAAACAATTGTGTATACAGACCTTGTTGGCCAAATTTTTTTGAAGGGTATAGGGTTATATCCACATATATAAACACAATCATTTTTCCATTTTTAAGGAAAGATAAGATTACATAAGATATATTGTGAATATACTTATCCACCATTCTACTTGATGAACAAGTTTAGGGTTTCATACTTTCTTTGGAGATATATATATATTTTCTTATGGAGAAGTCTTTTGGATGCATTGATAGGTTGTGTAGCCTAAAGATGATTTATCCTTGTCATCCTTACATAATAAATCAACCTCTTGGGAATCACCTTGGCCAAGGAAGAGATTGAGGCTTGATAGGTTAGTCTTAAAAGGTAAGTATTCCTAAATTTGTTCATCCTTTGTAAGAGTAGATAGATATGCATTTATACTTCTCTTCCATACATTAGGATTGCATATATATTGATGTGAGTATATGTCTTCTATGCATGTTTAATTTTGTTATTTATTACCCCCACTTTGTGTCACAAGATTTGGTGAGCACTAGATTAGATTTTTCTATACTTGTTATTAGTTTAGTGAATATGAAAACATAGAACTTGGTTAGGGTTACTACATAGTTTTGCTTGACTAGAGGATTTGGAACCCTCCCTAGATATATTATTTTTAGTAAGATATGCCTTGAATAGGTCTAGTGGATCCATATTGGTCATGCCCTTGATTATATAATATATCCCTAATTGAAAGTTTAAGTAGGATATATCTTCTCTGAGCTAGGATTGATTTATAGATCTACTATATTTCCTATTACATACATTCTAGTGAACTCGACATGAATCCTATCCCACCACTAGTTGGATTGTATTCATGTTTCCACATTATTCTTAGAATTTTATTCACTTTGGATTCACATTCATAATACATTTAGTGAACCCAATGTGAATTTAACCTTTTAAGGTTTTCTTGCATGCTTTTCATTTCTATATTTGTGATATTAGGTCAACTAGGATGGTATAGTTATAACTTATATATACAAGTTTAACATACATTCATATCAAAAATAATATTTTTTTATATGTAGGTATTCATTATATATAGGTTACTGGATCGAATAGGTCGACATAATATTCTTCTTCAGTTCTAAATAACAAACTAAGTTGACCAAGTTGACTTAGTCTTCCAGTCAGCATCTAGAATAAAAAACTAAGTTGTGTAGATCAAATTAGTCCTAAAAAAGCATTTAGATAACAAAATAACTCAACTAAGTTGACTTAGTCATGTTAACAGGCTTTAAAAAATAGGGTTTCACATAACTAGGCTGACCCAATTGATTTAGTTGGTAAAACTGCAACCAACATTTAGTGCATTTTAGCATAAAATTTGTAATCCTAATCATCTTCCAAACCACCAAGGTTATTCTCTTTATATCTATTTAAATTTAGTACTTCATTATAGTTCTATCTTATACAAGTTTAAAGTCTTCAAAACTGCAATCCTACAACAAATCAAGTTGACTTGGTCGACTTAGTTCTTTATCCTATCTTCTATATAAAAGACTAAGTTGACCTGGTTGACTTAGTTATTAAAGACTCATAATTCTATAGAATAATAACAACCTAGTTGACTCTATTTTATCATGTTTGCATACAATGTCATATAAACTAACTTTTTAAAATTCTTAATTTGGGAGTTAACAACTATATGCTAATAATTATTTCATACTTTCATTTTCAACTATTTTCATGCTTAGAGTAAGTCACAGTATAATTAAGTTATTTTTCAAATTATCAATTAGTTTCACTATTTTTCTCTTTTTTCACACAATACCAAATCATAAAATATTCAAAATAAATTTAACATTTATCTTCTTAAGACCTACCTACTTGGATTTCATCACCAACTGGGAAGCTGACTTGGTTTTTCAACCAAGTATAAACACATGGTTAATGGTATATATTGGTATAACACTTGACACCCTTGTCACTACAAGATGGTGAAGTGAGGGGGTAGGCCCTAATACTAAGCCAATACTATTGCCAACATAGATTCTTTTCAACCTAAATATCCTAAAATCATATGTAGATTACTTTCTAGTTCCCTATTTTCAACTTACTTCCCTATCACACTTATAATAACACTTTATAATAAACTATCAATGCTTAAGATGACCACTTAGTTAGCATTTACTTTTCAGTTGACTACTTGCTCTTTGATCATTATGTGTTATATTGTAAAAACTTGCATTAGTCAATGTTGGTGCAAGGTTCTGTGCTGTGTGCCCCAATTAGATTATTTTCATTGATCAATTGATTGTGTGTTTACTTCCATTTCTTACTTCAAATTAAATTTGAAACATCTTTCCCTATTTTTTGCAACCATCATTTTATTTGATACAATTTTTTATAGATTGCCTTTTTCCCTAGTTGTAGTACTAAGTTGACTTGGTCAAGTTAGTTCCTTTCTACCAAACAAGTTACAATATTAAGTAAACTTGGTCGACTCTGTATCTTTATCAAAACTATATTTTTCCCTATTTATAGTACCAAGTCAACCTGGTCGACTCTGTACTCTTCTACCTTCTATCCAACAATACTAAGTTAACTTGGTCAATTTTGTATCTTTAGTGGCTTAGTCTCATATCTTATTTAAAATACTACGTTAAACTAGTTGACTATGTACTCTTATCTATCTCTTTTATCCCTTTTCTTTTACATCAACTTTATCTTCCCTAATCTCTCTCCTTCATCATGAACTTCCTATTTGAATCCACCACTAAGTTAAATTCAATATATATAATGAGTTTTGCCAACCTTAATAGGTTATTCTATAAGCATCTTGTGGCTTCTACCCTATATATAAGTAATGTGCATGTAACCACTCATACTATAAACTATGGGACCCCTCCTTATTCCTCTTCACTTCATAATACTCTCTTTTCATTTAAATATAAAATTTAATTAGAGGGTACCCCAAAAATGTTTTTCTTCATCAATGAGTTTCCTCAATATTGATGAAAGATCCCTTTATTATTTACCATCTCATGATAAGTGGTCAAGTTGAGGATCCCCATTCACCTTCTCCCATTTTCTCACACGGATTCGGAGACACTAGTTTCTTTTATTCTCAACCTCTTCCCTCTATGTTGACCCTTTCTCATATTATGACATATTCCTTTTTGATTTCCTTCACCTCCATGCCTAGTATCTTTACTAACATGGTAGGTTTTACATCTAATGGGCCTCTTCCTAGACCCACTCTTCTTAATTCTTCCACTAGTACATCATTTTATACCTATGGTAATCATGCCTCTAGTGTTACTTCCTATTATTCCTCTATTATTACATATTTTTCCACATAAGATAATCATGATACTAAAGCCTCACTTACCAATAATTCTTCTCAATCTACTACTAACACCCATAGTGGTACCCAAGCCACTACTATGAATTCCATTGCTTCACACAATGCCAATAATACCACTCAAACCCATCAAATTCTATTATAATCTCTTAATAAAATGAATGCTTTCAAATCTAATAACACAAATCAAATGATGCAAATGTAAAATCATCTTATCCATATTTAAACCCACCCTCAATAGGTTCCATGGGGAATGCATAACCAAAATTCTCCCCCACCTCCTCTTTAGGATTCCCATGGTAATCTTATCCCTCAACCTATCCTTGTTAATAAAATTATCAAGCACCTTCAAAATTAGCCTCTTACATATCAAATTGATAATATTTATATAGGAGGTATCACCTCTACCATTACTTATAATGTCTTATTTGATCCTACTCTTCACCTAAAAACATTTAGAAATCTATATAAAGATTGGGTCAAGTTGAATACTTTTGCCACTACCAAGATACTAGTAAAGAATCTCATGAGTGATACTTTATATTGGTACAACCAACTCAAATCTCATTCCATCACTAGTTTAGAAGACTTAGTCAATGCTCTAGTCCAAGATTTCAAAACTAGTTATCTCCCCAAGAATACCTTGGCCATTTTATCAATTGTAAGCAACTTGAGACTGAAACTACACAAGATTTCATCAAACAATGGAAGACATTGTCTAGACAATGTGAACATAATATGGAGGATGATGGCCTCTTTCATATGTTTACCAATACTCTTTTTCCTAAGTTGGAATATTAGGTCTGGACTCTCTCTCCATGTACTTTAGAAGAGGCTATTGACCAAGTCAAGTGTCAGATTTCCTCATGCATCAATTTGAGCCATCCTAACCTTCTATGGGTACTCGCATGTTAATAAAGAATAATAATCATATTTATAAAAACAATGGTGTCACTAACTCTTATGATACCATTCATACTATTCAATATTTTATTCCAAACTAAACTCTAGACAAAGCTTCCCCTCCCAACCACATCACTAACCCTCATTTATCTTAACCAAATAACATCAATGTTCATAAACCTTTGTCCTTAGAAAAATTACAAAAATGTCTACCAAGGCCTCTTTTGTAAGAACTTTATCCCATTCATCCCATGAAATCTTGGTATGATCTTGATAAATTTTTTAGGTTCCAAGATTGTTGGGGTCATTCTCATGAGACTTGTAGGCAACTTCATAATTTGGCTATAAATTTCCTTCTCGGTTCCAATTTTAACCATGATTCTATCATTCATAAACATGAACAATCCTATGAAATTTCCTTCAAATCCCGTGAAACACAAACTAAATTTCAAGCTTTGAACTAGGCTAATGCTCATTTGGCCATTTATAAAGATCCTCTTCCAAATCACCAAGATAACTAAGATGGGCCTACCCCTTCTACCAACAATATTGATTGTCTTGTTGACCCCACGCCTAAAGATAATGTGGTTAGTATGAATAATATGTGAAGGGTGGTTGCCTTCATTAATCCTCATCCCATCCACACTCCTTAATTACCTCACACATTTCATGATATGTGAGACTCTTCTCCAACTCACTTAACAGAGTTGGGGCAAGAAGAACTTATATATTTTGATGAACCAATTCTAACACCTCCATTAGATAACATTTCTCATACAATTTCTACCATTCCTCCAACCTCTTTACCCATCACTAATGATACTCAAAATTATATCAACACTTATTCTAATCTCTCTCAAACCAAACCTGCATCAACTAACTCATTTTATTAAGAAAACCAATAAAAATTTCCTCCAATTAAACCTTCCACTATTCATCAACATAAATTCACATGAAATTTGGCTCCTCCTTCTGAGGACCTCCTTCAACACAATGTACCTCTTTCCAAAAGTCTTATTATGGGTTATGATGAGTTGGATCCTATTATAGAGCTTAGTAATCTCCCATCTCAATTCCCATTTCTTAAACTTATGCAAACCTCTCTACATCATCATAATCATATTATACATATTTTGTTTGAAATGAACATCCCTCATCTTCCCCTAATAGGACATGAATCCACCTTATCTAGATCAGAAGATAGCATTTTACAATAGTGCAAAGAGATGCCCATACATGTTTATGAAATAATGGACACTTATCTTTCCCTCAATTTACCAATTTCTTCCATGATCCCTAATGAGATTATGCTTTGTAAAGATGATCCTCCTTGATTTATCAGTGTCTAAATTGGAGATATCCAAGTCAAGCATGATTTGATGGACAAGGTTTATAGAACTTGTGTTGCCTCTCTTGATTTTATTAAAACCCTTAGATATTCCAAATATAATATTAAGTCCACATACAACACATGTCAAGTGGTATATGAATGTAATTTATTCCTCATTTAGGTTGTGTGTGGCTTCCCATTACTGTCTCTCATGTCACCATTCACATGAAGCTGATGATCTTAAAATTTCCTCTATCTTATAACATGTTGCTTAGTAGGCCATTGACTCATTGCTTGAGAGAAGTTGCCTCTTCTACTTTCCAATGTGTCAAATTTACTCATAATGGATCCATCTATAGAATTCAAGGTGACACTAACCCTTGTAATTTTGAATAATTACATGACCATGGTGTATTTTAGATTCCCACCCTTGAACCTTTGTAAAGTATTCCATTTCATGAATCTCAATGATTTAAATTCCCTATCAAATCCACCCAAGTTTACAATGGTCACCTCATATTCATTTGGAATATACCCCCTAACCTCCTATATTTTTATGATGATGATCCTAACGAGATAAATCTAAAGACTAAAACCTTAGATCTCTCAACTCATCTCATTTCTCAACTTCTCCCTTCATTTCAACCTCATTCCCTTTAACCACATTATGATGAAATACCTATTGTCTTAACTAAGATTTGAGATTCTATTCATCACACCTCATTAGATGCAAAGGTTATCCCTACGTATGCCATTGATCTTCATACAACTAATTATGGTGATGGAACTACCTTAGATGATGCTTTCTTATGAATGAGGTCTTATTTAGGCCTGAGATGTTGAAATTATTCATTATCGTTCCTCTTTGATTCATGCTTTCAATATTTATTCTAGCATTCCATCCTATATCATTCCAAATTTCAAAATTTTTCCTCTTAATCACAAGGTAAAGATGGTATGCACACCTCTAGTTTCTGAAGAAACTCATATGAGTATGCTTATGGATCATGATATGACTGGTCCCTATTGGTTTGCTATATACCAAGAGCCCTCTAGTTGACTTATCCCTAAGATGCTTGCAACTATACTTTAGCCTTATGTGCACCCCACCCCTCCCTCAATTGAACCCAATTTATATCCTATTCCTACTCCCACTTTAGTCGAGTCTCTTCTTATTTTTTATCTTATTACTCCTTTAGTTAAGCCTTGCTTAGTATCTCCACCAGCCTCAAATTTTCTTGGTGATGGTTTTCTCCCTTTACCATAGCTTACTCCTTTGTCCACCAAATGGTTCAATAAGCAATATTGTGATATTTAAAAAGTTATTTATCATTAGATTAGATATTGTTCATTATACCAATCTTCCTTAGCCTCCTTTTCCACTCCTCCTATGAGCATACCCACCAAGTCTACTCATAGGTGAATCTTTTGCTTTTATGGCACATATATTCATTAATCCATGTATTGCCATAAACTATATAAATATACCAACACCTTGTATCCCACCACTTCTCAGCCCACATATAAGGATATACCTCCATCACAAGTATTACTTGAATATCTTCCCAAATATGGAGAGTTATATTGTCTTTGGCACCAATGTGAAACACATAAAACTGATCATTTTCATATCCTTCAGTATCATCTCAAGGATCACCTCATAACCATTCATGTACCTAATACCCTTACTCTCATAGGTCAATCTCACAATAAGTCTCCCCTTCTTCCCTTATGGCTCCACCACTTGTGGTCCCTTCTTGACCTACCATTTCTCCACCCATGATTCCCTCACCCATGGATCCTCCTTCACCTATTTCCCATTCTCCATCAGTGACCACTTTATCCATTATAGAGTCCAATCCCATTCCTCCTCCTTAGTATACCTTGTAAAATATCCCTCATCAACATGATCCTTTATATATTCCTAAATTTTATATCAAGGAGATTTGATGCAAAGTATTTTTCTCAAATTTCTTTGAAGATCGATAAGACTTTGGCTGAAATCTAATTTAGCTTCATATAGAGTTATTAGATGTTATGGATATTTTGTTTGGACAAATATATCAATACTTATGAGTAGAAGCATGGGGTTATTACATTTATTTATTCATTTGGATTAGATGCATGCTCCAATTTTACATTTATTTATTTTATATCATTTGACATTGTGTCAAATTATTATCTATCTTACATGGTGACTTTTGTTTTTCACTACATGTTGCTTATGATGTGATTAATCTTCTTATGTTCTCTTATGGATTATTTTTCATAATTACATACTTGGTCTTCTTGAGTTATTTTTTTATGTTTCCATTGTTCTTTTTTAGATTGTTTACTATCTTATCTCTATAATCATGGATAATTATTATTATGACTTGGTTATACAAATATTGATCCCTTTAGTCATTCCTGATTCACCATGTGATCAGGTAGCAAATAATACATCTCATTACAATCTCATTTTACTGGTCCACTTTGGATATCCCATTATTCCCCTTTATTTCCCTTCTCAAACTAAGCATATACATGGTTGAGACGTGATATAACATGTTGGTTCATAGTTAAGCCTAAGTGTTCTAGTGAGTCATATCTTTGGATACTTAGATTCATTTATCCTAAGCCTAAAACTCATTCATGTGTATCAATTTATCTCTCATGATTAGTCATTCCAAGTCCATATGGAGGAGGAATATTAAAAGACATTAAACATTCAAAATCCAAATCATTTAACAAAAGGTAATGATCTAAAAGGCAACATTCAAAAATTTCAAAATTTATATCATACTAAAATATGTGATCATAAGAACATATCCTTTATCTGATTGAAGATCAAAATCTAAATTTAGACTCATGATATATTTGAGGTCTATTGGGGTGCGAGAGGCCAATAGATTAGAAAATGAGAATAAAAAAATATCTTAGTGTTACCTACTTTCTCATGAAAGTACCCAATCTTCACAGTAGACCAACAACTCTATAAGGGGTCCTAAGGAATAGGGAAAACATCATGGGAAGGTAGGCCTATTTTAATTTTTCTTGTTCCAAAGTAACAACATGAGTTGATCTTAGTACCACACTTATTTTCCTACATAGTTTTGTACCTATAGTAAACATGTATCTTTTGTATATTGATGGTCACTAGTCACTTAGTGTCTTTTTTATGTCCTTAGTGTGCCTCATGTCTCCTAAGGTCTTCTTATAGGATGCCTATGTTATTATTCTTACATTATTTTTTTCACTCCCTACAATCCTAATATTTCCCCTTGCGAAATATTTTTTTGTTCATTGATTAATACCCTTAGGGATTTCATTTGTGAGTTGCTGTGTAAGACCATGGATAGGACCTAGCCTTCCTCACAAATTACCAAAATTTTCAT
Organism: Torreya grandis; assembly: GCA_037957365.1. Lineage (NCBI taxonomy): Eukaryota > Viridiplantae > Streptophyta > Pinopsida > Cupressales > Taxaceae > Torreya > Torreya grandis. Next base: position 3,304,484 of record JARHVA010000720.1, on the reverse strand, counting down.
ATTACCATTCCAAACGTCCCCTCTTTCTATATTTTCACATTATTTCCACCTCATTGGTGTTCCCTTCATGGGTTTCAGTGTTAGACCATGGATAAGACCTGGCTTTCCTCACAAAATTTTCCAATATCTGAGTCACAATGAAATTACATGTGTCAAATATGAGATAAGATGTGATTGATTATGAGTTACACATAATTTACATGCTTCCCATATTGATTATTATGTTTTATGCTTAATTCATTAATCTTTCATATTCTATCTTATTATTTTCTAATTGCATGTAAGAATCCAACCATTTTTCTTAAAGTTTTTCATACTCCCCAAATTGAACTATTACGATTAATTTAAGACCATTTTACCAAATTTTGTTTCTCTTTTATACTTTTCAATATGATTTAGTATGATTGATTGAATTAATTAATTTATTTTTATACCACAAGTATTTCATGTGATTTATATTTTATTATATTATTTTCATATTTCCCACTATGATTTTGTATGATTTTACTTACCTTAATTTGGTGCCAATATTTTTCATGGTTTAAAAAAAAGCATTTTGCCCTCTTTTTTACCATGTTTTTGGTTTATTATAGTTAGTCATCTTTTGTTATTACACATTTCCCATAGTGATATAGTGTGTAGTAGATTTGTTTTTGATTAATTATACTTTTCCAAATCTTTTTGCATGTTTCTTTTTAACCATGCATGTGTAATACATAATAGTCAAAAAGAAAACACCACACATGTATTTCCTATAGCATATATAACAAAAGCAAAGTACATGTGATAAAAATAAATATATCCATACATTAATAACCACAACCAAAATATAACCCTTGAGATCAAAATCTAATTGTCAAAATAAAATATCTCTATATATCATGTGTTTTTCTCTAAAATACAAAAATACATCACTCCAACTCTATGGTTGGGTCCCATCATGTCTATCTTGTGGTCTATCCACTCTACCTATAAATTCCATAGACTATCCCCTCTACATGTTATGTTATAATGAGGTTATTTATGATCTCAATCCTGCTACCTATCCCTATAAGTTGGACACCTAAGCCTCTACCTATCCCAACTAGATAGTGGTAGCCATGTATGTAGCTTTTTCTTGAGCTAGGGCTTGCCAAGCCTATGCTTCTCCTACTCCAATTCATGTTAGTTGCTATAGTCCATATCTACATGTCTGTATCTACTTTTTGGCATCCCCCACCAATCTAAACTAGCTCGTCTAAGCTATGGAAAATGGTACCATAATATCATCTAGTGTGGTGAGGTTGTATGGTGCCAACACTCCATCTAAATTATCATGGATCACCACCATGAATAAAGATACCCATATAATCTCCTTATCCACAAGATCTATAAAATTCAAACCAAATAGATATCAGATCATAGATACATATCAAAATTTATCTATCTAACACCATACACAAATAGTATTCTACCTCAAAAATTAAAAATTATAAACATTTGTTACATATCCCAATATCACCAACAACTGTCTCCCTATCAACTTATCCATTGAGCATAATATCTCCATTAGCCCATCCCTTGAGCACTTCATATGTTGGATGCCTACCTCTTAAATTAAAACTTGGAGTTACCACCTATGCACATCCATGCCTCTATCAACTAGTTTTATCATAGGTTGACTCTCAATTCATCCTATATCATTACCCTCTGTGATTGATCTTCCTGATAAAATCTCCATCAATCATATGATTAAGGTGGAATTGATCCTCCTACTATGGTACCTAATATGGTACTTATTATACCTCTACATCTACATCCATGCCTTCTCCTCCTTCAACTACTAGCTATCATACTCAATAAGTCCTTGGTCTCACATGTCATAGTTTGATATTTAGTCTCTCAACTAGTACTCCTCCTCCTGCTACCCCCCTCAGCTCTCTTGCATGCCATGCCAAAAATGTGCATATTATTATAAGAACCACTAGGCGTAGGAGTCCAAAGTAACCTAACAAGTGTGCCATGGTACCATGGTCACCTAACTTAGTCAAATCATAGTAATACATGCATAGGGTTACCAAATAATATATCCTCATGTGACTATCTATAACATTGGCATGTGGGACATGACCCATATTACCTGGTCTTGTCTCCATTCACAACTCAAGGTAACCTCTCATTAACCACATGGGGTAACCTAGCTAATTGATACTTAAAAAACCTCTCATATATCCATGTGCTCAATAACACCACTGATCCCATCATATTCTATCTTCTAGATAACATGTCATAAATATTATACATGTGATGGGCCTAGATCATAGACCCAAAATCATAAAGTGCCCCCTAATCTAATATGGATCGACATAAGGTAATCACATATAATGGTACCTTACCATGAGACTTATGACATAAAAGTCACATTGACATAAGTCCTATCATAACCTTAATAATATCTAGACTATATGAAATATAAACATTGAATAATCTTACCCTTATCCCTAAATAGATCCTCTCTGATATCATCACCTACCTAGATATTACTTGTCTCTCCTCTAGATCATCTGATATCCTTGTAATCACTAGAGTCCCCCCTATAGGCAATCCAAACAATGCATAGATGTTCTCTAATACGATACCTACCTATATGGTATCCCTATCCATTACCCATCAAAAAACATTAGTCAGTAATTCCCATGCTCTAAGGAACATCATAAAGAGATGAACACTCAGTGGGATGCATCTTATCTCCATAATTCCTCCCAAACTAATTGTTACCAATCTCTATCCTCATCTATTAATTGCTCCAATAAATAAAAGAACAATTACGTATTGATTAATCACTACAACCTATGGTACCTCTACATAATATCAAAAAATAAACTATGTATAAGACCTACATGTCATTCATAATCACCATACATTCTTACAAAAATCACAAAAACAAATTGGTTTGCTTCAAATTTTTACCATATTTGGCTTAACAGTACTAAGTCATCCACTCATTACTAAGTCATCCACTTATTACTAAGTCAACCCCTCTTTTAATCCCCAACCAACTAAGTCAAACACGTAATACTAAGTCAGCCAACTAGGTTTTCTTTTTATACCAACTAAGTCAACCTGGTCAACTTTGTTCTTTCTCAACCCCAATCTTTTTACCTAAATTTTGGGCATTTATTGGCCCAATTCCTTTCAACCCAATACCCAATTTTCCCCTAGTACCCCTATAGCTTGCCTAAGGTTCATTAAAGTATCTAAATTCTTCCTAATTATAAAATTTCTATAAATAATCTAATTTCAAATAAAAATAGTCAAAGATTTGAAATTTTTAGATGTTTACCTGTGTTGTGCTTACTATGGCCACTCTGCATCCTCCCCATCTCAACTGTCATCTCCCTACCATCCTTACTCTCTAGATATCTCACTCGATCTATCAGATCTCTCTATTATTCTTAGAATAGTAAATAATGATAAATTAATTCTTTTTCACTCTATTTATATTCACCATTAAAAAAATTATTATTTACCATTAAAAAAATTTACCATTAGATTTCTTATTTTGCTCATATCTCTTTCTCTACTAACCCTTTTTACAAACCACAAAATGTTCTAAAATCTTGACATTATAGAGATTCATTTACATTATTATATGCCTCTATTTCAAATTTTTTGATTTTTCATTTTTTTCACTAATCCATATAGATTCGCCTAATGTTCCCCACATTAGAAACCTTCACATTTCTCACATCTCCTTCTTTATCTAAAGCACTAAGGTAAGTAAAGGTATGTGTTTTTCAATTTTATCCTTTAATTTATCTTCTTTGATCCTTACTACACTTTATTTAGATTCAAAATTATGTGGCGCTATATTATTTTCTTAAAGTACCATCCCATGTTGCACCTACATGACATGTGATGACCTTCAAGTAGGGCATATGTATACACATAATATTTTCCAACTTTATCAATTGCTGATGCTTTTTATAATGAAAGAACCTATCAAATCTCAATCTCTCTGAGTGAATGACTTAAGGGGTGTACTGGTAAAGGGGTGGGTAGACCATTAGTGCTTTGTAAGATTATTTTCCCTTTTTCCACTCGCTATCTACACACTTGTCTCATAAAAACCATTCCCCTAAGCATTGTCTCCTATTTTGCATATTCCTCTAGTCATATACAACCTTCATTATCCCTTTCCCTAACCTAAATCCATTTTTGTTAATTTACATGACTATGTCAGCCACATCAACCCTATATTATTATTTACAATAGTTTACTAGGAACTAAGTCAACCATGGCTGACATAATTCATTATCTAGTATGTTTTTTTCAATTTCAATATTAGGTTGACCAGGATGACCTTTTAAAGCAATTTTTTTGAAAGGGTTTAGGGTTAGATGTACCTATATAAACATAATAATTTCACCATTTCTAAGGAAAGGGAAGTAAGATATATTTCACATCTACTTATTCACCATTCTACTTGAGGAACAAGCTTAGGGTTTCATACTTTCTTTGAAGATACATATATTGTCTTATGGAGAAGTATTTTAAATACATTAATAGGTTATATAGCCTAGAGATAATTTATCCTTGTCATCCTTACATACCAAAACAAACTTTTGTGAAGCACCTTGGCCAAGGGAGAGATTGAGGCTCAACAAGTTCATCTTCAAAGGTAAGTATTCCTAACTTTGTTCCTCCTTTATAAGAGTAGATAGATATGCATTTACACTTCTCTTCCATGTATTAAGATTTCATATACATTGACATGAGTATATTTATTCTATTCATGTTTACTTTTATTGTTTATTACCCCCACTTTGTTTCACAATATTTGGTGAGCACTAGATTAGATTTTGCTCTACTTGTTATTAGTTTAGTGAATATGAAAACGTATGACCTAGTTAGGGTTACTACATAGTTTTACTGAACTGGAGGCTTTGGAACCCTCCCTAGTGATATTGTTTATGGTAATATATCCCTTTATTAGGTCTAGTAAATCCATATTGGTCATGACCATGATTATCTAATGTATCCTCAATTAGAAGTGTAAGTAGGATCTATCTTCTTCAAGATAGGATTGATTTGTAGATCTATTGTATTTCCCATTGCATACACTTTACTCATAGTTAGGGGCTTCAATATTATTCATAACACTATTGAGATGTGCTTCCCCTCTTTTAATAATATTGTCCCTAAAACCTTGACCTCTTCCTATACTTATGTTAACATTCCTTGGGTTGTTATCTACTATTCCAAATCTTTTCCTCACTATCTTGAGGTGAAAAAAACAACTCAATATAAAATCAATAAGAAACATTACCTAAAGTTCTATAGAGAAATAAATCATGGTTTGATACCAGTATATTAAAACCATAATTTTTTTTAATATATCAAAATAAAAAATTATGAAACAAAGTTTCAACTAGAATTTAGCATGAAAACATGTAATGAGATCCATAACCATGTTATAGCCAACATATTAACTAGACCAAGTACATAACTCATCAACCACTTCATTATGAATCATTTTAACAACTTAGTATCTAGATATAAGTGGGTTAATTTGGTCATACCCACTCAATTATATCCACATTATTCACTATGGCCTTCTTAGTAGAGCTGTTACTAACTTTTGCCCTTACATGAGTACTTGTATAGGCTATAGTACAACCAATACATCATTGGGTAGTTTAATAAATTTAAACAAGTATTGGTAAAGTGAGAATATATCAATAGAAAAATCATCATTATAATATTTATTAAGCAATAGCTACCAATTCAAAAGTACTAGACAAAGATGAAGGGAAAAAGACTATTTCCAAAATCAACACAAAGCTTTGGAACACCTTTTGAATTCACAAGCAAATAGAGGCACATAATTTGATATGAATTACCTCAAGAAATGTGTGCAAGCTTTATGATATGTTTTAACAATAATGTTTATGTTATGTTTGGGGACATCTTAAAATATTATAAGGTCTTTTATAAGAAAAAATAAGGCATGCCTAAGGATCTAACTTGATTTAGAACATTAGCTCAAGGTTATCTTTTTCATTTACAACCCTTACCATTTGGAATGATATATGAGTCCAAGGGACTCAATACAAATTAATCATTCCATGGTATGAGTGTATTTATATTAATTTTTTATTTTAATCTCATTATTAAGAAATTAAACCTCTATCTTAGGTTCATGACCTTAGCCTATGCCTATATTTATTGATTTAAACCTTAGATAAGAACTTACTTGCTCTTATGTTCCATAGGATAATTATTAATACTAAATTAAATAATATAACTCCATTAAATTTATTTTACAATATAAGGATATGAATTAACTCGATAAATATTAAAATGATCAATTCCAAACATGGGGAAATTGATCTTCTATCACAATATGCCTTAGTTAGGAATAAACATTTACTTCAATGACTTATCTTATTTTCCAAGTTACTTACAACATATGCATAAGATTTACATAATCTTATTTTCAATTCAATTTAAAGAAGTTATAAGGATTTTTTCCAAAATAGTCCATTGCTCTTCAACAAAGCTTTATTTATTTCAAATTGAAATGTTTTCCTCCTAATAAAATTTAGAATAGTTATACAACTTTACTTACTATAATTCTTCTATTTTAACCCTTAAAAAAACTTTGACAATAATTAAAACATATTGTATAAATATTTTGATGGTTATAGTCTCTTTAATTCACCATATTATAATCATAAGTATTTCATCTTATTTATCCTTATAAGTTATTGTCTTAAGGTCTTCCTTAGAAGTTTAAAACAAACTCTCTAAAATTAAATCATCTATCAATGAAGTTTTCTAAAAATTAAGGTAATTTAAAAAGTCTTTATTAACATAATGTATAAGTCACATCATAATGATTCATTGTAATTCTCAACTCAAATTAACTTGTTTAATGAATAACATCACTTAGTTTCTATAAGCATAATGTCAATTCCATAAAAGTATTCAGGGTAAACTTGACATTTTAGTTTGATCTTGAGATGAATTTTTAGCACACCAAAATTATGTTCCAATTCTCATACACTCATTTGAATTAAAATAATAATGTAAAATCACAAGTAACATTTTACAACTAGGTTTCAAAGACAACTATTTATAACCTCAATTAACCAATCAGTTCAATACCATGAACCTAAAATCAACAAGAAAATATATGAATACCGGTTCAAGTTATAAGTTAACTAAACAACCAATGAAACATTATAATTATAATGCCATAGCTTTATAGTATTTATGATAAAACTACATATTCCAAAATAAAAGACTAACTAAAAGTACAAGCTAAAATTACATAACTATGTTTGTACTATCAAATGTCTTAATGAACTAATGGAATTCCTCATATAAATAATAATACAAAGAATACATGGATATTCAAATTATCAACTATAATCATAGCCATAAACTAATCTTACATGTTTTATTTGAATATAAAAGATAAACATAGAAATACTTGTATCAAATACAACTATAATGAAATACATTTATAATGAATAAAATTTATTACATAAACTCTTTAGTTCATCTACAACCAAATATCACAACTAGAGATAATAAAAAGTGAATCAATATTATTTTGCATGAAAACAAATAAATTCAAATGCCCTCACCAATCCCAATGAGCCCAATCATAAGTGTTCCTAGACCACCCTAACCATCAGTTGGATACATATCATGGAAATAGAGAATTAGTGGAGAAAGGACAAACACAATATATTGAGCTTGACAACAAAAAAATAATCAAAAAACAAATAGAAAATGAACCACACAAGTCTATCTCACCAAAATCCATTAACTTGGTACATGTTTATGACAGTAGCTCAGTTTCCTAATTTTTTTGATTTATGAGCCATATTTTATTTGAAGAATATAATCTAGCCCATTAATCCTATGCCATGCATTTATCATGTAGTTATCCTCAAATACTATTTTAATAGATATTAACGAGTAAAAAAAACTCATGAAAAAGAAAACTTTAGCCAACCAAAAATGATAATTTAAGACCCTACATAAAGCTATGGGTCAAATTTTGACCAATATAGACTTTACCAAAAATAATAAAATATTCTATCATTATTAAACAACTATAATAATGTAAATGAAATTAAAAAATAAATATAATCCTCTGATCATAATTTTCAAAGGTAAGTCAACTCATAATAATTAGAATGAATTCCAACACCATTACCAAAATCATATAAACAATCCAAATAGAATTTTATCAATCCAATTCAACTAATAATGACCAAATCATTAAATAAAATTATGTCAAACATAATCATGCAGACAAACATTATAATAAAATATTTTTTCCCAAAAACCTTAGTGTTTATTTCAAACCACTGGAGGTTCAATAATGTCATTTCCAACAAATCATGGGCATGGGTTCATCATACACAATAGACTAAAATAATACAAAAAAATCATTTCCAAAAATTTGAGTATCTTAGTTAGGGTTTAAAAATATAAAATGCATTTATTAGCTCTACACAAACAAAATAACACAAAATAGTAACCCTAGTTAAATGGCATAATAATAACAATAAATCCCAATAATAACAAGCAATATACATACATACATACATAGATACATACATACATACATACATACATACATACATACATGCATACATACATACATACATATGTGTGTGTGTGTGTGTGTGTGTGTGTGTGTGTGTGTGTGTGTGTGTGTGTGTGTGTGTGTGTGTGTGTGTGTGTGTGTGTGTATTGCTTGTTATTATTGGGATTTATTGTTATTATTATGCCATTCAACTAGGGTTACAATTTTGTGTTATTTTGTTTGTGTAGAGCTTATACATTCATTTTATATTTTTAAACCCTAACTAAGATACTCAAATTTTTGGAAATGATGTTTTTGTATTATTTTAGTCTATTTTGTATGATGAACCCATGGCATGTGTGTGTGTGTGTGTGTGTGTGTGTGTGTGTGTGTGTGTGTGTGTGTGTGTGTGTGTGTGTGTGTGTGTGTGTGCGTGCGTGCACACATATTCATAGTTTATACACCCCACATAGCCATGGTTGAGCCATATAATGGTTGTGTTGGAATTAGTGTCTTAAAAATCTCTTTTAATTCCTCTTTAGCATTCATGAAGCATCACATCAACATATAGATCAAGCAATGCATAAGCCATCACTCATATAAGCATAAAACAAAATTACAAAAGACAACACATAATATATATAGATAAACCTCAAGGGTAAGAAAACCCAATGATCTATACAAATGGACTATAGTATTATAAGTCAAAATATCACAATTTAGTGAAGCACCAACTCTACATAGAACACTAACCCTAACTAGCTAGGCACCAACCTAGCTAGGCTTTAACAAGCACCAACTTACAAGGATGCAATAACCCCCTAGATGACTCAACACAAAGTAAACCACTTGAATGCTTTGATAGCCTTTATAATACCTTGTTTCTCAACCAAATTATAATGACCACCTCTTCATCTCTTCACACTCTTATTCCTCTCAAATTGTCTTTTATGCCTCTTCTCTCAATTACGTCTCTTAAAGATTGATTAGGTCATATGACATTGATATTCATATGAATACACACTTTCAGATGTTCATTATAGATCCTTTACACCCCTATGATGTTATACATGACCTCCTTCTACTCACAATGTACTATCCCTTATCATACACTTACACACATAAATATGCTTAAAACTACCTTGTATGTATACAAGTCTCTTACTCTTAGCCCTTTTTGTCATCCATACACACTTGCACACTTGGATTATAATTTTAATATGTCTTATAATTTTTTTCATATGTTAATTAATCATTACAATAGGTTGGTCACAACATATAGGATCAAAACCTTTTTCAGGCCTTAAAGAGACCTAATTCAATTAGGCCTTCATTAGCATATCTTACCCTATGTTCTCCTTAAAAAAATTTAAATTCATTAAAAAATAATATAATTTCATATTTTGATCAAATAAACCAAAATAAACATATTATAATGTCCACAACATGTTTTAGTACCAACCCCTTCATGAACATTCCTTGTAGCACTATTCACAATTAGGCTTGTGAACCTACAGAAAGTATGCCAAACAAAATTGAATCTTGTAAAAAATATAGTCACATAACCATGGAAATATATCACATGAAAAAAATTAACCAACCTTAAGAACATCACCATGTGATTTATACTTTAAAACTTAGGGAAAAAGGAATCAAACACTTATATATAAATAGCCCACTCAGAACTACCAGAACACTCCAAAACCCAGTTATGAATAACTTGATATTTAACACCTGAAGAACACTTCCCATGACCATTTATAATTTAAAAATATAATTTAAAATATATATACGACTCTAAAATATAAAATCCATAAGGTATAATGTCAAATATTGGTCTTGCAGACCAATCTTTTGACTTCACTACACACAGTCAAACCAAAACCAAACAAGCCATTTTGGCTTCAATATTTCAACCACTGTCACTAAATATGAAACATTATACAAAGAATGGATCAGAAAAAAAATAAAAAATAAATAAAAACATGTGGATTATATACTTAAAATTAGGTCATAGAGTTTCAAACTCATCCCTATAACTTGCTTACCTAGAAATGCCAGTTTACCTTAAAGACCAATCATGGTGACAATGACCTTCAACACCTATATATACTTATTAAATGATTTTTTATGCATTTATATGATCATATGATATAATTATACCATTATTTTATAGAAACATAATATATTCAAATATCAAATATTGGTCTTGTAGACCAATCTTATGACCTCACTGTACACAAACCACACTGAGCCAGATAAGTCAACTTGTGAGCAACTTTTTACTATATTCACTGATCTCTAAAAACCTATACCAAACATGAGAATGTATTAAAAGTATTGAAAAACATATTCATGTAATTTTTTTCATATTTATTTCATGATAACACATTCCTAAAAATCTTCTCACTACTACTTAGGTTTTTCACTGTTTATACCATTAGGCCTTTTAGCGATTGGCTAACTTGGATAACTAGTTTAACATAATTGAGGGATATAACCTATAAAAAAACATTTATGGACATGAAATATGAGTCTCAAACTTCACCTTCCATCCATTTTTGTACTTTGAGTTGGTCAAATCTTAGTACTACAACAAATCTATGATTAATGTGTACTTTCCTATAGGGTCTACTCACACACCTAACAACTCAATCACACTTGGAGGTTCCTAGGAGAGTTTAATACAACTTAAAATATATTTTATAGTCATTTTATACCATTTTTTTATATTTTAAATGATATCTTTCACATCAGGTCATTATTAGGGGTTTAGAGAGGTTTAACATAGGTTTTGGTGTTAATGATTAGTCATAAAGGATTGAACCTTAAATCTAAAACCAATGCCTATAGTTATTATCTAGGACCCTTTTATGTCTCTCATTAATATATCATGTTCCCATGCATAGGTTACTTGTGACAATGAACACTTGAAAGTCCTTCTCGGGGTTGCATGCCTTCATTCTATGTACTTGAGAGACCTCAAAACCACTTTTCATACCTTTTATTTAAAAATATGACCTCAAATTTTGTGAAAATGATTTTAAAAACATATCATACCTATGTCCATTCTTACATACTCACATTTACTTTGGAAACTTATCTTGATACCCCATTAGGCTTACACTCTCTAGACCATAGTCTTCATACCTTACTAGGCCTTGAACTATCCTTCATGCCTTATTCCATGCTCTCAAAACCTCAATGTCATGATAAAAATATAAATATAATGCCTTAAAAACTGTATCATGCTTAAAAACATCCATATATCCTTCATATTTATTGACAATAGCTCATGATACCTCACTAGGTTAGGTAGGGTCTAGAACTAGTCTAGTTGTAGACCTAGATTGAAGGTCTTACCCTTATAGTCTCACCATGAAAATATCATTGATGCATATACATATTTATACCATGCCTTAAATGGCACTTAAATAATTTCATACTTATTCACATACCTCTGCACATACATCTTCATGCTTACCATGCACAAGCTCATGATATGACTATGCTTGCTATGACTAGGCTTCTTCAAGACACTTTGTACTAAAAAACTAGTACTCAAACACAATTTCCTCAATGATATCAAACAGTAATAATTTTTATATAGAAATATCTCATCATTACAATAATCTCTTTTTGATCAACATGACCTCATGCAGATCTAAAGCCTCATAGTCATGCTTCAATGCTCACTTGACCATCATATCACTTTGTGACAACACTAACAACTTGACTTAAACCTTAACATAAACTTTGATATCATAAAATACATTAGGTTTACTTCAAATTATATCTTATCACATGGATTCCTTGTCACATCAATCACACAATATCATACTTTAAATACCACTTACCGTGCATCTTCACTAGGTGTGCCTTGATATCAATGAGATCATGCTTGACATAAATGACATTAACCTTAACATCAATGACAACACTTCTCATCAAACTCTGCCTTTGTCATTGATGGAAAAACATTCTTCAATCTAATCATTCTCATCTCACCCAATTAAGTCAATCTTTCTTTTTGAAGTTTCTCCCCCTTTGACATTAATGACAAAAGGTCATACATACTACAACTTATGGAATCACTCATTCTCCCTCTTGGGAACCATTCTTAGAAAATATTCTATGCTTATCAACAAATACACTTGAAACTTATGAACAACATGAATAGATCACCCTCAAAACCAATCATCCATCATGCTTCTACTAAAATGAAGAGTGTCTCCATAAAGTCTAATGGAGTCACTCTTACCCATAGGGCACTAAAACAACAAAAATTGAAGAGATTCCCAGATATCCATACTCTTGCAAGATTGAATATAATTTAGGATCATTTTAGGCTCAATTAGAATCTTTGGATTGATCTCTTCATCATCCATGTGGTCAATAATCTGAGATGATAATGAACATTCTTGACTTGATTTCTTATCTGAAGTATGTTCTACCATATCAAACAATCCAATTGGGTTTGTAGACTGATCATGAATCACCTTTACTATCATTGGTTTCCACACATTCAATTGCTTTCTCTCTTGAAATTTAGGGGATTCAAACCTCTTTTATTGACTTAGTGGATTTTTACATCTATTAGAAAAGAATATTGCAATGTGTCCCACATTATTGTAATTATAGTAAACAACGTCATTCATACCAATTGAATGATGATTCCTTTCATAATCCCATGCATATTAATTTATAGAGGGTCCTATACTCTCTCTTGCTCTATGACCAAATTTATTACATACAAAATAATAACCATTAAATGAATTAGCATACCTTATAGCATTAGGCTATTTGATTGGTATTTTCATGATGACCTTTTTGTCTTCATTAGTCTTCTCCTTGAATTGAGCTGCCTTCTTTTGGTCTTCTTTGAAACCAGGGCCTATCTTATCAATTTAAAACTTATGACTACTCAAGATGTCATCTAGAGCATCAATACTCTTTTTAAACTTCATAAATATATTTAACTTGATAGATGCTTTATCCAACTCAACTTTCAATGATTCCATTTCAATTCCATACCTAGTGCTTTCTTCCTCTTTAGATTTTAAGCTAGTAGTGATAGTCTCCATCTGTTCTTCAATTTGATTGATGATCTCATCATACTATTTGGATGTGTTACTTAGTCTCTCCTCAAACAAACCAATCTACTCTTTATAGTCCTTAACTAATAATCTTAACTTGTGATTTTTATTTCTTTGGAGCCGTTGACCAAATTTGACTTCAAGGTCAAATTTGGACCTCTATAGGTAAAAAATTGATTTTTAAATGTTTTAGGGGTCTAATAATTTATCATGGGGTATGTTATAGGTATTTTGATGTCATTTAATGCTATATTAGTCTTGGTCTTAGTCATTTTAATCTATATGTCACTTTGAGTCATGTAGATGAATTTTAGGGGCCATAAATGTAAGTGACATGGTTTTTAAGGTGCCTAAGTGTCTTTATTTCCTCTCAAATGTCAAATAAGTAATATTCCTTGTAAGGAATGTCATCTCATCTAAAACTTATAGGTTATCTAATTGAAGATCAAGTAATCATTTGAAAAAGGGGAGTTTGTCACTTGTACGACCCATGAGGGAAGGTGACATGTGGGAGAAGGTGATGAAACATATATTAATATTACTTATAATAATTGACACACTTTATATGCTCTAGAAGTGCCATTTTTGAGCTAAAACCATTCTAATCCTTCTTTGCCTTTCTAGACACATAGAAGTGGTCAATAGGTTTGTGCTTGGTACAGATAGTTGAAGAAGTTTCAAGTAAAAATCTTTTGGTATGTGGTATAAAACTTAGGATATTAATTTTAATAACAAGAGTACAAGGATTGGTTAACCATGATTTATGAACCATCTCTAACAAGTAGACTATGTTTTTCTGCTCACTATTTTCTGTACCCTATAGGTTTTGATCCATTTTGGACAAGTCCATATAATCCAATTATTGATGTTGACTCCAGAGGATGTTGGATATATTATTATATGCTCTCCATGCTTATTTTCATATTTCATGGTGTTTTTATGACAAAGTTATCTCATGTTGTAGGAAGGTGTCACCATTATGAAGTTTCAGTCAATTTCTTCTTTATTGCAAAATGTTAGTCTTATATAGTGGTATCATGTAAATATAATATGGCTTTACATAGGTCTCAAGGACATATTATCACATATTTCTATGTTTGGTTTCATCACACCATGCTTTGAGCAACTTTTAGTCTACAATTCCTAATAGTTAACTCTTCATTCCATCCCACTTACAGTCATATGTATAGAGCTTATTTACCTTGTTCATGGAGTTTCAATAAGGGTGAATCAAATTTTTAAAGTAATTATGAGCTTGAGAGAATTCATTTGGATGTTTTGGGAGAGTGGAAGGTTGTTTTCAATCTCATTCATCATACCAACTAGTCATTAGGTAACCCTACTTGCTCTATTCCAGATGTCTGCAAGAGGTTTTCACATTGGAATGGATATTTTGGAGCTTGTATTAAAATATCCTTAATGGAAAGAATGAATTTGAAGGATTTATAATTATTTGGAGTTGTTCATGATGCCATACATCCATATATTTTGATCAATTCCATGCTCACTGCCTGCATATAGCAAATGCACACCTATAATAGTCTTCTTGATGATGTCATGCTAAAGGTGAAGAATTTTGGAGATGTTTAAATCTTGTAAGATTTAAAGGAGTCCATTTGAGTAATTTTTTAGTGTTTTTATGTGATCACCAACAGTTTTTCTTCTCACTGTCTAGTTTACCTACTGCCTGTGTATGTGCAAATACCCACCTACAGG
Source organism: Torreya grandis (assembly GCA_037957365.1). NCBI lineage: Eukaryota > Viridiplantae > Streptophyta > Pinopsida > Cupressales > Taxaceae > Torreya > Torreya grandis. The sequence goes on along the minus strand of JARHVA010000720.1, from coordinate 3,289,085 downwards.
TGGTACTATAGAAATTTGAGGGTCCTTGTATGGAGAATTTGAAACATGGTATGGTTCCCTTTAAAATCATAGCATGTAATAAAAATCAAGGAAGACATGTTTGAAGCATAAAATGGGTAGGAGGATATGTAAACTACCTTTAAGCACAATATGACTGAGTTGAGGGAGATTTTACCCAAAAAGTGAAAACATAGGTCCAGGGGCATTTTGTGAATATCTTATACAAGGTTACAAAGATTTATAGAGCATATAACTAGGTAAACCTTGTATCCTCTAACATGGAGGAGATATATGAAAAATATTGAGGTTATAAAGTTATTTTAAGATAGAAATTTGACATCTTAAAGATGCCTTTCAAAGCACTAAAACCCTATGTTAACATCTATAGGATTTAAGTTTTGAGTGACTTTTGACATCCTAAAAGAGAAAATAGAAAATATTATCATGGTTAGAATGGATTTATTTTTTTAATGGTGTATTAATCGACATGGAAATCATTAGGATGATGATAATATGTAGTGTTTCAAGCTTCATAGACACCTATAGGTGTCCCTTCATAGGAAAATGTTCACCTATAGCTAGGTAGGTAGATAGTGACCTAAGAATGGTAGCTATGTGATATAGTAGCCTATACAAGGTGAAATCAGGTATTAATAGATTATTTTTTATCTCAAGGATACAAATAGGGCATTTACACACTATGACCAAAGCTCAATTAGATAAACACACACCTATAATAATCAAAGAGGCAGGGTATCATAGTTAAGAGAAAGAACTCAGTTTGGAGAGCTCAAAGTAAATGAAAAGGCTAGGGGAAAGTTGAAATGATTAAATATAACTATTAAAAACTTAATTAGGACTATTATTATCTTCATAAGCTCTTGGAAATGTGAAAAAATCTTACATAAAACTCTTAAGGCCCTATATACACCTATAGCTAAGTGTTTAGTCTTGATGAAGGTAAGAGATGAATATGCTTAGGAAGAGAAAGAAGGTTAAAAAATATTGAGAATGATTAATTATAGGTAAATAAGTTATTTTAAAAAACTCCAAGACTTCTTTCAAGTTTACCATTTACTCTTCCTACTAGCCTAGAGTTAGCAGTCCGTAACAATTGTACTAGGAGACCCATGTTGCTTAATGGGTAAGGATGAAGAATCTAAGGGATAAGAGTGGATTTCAATGAATTTAAAGATTATTTATCATGAATTTAATACTGAGATAATTTTTAAGGAACATAATAATATTGGTTTTATTACTTGAGAGTTCATTCTTAGGTGGAAGTGAAAAATACAAAAAATAGTCCTTTTTGGAGGCCTTTTTTGAGCAAATTGATTTGGTTAGGTGCCTAAATGGAGAATTATGACTTATAAATTTGGTAAAAATTATAATTGGGACATAATAAAACCTATAAAACCTTAAATTTTCCTTGAATATTAGGGTTATATCTCAGTATTTTATCTCAGAGCTCAGCCACTCAAGAAAATTAGGGTTTTGGCAAGATAACCAAATGAAGCCAAAAAGGGTAAGAAACTTGATAGAAAGATTTGGGAACCTCAAGGAAAATATTTTGAGGTATATTAAAGGTTAATGGATTATAATAAACACTAAATAAATTTCATATTTCTCAAAATGGTCAATACGCTCTTGCATACATCTCAACCAATTAAGCTATAATTAGGCTTAGTTGGTGAATGAGAAGAAAGAATGAGGAGTGCTTGGGAAGTTGTGTGATGACTTTGAGATATTTAATGAGGTATTAAAAATCATAATAAACCATCCTATTCATGATATATCAATATAAATATTCAAAACTAGTAGGATGAATGCTAAGCCTATTAGGCCTTTAAGTGACCTAGAGCCAATTGGGGGTCCAACTTCACTTCTAGCTCTTGGTAAGATCTTGTTGTATATAGAGTAACCCATAGGAAATCTAATTTTATCTAAAAGATAGTCCAAACATGGAAACAATTTAAAAATAATCTTGATAAGGTGATTTCAAATGCTCACATATTTCATGAGGATTTGCATGGAGGTCAGGGAAGTTTAGAGGGGTTAAAAGGGGTCCTTAAATTTTCTTTAATGAGATTTTTTTGAAACTTAAATGTTAGGTATTTATGAACAAATATTAAGAATGAAAACTACCTAAAACCCTTACAAACCCTTAGTCAAAACTTGATGAAGGAAATGAAGTTGGAAAATTACTCAAATGACATAGTTTTCCTAGAATGATGATTGGAAGATGTATAGGACTCAGTTAGGCTCTATACTATCAATATTAGTTGTATGAAATTATATGGATGGATTGAAAAAAATGAATTTTTTTATAGTTTTATGCATTGTGTAGGTTATAAGAGGTTTCAAGAGATGAAGTAAAGTTTATAAGGAAGATTAGTACTTGAGATAAACCCCCATGCCTATTTCATGCCTTTAAAAAACTCTTATGTGTTCAAACAACAATTGTCATCTCGACCACTCAAAATTAACATAGTGAACATGATGGTGAGAATTGTGAAAACTTAAAATAAATGCTATTTTAAGGTGTGCCTGATACCTATAAGGCCATGGAGATTATTTATAAGTGTCATCCACTATATTTTATGAATTTTCATGGAAAAATGATTCCCTTTTGGAATCCAATTGTGCAAGATGTGTGGAAGAGAAGTTTTCTTAGACTATAGATGGTGATGGATCATTTTCAAAAGTTTCAAGATAATTAGGAATACAACCAATGAATGGGGAAGCATGTTTAAAACCCTTCAATCTAAGTAAAATAATTATATCTACCATTAGTTAGTTTTGGGATGTTCAAATAGGTGTGAATGATGAAGGTTGTTTTCTGAGCTAACACAAGGAATTTCATGCCAATTTCAATGAGTTTCATGCCTTGTTTAGAAACTTATACTTCCTAAAATTACATGATATATTTCACATATATTTCTCATGCATATATAACCTCTTTTATCATCTTGAAAATTATCCAAGTGACCTTTAGACTTAACTTGTCTCGCCCCTCTCTCAAATGCTGTAAGTAGTGATTTTTTTAGATATTTTAAGGAGCATACATTGGTTAATGATGTAAACCTAGCCAATTTTAATGACTCTTTAAGAAATAAAAAAGTTAATTTTATTACTTACATGCTACATAATTGAGTTTGGTTCCAAATCTTGTTGATCTTGTCTAGTAGAAGATGGTCTTTTCTAGTATGTTATCTTTGATTGCCCACTAAGTATGTAGAAAAGAAATTGTTTCAAGTCTTTATTAGTGTTATTTATTAGTTTATTAGAGTTTTATAAGTGGCATATGATTATATTCTCAAAATTATCATTTACTATCCCTCCTAAACATCACTATACTTCCTGAACCTAGCATATGAAACATTGATGTAACAATCTGTCTTCAGTTGTGAGTTATGTGTAAAAGAAGCTTTGATTTTATCTAAGTAGTATAAGTTAATTAAATAAGAGTAAATTAAATATTTACGCATAAAATTTTATATTTATAAGTTTATATTCTTAACCGTTTTCATGCAAAGTTGATAAGTGAGAGAGTGTTTCAAAGAGTGTATCAAGGGAACTAGCCCTTCTAGAGATTCTTCTCACCAATTGATTATTCACAAAAAGTTAGATGTTTCCATTATGCCACTTGGAAAAGGAGAGCTGAGACATATCCTCAAGGAGTGAAAATACAAGTGACAATAGGAAATTTAAATCCTCTAGAGCACTCACCAATTCTACTTCAAGGTTTACCTCAACCTCTTCTTCATCTGATTCTTCATCATCCATAAAGCCTTTCCATTTTGAGCAATCCTCATGGTTTGTTTATATATCCATGAATAAGGTTTCATTATTGTCATGTTCATTTTTTTTATTATCATAATCACTATCAAATGTGCTTGTGTCACTTAAATCACATGATTTTTTACTTCTTTGGTATTAAAACTTATCTTGTTCTTGAATGACCCTTTCCTACCTTCATACTTCCTAAAATATGTATTATTTTTATAAGGATTATATACCTTATTATAATCTCCATGAAGTTAATGATGTTCTTCATCATTCTCAATCTTATCCTTGTTAGGACACTTAGATGCAAAGTGAGAAATCTTACCACATGTTGAAACATTTGAAAGGCAACTTACCCTTGTACTTACCAGACCCAAACCTCAATTTACTAGCAAATATGGTTATCAGTTCATCATCATCAACATATAAACATACCTCATCTTTGACCTTATTAGTTTTTTAATTCTTTTTATCTTTTAAATTTGCTTCCTTCTTGGGAGATCTTCCTTCATTTGTTCTCATCTCATAAGCAGTCAAGATGCCATAAAGCCCATCCATTTCTAGCTTATCCAAATATTGCATCTCTTCTACTGTAGACACCTTAGAATCAAAATTAAGAGTTAGTAATATCAATACCTTTTGAAAAACTATAGACTCTTTTAATTTTTTCCCAATCCTCTAATGACATTGACAACTTTATCAACCTTCAATAGGTAAGATACAATGGTTTCATCTTCATTCATCTTTAGACTTTCAAACTATCCCCAGTGGGTCTAGAATTTATCCATCTTTACCTTGGCATCTCTTTCATATATATTCTTAAACTTTTCCCATATCACATTTTTTGATTCATATTTCATCACCTTCACAAACTCTACCTCTAATAGGCCACACAAAATGGTATTCATTATCTTGGAATTGCTCACTTTCCTTTTTACTTGCTATATTAGTTGGTGGTGTAGGAGGTGGAGTGTATAGATCCATAACTGACTACCATATGTCATGGAACATTGATATTATATATGTCCTCATACTGATGCTCCAAAAATCATAATTATTCCGATTGAATAATGAAGACTTACTTGTAGATAAACTACTTTGAGCTTGCTGACTAGTCATCGTTGCTTCTAAGATTTCCTTTAGGCTATTAGGCCTATTTCAGCATCCATGATCTGATACCAAATTCTAGAAGCAAAATCACTAAGAGGGGGTGGGGTGAATTAGTGTATTAAAACTTTCTTTAAATTTTGCAACATTCATGAACTATCACATCAACATATAGATCAAACAATGCATAAGCAATCACTCATATAAGCATAAAACAAGATTACACAAGAAAAAATGTCATATATGTGGGAAAAACTCAAGGGGAAAAAACCCCACTAATAATTGAAAATGGAATATAGTTTTATAAGTTAAAATATCACAATTTGGTGAAGCACCAACTCCACATAGAGCACTAACCCCAACTAGTTAGGCACCAACCCACTAGGATTTAGCAAATACCAACTTGAAAAGAAGAACCAACATCCTAAATAAATCAATAGAAAATAAACCACATGAATGTTTTGATAACATTAAAAACGCCTGATTTCTCAACTGACTCATGATGACTACCTCTTTGGCTCTTCACACTCTTATTCCTGTTAAACTACCTTCTACACCTCTTCTCTCAATTAGGTCTCTTCAAGACTAATTAGGTCATATGAATTTGATATTCATATGAATAAACAATTTAATATCCTAATTAAATATCCTCTACAACAATTTTATGGTATTTATGACCACCTTCTTCTCACAATGTGCTATCTCATTCACATACACTTATACACACAAATAGGCTTAAAACTACTTTGTATTTATACATGCCTCTTTTTCATATCCCTCTTAGTCATACATACACACTTGAAGACTTGTATTACACTTTGAATATGTCTTATAACATTTTTCATACATGAATGTATCATTTCAATATGTCAATCACACCATATAGGACGAAAACCTCTTTTAGGCCTTACAAAGACCTAATAATCAACTAAAATACATTATTAGACATCAGTATTTATATTGTGTTATTTATTTATAAAATAATGTTTCTAATTCAAGATTTATATATTTGATTTATATTATCTTCTTATTTACTTTAGAATATTGTATTCATGGTATTATATTGATTTTAGTTAGGCCATCATTATCACATGTTACCCTATGTTCTTATTGTAATAATTTAACTTCACTTAAGAATAATATCATTTCATAATTTGATCAAATATACTCTAATAAAAATCTTCTAATTTCCATGACACATTTTGTCACCAACCCATTCATGAACATTCCATGTAGCACTATTCATAATTAGGTTTGTGAACCTATAGAAAGTTTGCCAAACAAAATTGAAGATTTTACATAATATAGTAACATAAACATGATAATAAATCACATTAAAAAGATATACATGACCTTAAAAAAATAACCTTATGATTTATACTTCAAAAATCATGGTAAAAGGACTTAAACACGTATCTACAAATAGCCCACTCATAACTGCTAAAACACTCCAAAACCCAGTCATGAACAACTTGATATTCAACACCTGAAAGAAAACTTAGCATGAATAATGATAATTTAAAAATATAATTTGACATATATATATATATATATATATATATATATATATATATATATATATATATATATATATACCACTCTCAAATATAAAAACAACAAAGTATAATTTCAAATATTGGTCTTATAGACAAATCTTTTGACTTTACTACACATAGCGAAACCAGATTCAGACAAGCCATTTTGGATTCAATATTTCAACCAATTTCACTAAATATAAAAAATTATAAAAATCATGGATAGGAAATAAGAGTCCCAAAAAAAAACATGTGCATTAAATACTTAAACTCAAGGCATAGTGCTTCAAACTCATCACTACAACTTGCTTAACCAAAAATGCCAGTTTACCTTAAAGACTAGTCATGTTGACAATGACCTTCAACCCCTATATAGAAATATTAAATGACTTATGATGCATGTATATGATCATATAAAATAATTAGATCATTATTGGATATAAATATAAAATATTCAAATAGAAACTACCTGTATTGCAAACCAATCTTATGACCTCATTGTACAAAGACCTCATTGAGCCAGACAGGTCAACTTGTGAGCAATTTTTTACTATATTCACTGATATCTAAAAAATTATACCAAACATGAAAACATATTAAAAATAAATAAAACATCTCCATGTAATTTGGTTCATCACTATTTCATGATAACACATTCCTAATCATCTTCTCACTGATATCTGGATTTCTCACTATTTCCACCATTAGGCCTATTAGTGACTGGCTAACTTAGATGAGTGATTTATAATAATTTAAGGATAAAACCTATCCAAAAACCTTCATGTAAATAAAAAATGAGTCTCAAAATTATTCCTCCATCCATTTTCATACTTTGACTTGGTTAAATCTGATTATTACAACAAATCTCTAAGAAATGTGCACTTTTCTATAGGGCCTACCCCCACACTTGACAACTCAATCAAACTTGAAGGTGATTTAGAGATTTTAATATAATATAAATTATAATTTATATTCATTTGAGACAATTTTTGGATGTTTTGAATAAGATGTTTCACATTGGGTCATTATTAGCATTTTAGAGAGGTTTAACATAGGTTTTGGTGTTAACAATTATTTATAAAGGATTTCCCATTAAATCTAAAACCAATACCTATAGTTATTATCTATGAACCTTACATATATATTTAACATATTATTTTCCCATGTAGAGGTTACACATGCCAATGAACATCAAAAATTCCTTATTGGGTTTGCATGCCTTCATTCTATGTACTCAAAAGACCTCAAAACCACTTTTCATACCTTTTTTTGAAAACCATGACCTCAAAATTTGTGAAAATTATTTAAAAAAGTATTATACATATTTCCATGTTCATATTATCACATTTTACTTAGAAACTGATCCTGATACCCCATTAGGATTACACACTCTATCTACACCATAGTCTTCATAGCTTACTAGGCCTTAAACTATCCTTCATGCTTTCTTCCATACTCTCAACACCTCAATGTAATGATTAAAATATCAATATCATTCCATAAAAACTTAATCATACTTAAACATATCCATACATCCTTCATATGTTTTGACAATATCTCATGATGCCTCATTAGGTCAGGCATGGTCTAGAACTAGTCTAGTTGCAGACCTGGATTGAAGATCTTACCCTTATAAGATCACTTTGAAACCCTCATGTATGCCTCAAAATATTGATCACATGCCTTAAATTATACTCAAAAAATGTCATACTTTTGCACATACCTCTACACATACATCTTCATGCTTTCCATGGACATGCTCATGATATGGCTATGCTTACTATGACTAGGCTTCTTTAAGACACTTTGTACTAAAAAATAGTACTCAAACATGATTAAATCAATGATATCAAATAATAATACTTTTTAGATAGGACTCTCACATCAATAAAATAATCCCTTTTTGATCAATATGACCTGATGTAGACCTAGGGTCTCATAATCATGCTTCAATACACATTTGACCATAATGCCTATTTATGATAACATTGATAACTTAAAATGAACCTTGAAATCAACTTTGACATCAAAAAATACATTAGGTTGCCCTCAAATTCTCTCTCACCACATGGCTTACTTATCACATCAAACACACAAGCTCATACCTCAAAGACCACTTGCCATCTTCACTAGATGCACCTTGATATCAATGATATCAACCTTGACATCAATGACATAAACCTTGACATCAATGACAACACTTATCAATAGGACTTCATGCAATAATATCATCAAAATATATCAAACTAGTTAGGGTTTATAACTATAAAACACCATTATGTAAGAAATAATACAAATGCTAATGTTTATGGCTATAAATAATAACTATTTCGATATTGAAGACAACTAAGAATGCAAACTTAGAAATTTAAAAACATCACTTACCTGGAATCCTAAAATTTATTATATAAGAATACTTTCTTCTTTTCTAGGCTTTGAAATTGTTATGCCAAGACATGCATCCAAAATCCACATGCTTCCAAGAGAACTAATCAAACCAAATTACCAAAATGAACCCTAGAAAAACTCCACTAAACTCTTGTAATGTTGACAAGTTTCATGATTTAAATATAATTTGAGCCCAAGAAAATATCATGCACTAAATGCATGTTTATCTACCTTGCTTACCATGCCTAAGATTTTAGTAGAGTCTCCCTAAAGCATTTGCTTTTCTAACAAACCAAAATGACCAAATGAAAACATAAAATTCATTTTGGAAGTGTCTCAACCAAATGAATTCATGGAACGAGCTAATAAGATGGCCATAATGTAAAATTTTAAACCAAACTAAAGAATCAAACACATATTGAAATTGACTGTGAATGTCAAAGTAAATGAATTGTCAAATTTGACAAGTTATTAAGTCTAATGAAAACATAATAAACATAATGATTAAAAATGATAATATCAAGTAGCTAAAACTATTGTAAGACCAACACAACTTGGAAAAGATGACAAGTATAAAGTTTGACAACAAATAAAAAAATAGTGATTGGATGAAGTTTAACAATGAATATAAATCAATCAATTAAATAAATCAAACTTAAAATGATAAACCCTCAGTACTTCAAACAAGAAAAAAATGAATAAATCAATAGTATTATCAATCTCAATTTTCATAATAGAATTTATTTTAAGATTCATCCATGTTATTTCTACACATTTATTTGATGTTTAGTTCCAAACATAACCTATTCTCAAATAATTATATCTACAGTAAATGAATATACCATTAGCAGTATCTAGACATCTAAATACAATAAATGCAATAACAACATTGAAATAACACATCTAAACTAAATAGTAAATCAGTACTCATTAAGCACAAATATCCAATGTTGTAATGAAAAGTGTATCAATAATTATCTCAATAATAATAATAAAATGTATCAACATAAATCATATAACTATAATACCATAGTAAAAAAAAAATTGTCTCAAATAGTTCAAAACTAACTATATCAACAATTTGAAATAAATGTGGGTCAAACAAGGTCATGAAACCCAACCCAAAAATAATGTAAAGTATGGTTTACTAGAGTGGTGGGCTTGGTAAATGTGAAACTAATATTCTTGAACCTCTTTTGCCTACTTTTAATGGAATTTTTAGAGGTCTTGATTTTAATGATTTAACTGCTTCTAATGAACATTTGGAATTATATTGTCCTCCTCACTAATGTACTTATAATGCAACTTATTTTGATTATAATGCTTGAGATGATCATGCTTTGGTTAAAAAATGATAAACCTTGTACATATTGTGGAAAACATAGGAATCATATCTCTAAATGTTAGAAATTGCATCCATGGTATTTTTTTGTTAAATCCATGCTTGACACCTTATATTATTGGAAAATCACTAAAACAATACCTCTAAGGTTAAACTATTTGTATACCTAAAGATAATTTAGAGAGTTATTTGTTTGCCTAAGTGTGTAATGGCATATAATTATGGGTGCCTTTATATCTATAACTTTTTCCATGTTATCTGACCTAAGACCTAGCTTTGAATGAGTTGATCTATATGAGCACTTTTATACCTTATAAATGAATTCCATCACTATTAATTGATGTTATGTGGTTTCTTTGTTAGCCAAATGCACTATTTCAGTTGATAGAGTGTTTAATGTGACTTGTCAATGGTATCTTCCCATATTGCGTGTACTTTATTACTCATCCATTGAATTTGTTCTTTGATGCTACTTCAAAAAGGTATTGGTGTTCAAGTGTGTCATCATTAAAATCTTTGAAATACCTTTATTTTCTATTTTCATGCACTTTATTTTCCACTGTGTCATTCTTAGACTTAATTTTTGATGAGCTTCCTCATAGACCTAACTGAAATGTGCCTCCACTGATGGATTTTTTATTATACAAATATGAATTTGATTATAGATACACCAATTATGATATAGATATCATGATTTAATGATACACTACCAACCTAAAAACAAATTATAAAATAATACATAAAATAAAAACCCTATTCTACATGGTGTTACTTAACACCCACTCATAACTTTATTGTGATATCAATGCAAGATTACTAGTAGTAAGGCTTAAGCATACATCCATTTACCTAAATAAGAAGAGTGACTCCTTGAAGAAGACTTAAAATAATAGATCCTTGTTGTGATAGTTCATGAATAATGTATGGTCCTTTCCATCTAATATGCAATTTTATCAAAAATGGTTTAAACATGCTATCATATAATAGTCTATCTATTCTATCCAAAACTCTTTAGTTTATAGATTAGGATCATGCAATGCCTTATAACTCTATTTATTAACCTATTATGTCCATTTATCTTTGAATATATTTTATTCCATCACAAATATATCCATCATTATTTAATTCAAAGAAACTTGATCTAGTAGTCACATGATCATTACAATTCATAGATTGTGAATAATATATCCCATGGGAATCACTACCTCAAGTCCATAGAAAAATTAAAATAGGGTAAAGTCTATTGCATGATTATAATTTGTTTTGTATGCCTAGATAATCACATGAATATTATCCTCCCCATAATTCCATTTTACATTGCATATCTTTGTTAACATCTCACCTAAGACTTTATTTGTAGCTTCATCTTATCTATTTGCATGTGGATGATACACAATAATTTTATGTTGTGATATCATAAAATATTAGATGAGAGTCTTTATTTTATTATTTAGGAAGTGTGTTACCCTATCACTAACCAATTTGATTGGAAATCCAAACCTTGTAATGATGTTTTTATATAAAAACTTGGCTGCATCTATGTCATTACAACTTGGTGTCGTAATTGATTCAACCCATTTTGAAAAGTAATTTATTGTGGTGATGATATAACTTGCATGATTTAAATTTATTTGTTGATTTATATTCCCAATAAAATGAATACCCCATTGTTAAAAATGTTGTTTAACCAACATTGGGTTCAAAGGTATCTTGCCTCATTGATTGGGTTTCCCCATTCTCTGACAAATATCATAGTGTATTACGACATGGTGTGCATCATGGAATGAGTTAGGTCACCATAGACCACATTGAAATATATTTCTCATTGGAGTCTCTTATGAAATTTCCTCTTATGACTCCTTGATTTTCTTCTTAAATAAGTTGGGGTTATGAAGATACTCTACGTAACACATTATCTTTACCCATATTATACAAGAATCCATTGAAGAGAGTATAGGATAAGGATCTTACATTCAATTTTTTTTATCTCACTAAATATAGTGCACATGAAAGAATCATTGCTATATAAAATTGGATAAGTTCCACACATTATTAGGAATCACAAAGATTTGGAAGAGGTGTGTGTTTGGTGGTTCATCTTGAAATTATTTAGGTTATTATCCATTTTGTATCATGCTTAAGTGGTTAGATCCCACATTATATCTTCTAAGTTTAATATTTATCTTAAAATAAAACTATTGAAATGGAATTAACCATCTATAGATATTTCCACCCATCATATGTTTGTTAACTAAATATCATAAGTCTTGATGATCAATAAATAACTCAAAAGATGTTGCTAGAAGATAATGCCTAAACTTATGTAGTGTGAAAACCATTTTTAGTACTTTCCATTTTGTTGTAGTAAAGTTTTTATCTATAGTTGAAAATTTTATGCTTGTGAAATGGATAGGATTTTCCAATCCAGTATCTTATAGTTTTGCTAACACAACTCCCATGATAAAACTTGAAGCATATATCTAAACATGAAATGGATTACTCTAGTCAATAAATACCAATATGGGAGTTGTAACTAACCTTTGATTTAGATCAATAAATGTTGATTGACACTCATGAGTCCATTTAAACCATGTATCCTTGCATAGAAATTTCTTTAGTTATGTAGAGATAGTTGTGTAACCTTTGATAAACTTTATGTAATACCTTATATGACCCAAAAATGATCATACTTCTATAGATCTATTTGGAGGTGGCATGCCCACTATAACTATAACTTTGGCTTGATCAACCAAAATTCTATCATTGCATACTATGTGGGCTAATGGAATACCAAATGGTGGGAAAATAATCATTTTTTAAATTTTTAATACAATTTATAGGGCTCTACAGTGTTCTAATATTAGTCATAGTTTAGAGAATAATTTTTGAATAAAGAAAATACAACCCAATCATCTAAATAAACTTCTATAAAATTATGAATAAAGTCCTTAAAATTAGTCACCAAAACCCTATAAAATATATTGGGAGCCTTATTTATAAAAAATGGAATTATATTATACACAAAATAACCCCATTTAGTTGTGAATGTTATTTTGGATTGGTCCTATTATATGATGAAAACTTTATGATGGCCACTAAATCCATCTGTGAGGGAGTATACTTCATGACTTGTGATTGATTCCAAAACCTCATAGATGAAAGGTATAGGAAATTTATCATTGATAAAATCATCATTAAATGCAAAATAATCCCCACATACCCTAATTTATCCTAATTTCTTAGGCTACACAACCATGAGACTAACTGAGTCCACCTTTTCTACTAAATAGATGATACCTACTTCTCACATGTGATCCAACTTAGACTTTACCTTCAAATTCATGTTTGGATTCAATATATACAAGTAATTTTTGGTAGGTCTTATGCACTCTTTCAATTCAATGTACATCTCCCGAAATGATGGATCTACACCTTTTACCTATGCAAACTTAGTGTTAAAACATCCTGATAATCTCTCAATAGTTTCAACCCTTATTAAATTTCATTTTGAGTCTAGTAATTGATCAAAGTCATAAGCTTTGGCATAGAATCTATCATAATATTATCAACAAATTTCTTTAATGATTCATGATATGTCCTATTAGATCGAGTAGCAATGGATTCTCATAGAATTATTTATCCTTCTTATTCAAGAATATTGAAATTTTGTAACTTTTCATCCTCAATTTGTTATCTAATTTGAGATTTTGGTGTCTCAGGTTCTTATTCTAGTTCAAAGAAGCCATTTAAGTCCAAATCCTTATCATTATCATTAGAATCTATCAACTCATATATAATCCTATTACAAGCTTGGATAAGAAATTGTTCCTTCTTTTTATTGACATTGTAGTTTTGTATAATTATATTCAAATCAGAGCCACTTATTATTGTGATGATGAGTTTTTTAAAGTAATCAGTTGTTTTTCTCACCCATGACATAAAAATATTTTAAATTTTTGTAAAATACTACGTACCATATGATTTTCATCTTGAAAAACAAACATTTGGATAAAGTCCTGTTGAACCTATCACCAATGATTTGATTCTCATTTGTGATCCTAATGCATATACTAATCAGCTAAAAGTAGTTTTAAAGTGTATCTAAAAACACGCACCAATATTTATGTTTGACACCCTACACAAACCATATGTTTATGCACTTATGTATATGCAACTTTGGATACTATCCTTCTTGAAATAAAGGCCAATATTCTCTGACATTAGTTTCTATCTAAAAACATGATTTTAATAATTCATACACCTCATCCCATGGTATTTGAGTTTTCATATGAACTACCCACCATGACACAATAATTTCCTTCAATACATAATTGAGTGCATTGACTTTCTGATCCACATTAGGTATATAATGCTCTAATCAGAAAATGAACTGATTGAGATCCTCATCTATGAAGTAATATGGTATTTGGTATTCAATGAAGAACACCATTCATAAAGGTCACACCTCATGATCTTCCCATATCTATTTTATCATATGGATATCTGAATCACCACTTATCAAAGATGATGCTACCAAAGGTAAGGTACCTTATGGAGTAAGCTCTATGTAATCCATAGCTATCACACCTATATTATACAATAAATATACCTTAGACATAGTTGGTAATTTTAAATAGGGTGACATACATTATTCAATATAAAATTTATGTGATGGTGAATTTATTGTAACCAATCTATACACAAACTATTCATCCATCTATGATGTTATTTGATGTTCTAGTTGTGGATTAAATAATTGGTATTTATTAGTTCACAAAGTGTTATATTTATTATTTACATATATTTTTAATCAATTTTTATCTATATACACATAAGGTGACTCTATTTATTTAGGTATGCCATATGGTTTATGCTCATACTTGTTTAAAGGTACCATAGTTTTCTTATCTCCTTGGTGCACCTCTAATTTATTTTGAATTGTATTTATAATAATTTGACCATAAAAATTCCATTCCTTACCAATAAAAAGAAGATAATGGGTCTCATATATTTTCATGTAAATTACCTCAAAATACCTTTTAGGATTAAGTTAACAACCTTAATTTCTATATTTTCAAGTTGTATAATTGGTTCTACTCTCCAATAATCTACTAGACTAAGGTAACCAGGGCATAGATCAATGATGGTTGATAAATGCCTTCCCATGTAGATATCATTATCATATTTACTATTTTTATAAATTCAATTACAAAATTAGGTCACTCATAACTTGAGATTTCAATATCCATTCGAGAGTCAACATCCTAAGGCTTTTTAGTTTTTACATACCTCATGACCTTGTCAATATGTTATTGTCGTTGATATACACAATCAAGTAGATTATGCATAATATTTTTAATGTTATATGAAATATATTCATTTCATATAGTGCTCAAATGTTTCAATTTATTTATCAATGTAGTCACTAAAAAATTATTTCACATTATGCAAATAATCTACCTATATATTTGTGCATAAATATCTATGATATCACCTTTTGACACTTTTTGTGGTTGTATGTTTTACATGCCTTGTGTTTATTGATACATAAATTTTTTTTATCTTGTAGGGTTAGGATAATCCCATTAAACCTTCATGATTATTTATTCTAGTGGCATTTATAAAGGGGGAAATTCTCGGGTTGTGTGTTATTTACTTATGACTACTTACATGAACACATTCTCCCTAGGGCATAAATTTATCATATTTACATTTTGTCATAGGTTTTTATTTCTTATAAATTTATAAAATTGGGAAATATTTAGTATGAATTTGTATTTAAAATTTAAAATATATGTGGTACATTTGTCTTTAAGGATTAGTTTAGGGGTTTCATGGGAAGTGGTTATATTCACTGCACACATAACATTAAATGGGTTGTTGAGCTTTTTGTTTGTCATTATTTTGACCTCCTTGGTATCCAACATGGTACCCTCCATTTTATCCTCCTTTATTTTGTTGAAAACCCCAAACTTGTGACTATTTCCAATCAAATCCCCCTGACTATTGTTGCTACAATCATATCTACCATACTACCACTAAAGTGATGATGGATCCTAATTTGATTGTTGGGGTTAAAGAATCACAATGTTCCATGAGGACTAATACTGATAATGTTGATACAATGGCATCCATATAGACATACCATTGGGGTTGATATTATGATGAAGGCATCTACCTAGGACCACCTTGTGTCACACTCGACATTTCCACCTCTAGTCCTAGAATTCCCTACTTCACAGTAGGTATCTACTATGTTGAGAATATGAATACATTATTAGTGTTATATTATTTAGTTCCTCATGATTATCTCTTCTCATCATTATTATTTGATGTATAAAAATTATAATACAAGTTATGTGGGGTTTTAATGTATTATTATAGTAAATGACACTTTAATGTTGCATGTCTTAATACTTTGCATATGTAACAAAATTTTGTTTTGATTTTAGGATAATAATTATTATGATATCCTTCCTTACCACACTCCATACACCATAGACATAAATTTATATTTTTAATCTCATGAAGTTCATCCATCTTACTAATAAAAACATCAATTTTCCTCTAAATTTTAGAGATAGTTGATGGAGCATCACCATAATCCTCAATATGTTCTACCTAGAGTGAAAATTCTCAAGTATTAGCCTTAGTAAAAAATTGAGACTAATGCATTGTCAACTCTAATCCTTGATCAAAACCCTTCCATAGAATAATCAACCTTATCTTTATCTTCCATGATATAATTGATTTTGTTCATTATGTCCAAAAATATGTGATTGTATTCCTGTATCGATTATTTACTTTATTGCTAAATCTCCTTAAGATAATAAAGGGTTTAATTTAATAATTTATTTATCTTGAATTCTATGATTAACTAGTCATTTAATTATTTAAGACTTAGGGAACTAACATCCATTTTATAACTTGAATGTTTGAAGATAAAAGGAGCTCTATGTGAAAAATTTGAAACTGGTTTTTTCCCACCTTGTAGGGTCCTTGAGTACAATTAGAGTGATCACAGATCCAATGGAGGCTAATACTAGTGGCAGTGCCTCTAGGGACCTGATCAAGAATCTGATAGAGGATATTCCATCCAATGAATGGAAGAAAGAACTAACAGTGAAAAGATGTGTCCCTTGAAAAGCATGTTGAGCTTCCCTATTTCCACTTAGGGCATGGCTCTAAATATCCCAGATGATTTGGTGGAGGAAATAATGACATCTATGGACCTTGAATTGGTAGGTAAGTTTTTCTCATTCCATCCTAATATTGAAATGGTAAGGAAATGGGTTCTATCTAGGTGAAAAGTTAAGGGTAGTGTATCAATCACTGCCATGGCAAGATGCCTATTCCTTTTTAGATTTATGAATAGGGAGGACATGATATCTACTCTTATTAGAGGACCATAGCTGTATGGCCCAAATTATCTTGCCTTATGCTCATGGAAACTAGGATTTGATCCTAACATGGACCTTAATAAGTCTGCTCTTGCTTAGGTAAGACTACTAGGGTTCCTATTGGAATTCTGGGATGAAAAAATCTTCACAGCTATTGGCAATTCTATTGGCCAATATGTCATTGTAGATCACACAACAAAAACAACGTCTAGATGTGTGTATGCTAGATTATGTGTCAATGTTGAAATTAATAAGAATCTCCCTACATCCATAGAGCTAAAATCTAAGTATGGGATTTGGACTCAGTCGATCACATATGAAAATTCTACCACTTTCTATCATATATGTAAAAGAAAGGGAAATTTAATGACACAATGCAAAGCAAAGAAAATGGGAAGGAAAGATGATTCCTTGGTTGAAGGAGAGGATCAATCTCTTAATCACAGAAAGACTGGCAAGTAGGGAATAGGGAGCAATGCAAAAAACCTTGAAAATACAGAAAAGGTAGAGGAGGAGACAAGCAAGGAGGATATCTGTGGTAATTGGGGAAAAGCTGTCCTAAAGGAAAATAAAGTATCGAATGATAGTCAGAAGGCTTTATTAGACACATCTAACCCTTTAGACAAATAGACTAATATTTATAAGGAAGGTGAAATAAGTACCCAATAAATAGAGGAAGACAATGCAGAAGACAAAGTTTCAAGAGATGGATAGGAAAAGGTAACTCCAAAAATATTCCATACTAAAGGAGAAGTAGACATTTTCTATGCTCTGGAAGTCATAGACCAAGCAGGAAATTATTTAGCAATAGATGAAATAGGACAAAATGGCAGTAATAATAGGAGGAATGGGTTACCTCAAAGAAAAAGAACTAAAAAGGTAAAAAATTTGTAGATGTTGGCACTGATTCCAAATAAGGGAGACCAAACCTAAGAGAAACAAGACAAAGAGAGATTGCTAGTGGTAAATAGAAAACACTGGAGACCCAACCCCTCAAACCCTCTAAATGAGAATATTATCTTGGAACCTGAGGGGATTTAACCATCCTTCAAAATAGTTTGAGGTTAAAAACTACATTTTAGATAATAGATTAGATATTTTATTACTCCAAGAAGTCAAGATGAATGAGGAGTGTTTTAGGAAAATTGCTAACTACATATGGCCTAAGGCAGCTTTTTGCATTAGTCTAGCGGAAGGGGCTTCAGGGGGATTGTAACTTTGTGGAATAGTTCTAAAATTTAGGGCTATCTTATGGCTTATAATAAACACTTCTTGATTATCAATTTCTCTTTGAACTC
This sequence comes from Torreya grandis, assembly GCA_037957365.1. Lineage (NCBI taxonomy): Eukaryota > Viridiplantae > Streptophyta > Pinopsida > Cupressales > Taxaceae > Torreya > Torreya grandis. The sequence goes on along the minus strand of JARHVA010000720.1, from coordinate 3,270,229 downwards.
CTTAAATTGGTCATTGATCAATGTTTATGGACTAAATAACAGAGTATTGACGCAGAATTTATGGATAGACTTGAGCAATTTTAGGAATAATTCCCAAAACACTAGATGGATGTTAGCTAGAGATTTTAACACTCCTCTATACCCTTATAAAAAAAAGGTGGGATTATTGATTATTCGGATAACATGTTTGACTTTGCCAAATTTATTGATGACTGGGGATTAGAAGAAAAACATTGGATATAGAACTGCAAAACCAAAATTTTACTTGGTCCAATAGAAGAGGAGATCAATTGATTCAGGTTAAGTTAGATAGATATCTTATCTCTAGTAACTATAATGATTATCATAATATGCATGTGTAGGATTTTATTAGAACCATGTCTAACCATTGCCTGATCTTCCTTAGTTGGAGAGAACAGGGACAATCTGGACCTTTCCCATTCCATTTTGAAGCTATGTGGATCAAACACAAAGACTTCAAACAAATGGTGGCACAATGGTGGAAAATTCCTATTCAGGGCACTCCTATGTTCAGAATAGTAAAAAAACTCCAACATATTAAACAAGAATATGGATGGAATAGATATAGCTTTGGGTAGGTCTTTCAGTAGAAGAAAAACATAATGGGAAAACTCAAAGATATTTAACAACAGATGGCTCAAGGGGATGATTCTAAAGACACTTTAGAAGAAGAGAATGTCCTATCTTCTAAATGGAAGAATCTGATGGATCAAGAGAAGAGGTTTTCTAGAAATAGAAATCTCATGTTCAGTGGCTTAAAGAGGGTGATAGGAACACTGCCTTCTTTCATCTCTCGGCCATGAAACATAGGAAGGCCAACTCATTAACAAAGCTAGTTCTAGATAATGATGACATTATAACTGAAGACAATGAGATAGGAGAACAAGTTAGGGCTTTCTTTTAGAATTTGCTCACTCAAGAAAATATGATGGGAATGATAGACCTATGAACCAATTCATTGATAAAATCCCCTGTTTGATAGCTGAAGAAGATAATTTGGAGATGTTAAAGCCTATATCCGAGGAAGAAGTCCATGTTATTTTATTTTCCATGGGTGCATTCAAAGCCCAGTGTCTTGATGACTTCCTTCCTATATTATTTTAGGAAAATTGGGAGATAGTAGGAGCGGATCTTACGGATACTATTCATGATATTTTTAGATCAAGTAAACTTTTGAAACAAGCTAATAATACCTTCATAGTACTTGTTCCTAAAAAATCACAACCTATACACCTTATTGATTTTAGGCCCATAGTCTATGCAACATTGTCTATATGTTATGTACTAAAGTGCTAGTTATGAGGATTCAACCTTTGCTAGACAAAATTACTTCTCCTGCACAAAAAGGTTTCATCCCAGGTAGGTAGATTCTTGATGTTGTGATCACCACACATGAGACTATTCACTCCATGGATAAGAGCAAGATCCTTAGTATGGCACTCAAGCTAGATATTTCTAAAGCATATGATAGAGTCTCATGGACTTTTCTATTCCAAGTCATCAAAAAATTTGGGTTTAATGATAAAATGTCTTGCTTGATATGGAACACTATCTCTTCTACAAAATTTTTGGTTCTAGTAAATGGTGTACCTAGAGGGTTTTTCTCATCTTTAAGAGGAATTCGTCAGGGAGACCCTCTCTCCTCATACTTATTCATCATTATGGCAGAGGCACTACCAAGATACATATAAGTAGATATAGCTTCAAAAAAGTTAATGGGCATCAAATCTACCTGCTCTCTTTATCTTATGGTGGTGTAGTAGTTTGTGGATGATACCATCTTTTTTGGCATCTCATCAGTGATCAAAGCTAAAAGATGGAAGAATATCTTAAACAATTATGCCATAGAGTCTAGACAAAGGATAAATTTCCAAAAAAGCAATGTGTATGTCTTCAACACTCCTAATGACCTTAGACATATAATCATTGATATATTAGAATCTGCTAAAGCTACTCTACCAGCTACCTACTTGGGTCTCCCACTCACAGTCAAATAGGTATCTCCTAGTTTTTGGAATGGAATTGTGGAAAGAACACAAAGGAAACTTCTTGGTTGGAAAGGGAAACTCCTCAATAGTGCTGGTAAATTGCAACTTCTTCAGGCCTCACTGCAAGGTATTCCTACATATTTCCTATCTCTTTTTGAAATTCCTACGTATCTTGTTGACAAACTGGAATAGATTCAAATAAAATTTTTATGGATAGGGGTGGAAGACATATAGAGAATGTCCTTTGTCAGATGGGAGAAAGTGTGTCTTCCAAAATCTCATGGTGGACTCAATATTAGATTTATCAGGAACATGAACAAAGCCCTTCTCTCAAAAATTAGTTAGAACCTAATCCATAAAAATAATGATTATGGGGAGATAATGTATGCCAAATACATGCATAGCACTGATTATTCCAACTTTCTTCAACAGATGGGATTACCCCAGGGATCTTTGATATGGAATAAAATCTTAAAAAGTAGAAGCCTTCTTAAGTAGGGAATTAGTTGGAAACTTGGAAATGGCTAACATATTAAATTTTGGAATGATATCTGGTTAAATGAAAAGACTCTCATCACACAAGGAAACTATGGAGAGATTGCTGACTTGGTTACTCAGTTTTTTGGAATAGAGTTAGTGATTATATGGAAAATAACAATGGGAGGTGGAGCTAGAAAAATATTTTGGACTACTATAATCAACAGCCTGATCTTTTCCCTAGAGTAAGGGAGATATAGTACTGTGTTCAAGAGATCAGAATCCCTCTCTTCCCCCATGAAGATGAATAGTACTGGTGGCCAGATAAGAATGGATCATTTATAGTCAAGTCTGCTTACCATCTACTCATTCCTGAGGCTCAAAATAAAGATGTATGGAAAAAGGTTAGGAATTATAAACTTATTCCAAAAATTAACATGTTTTGGTGGGTTGCTACTCATAAAAAAATCCTAACTCAGGATAATCTTCAAAAGAGAGGGTTTACCCTGTTAACAAATGTTTTTTATGTGGTTCAAAAGAGGAATCAGTTTCACACCTCTTCATCCACTGTGATTTTGCTTCAGAATTATGGGGCACAATACTTAATAAGTTTGGTATTGAATGGGTCTATAATTCTGACCTTAAATAAGTAATCCTTAGCTAGAATCCAACCTTCACACATCCTTGGCTTATGGAATTATGGAAGCAAACTCTACCATGTTTGAGTTAGATTTTATGGAAAGAGCACAACCACAAAATCATTAGGGACACTACTAGAAATGCATCTCAGGTGTTTCACTCTTTTGTTAAGACCCTTATGGAAAGTGTCACCATAGACCAGATTCATGCTACAGAGAAACCCCTATCTCAAATTGAAAACCAAATTGTAACCAAATGGAATGTTTTAAACTAGATCCCTGAGTATAACTCCAAAATACTATAGAGACTAAATACTAAATGGATTCCCCCAAAGCCTAACTGGATGAAACTCAACTTTGATGGGGCATCAAAGTCAGATGGTAAAGCTAGTGGAGGAGGAATTATAAGGAATGATAAGGGATGGATGATTGCTATCTATGATGGTGTAATAAAAAGCCAGAGAAATAACTATGCTAAACTAATGGCTCTCCTATGGGGGTTAAAGTTGGCTATATCCATCAGAATAAGGAACTTGAGTATACAAGGAGACTCTGAAATGGTCATAGATGCTATTAATAAATCATCAAATGTGGGAATTAAGCTAAGAGATATCATTATAGAGATTCAAATTCTTTAGCAAAAGTTCTCTAGAGTGGAGATTTCTCATATTTTATAGAGAGGGAAATCATGTTGCTAATGCCTGTGCTGATATTGGTCAGTAATTTTTAGGTTGGAGGGTGTGGCAACAAGGTGTTCATATTCCCTTAAACATTAGGGATATTATTCAAAGAGAGATGACTTGTCAAGGATGAGGTGGATCTATGATAAGGATAGCTCTTGGAGGTGATCCATGTGGAGGGGGCCATCATGGATCTCAGAACTTGATAAATTTTGTACTCTTTTGACAATCATTCATGATTTATTGTATCAAGAGGTTAAGGTGCATGGGCATCATTATGAAGATCAATAGGAAATGATTTCCAAGCATGGGAGTAGACAACATCATCTTTGTATGGTATTTTGAATAATGAGCCATCACATCTTCATTATGCATAAGCAGAAACAAGGGTTAGTAACCATTTTAGAGTTGAAGACTAAATTTAGGAACTCCATGGGTTGGGTCTACAAAGCCAAGATGGGAGGAGACCGTATTCAAACTAAACCAGTATGCTATTGTGAATTCAAAGATAATCCACTGGTTTGGCATTATTGTAAAGAAGGGGGTATCTGCCCATATCTAGAAAGGCTTAATGGTTTCAATGAAAACTTGTTCGAGCAATTTGTGAGATCTTGGTTAAATAGGTGGGTCATGATTGGTAGAATCAGTTTTGAAATATCTAAAAAAGTGATTGCTATGGCCACTAGAATGACCATGCAGGGGATAAGGCTTCAAAGGAAAACAAAAATTATGGATATTTCAAGCCATAAACTGTTCATGGGAGAGGGAGAATAACTCATCCCTTATCAAGGAGGATTCAAGCATGCTAAACTACCTAAGCCATGGGATGAAGTGTGCTTCATTCTTAGTACTTCACACTCAAAGGTCAATTTAATAGGTTTTACAATTACCATCTTCCTCTGTTAAATCACTTCAGGTGTAATGCTATTATTAGTTTTCCTTTTTACCTGCTCTCCTCTTTAGAACACTCTATCCTTAGGGTGAGAGCTAAAATGTCTAAAACATTGGACATGAACCCTATTCCCTTGCATTAGGGCCTCATTTTCTTCTTGTATAACTTTCACCGAGCCCATGAGCCATCCAAGACTATCATAATTAATAGTGGCAACATTCCTTCCAATCCGGTGTCTGGTGATGCTATTGATGAGTCCTATTTTTCCCCTGCTCTTACCAAAATAAAAGATGTTTCTTTCTCCACCCCAGAAGAGACCCCTGTTGACACCCCTATCTCCTTTATGAGCAAGAAGGGTAAGAAGAGGAAGGTTGATGAGGAGGAAGAGAATATTAGGGAGACCATAAAGGGGACCCACAAAAATCCAGGTAGGGCCATAAGAGGCTAAGGTGGAAAATCTTATAAGTCTTCCAAAGTTAATAAGGAAGGCTTCTCCTCCAGAGTTTACAGGTCAAGGAGGATTACTAGTAAACCAACACCAAAGGCTAGACTTATTGATTATTTAGAAAGCACTTTGAAGGAATCAACCTAGGAGGAAGAGTCTAGAGTGCTGGAAATACATGAAATTTTTGAGGACACAGGAGGCAAGTAAGAGACTAGAGATTTTGAGGTTACTAAGGAACACGATGCTGACACTATGGAAACTATTGACAATAAGGGGAAAATGTATGTCGAGGAAGCTGGTGAGGCAATAGAGAATGAGACTGATTGGAAATCTAAAATTGGGGCCTTAAAGGATCATATTCAGAAGCTGGAGCAAAATTTCACCAAGGGACTCCAGAATACAATCCTCTTGAACATGTCTATACTAAAAGAAGTGGGTAATACTAGGCCTGATGACAATGTGGAGAATACTGAGAAACTTAATGATCTTCTCAAATCAATGATGATGTAAGGAGATTCCCCTCTGACTCTAGTCTTTCTATTTCTTGTTTTTCTTGTTGCTGTGTCTATTGGTTCTCAGCTAGTGCTGTTGTCTCTCTGAAGGCAATATTTTGTTTGATTGCCTTCTTGTCTTTTTTGCTTTATGAAGGGTTCAACCCCTAGTTTGCTGCCTTACCTTATCAAAAACATCCCTTTTATAAATGAACTCTAAATCTCAACCTTTTAAGTATCTTATGAGTTTGCATTTCTTCACATCTTAGTGGTCACTCCCTTAACTTTCCATTTAATATCATAGGTTAATAAATATTGTTTAGGGTTAGAAAACCCATAATATGGTGTTAAATAAATAAATGTTCATGCATTCAATTCCATTCTTGGTGCACTTTTAACTACTACTATGGGATTTTGTGAACTAGTCCTTATGGGTATCTTAAAACTAGTTTTGAAAGAGAACCCAACCTAATTTAACCTCTTCTTATCTATAAATTTATTAGTTTAAACACAAAGTTTACCAAATTTATTTATAAATTATTAAAACCAATTAATACCTATCCTAACCTCTACACTTTGATTTCTCTTCTCTAAAGTTAAAATGGGCTTGGGGGATGCATAATCCCAAAATGAATGATACATGTTTTCAACTTCATCTATCTATGACATTGGACCTATAATAATTTTGAGATTATGCATAACATCCTCTAGAGAATATTATTTTCTTGGTCAAAAAATATCCTTCATTATAACTATGATCTATCCCTATCTTCTAATTTCTCTACTACTAGTCTACTTTCCTTTTTTCTCCTTACTCTATTCCATATCCTCTTTATCCTAATCTGTGTCCTCTTATTTCTCAGTCCCTTATATTCCTTACTTTAAATTTTAGCTAAACTCTCCAATTTATGTAATTTATGTATCTTATATCTAGTATCCCCTCTGTTCTACATCCCCTATTTTACTCCTACTCCTTTTTAGAGTTACATTTGGGTTTTCCTCTTTATTCCACCTTCTTTATTTTCAAACCTCTCTTTTCAATCCCATAATTTTATTCTCACTCTAATTATATATGTACTTCATATTTTAGGTTTGGGTTAAAGTTCCTCTATTCAACTTTGCATCATTCACTCCTATATCATACTCACCTCCATAATGCGTAAAGTGACTACTTCATGTTTGTATGGGTAGGCACCATGGATTTTTGAACAACCAAAATTTTGATCAAAGTAGGTATTCACTGAAGTAAATTTCATCAAATTACTCACAAATAAGTCCTATACAGATTCAAAATCCAAATATCCTTGTAGAGAAAATTATATGATATAACCATCGATGGTAGCCTTTGTCCAGTGATCTATCACATGGGTCCAAATAGTATCTAAAGATAATTGGTTTTCTACTTTATCTTCCATATAAAATATAAATTCTATCCTTATAAGATAACAATAATAGTATTCTAATCTATATTACCATGTGGCTAATAGTCCAAATAACTCATACTAGAAAATTTCATATCTTTCTCCATAAATAAGCTCATTGATAAATTATTTTATAGTCTTTTCTATTTTTTTTGATATTTATTCTAAAAATTTATGGATTCTTTCACCTACACATTTATCTACATCTCTCTACCCTAGCTCCATCACAACATGTTTAGAAATAAACTTCAATGCTCACTATAATATTATTAGCAGAGGTTCCTAAAAAACCCATTATAACATGCTAATAGGGGATAGATTTATATTATAGAATGTGTACAATAGAAAATATAAATTTCACTAATGTAAGTTAAGTCATATAGACACATTTTAGAATTAAATTCCCCATGTTTAGCATATAAGAGTTAATCAAATTAGTAATTAGTTACATGACAAAAAACATGTGCAATAGAGCATATATAGAAGGATGAAATAAATTAAACTAAATATAATTTCACAAAGAAATTAAGGAGACACAAAATAAAACCATTTATTAATATCTATATTTATATTAAAAAATTGGAATTTTTTTACAATACATTAGAAAAATATTTATAGGATTTTGAATAATCAAGTCGCTTCACATTCCACCTATCACCACAAATAAAAATAAGACCTTTCACCTTCTGCATACTTTGTAAAAAAAAGAGTGTCACAAAGAGACAAAAGAGGAATCAAGACATACATAATAAAAAATAGTACAAATACACACACATTTGAAATCAACATATATACTATAATTTTATAGTTCAATACTTCCACCAAGAATTCCAATTCATATTTATCAAAACCTAAATACATCATGGGGGCATGAACATTTTTCATTCATTTAAAATCATGGGTAGTTTCTTTTATATGGATCAAACTTGATCGAATTGGAGTGAAACATTAAATTTAAATCAACATTCCACCTATAGTGGTTGATTCATTTATGATAATCCTTACCTGATCAATTATATCATTTGGATATGCATTTTATTTTGGACTTGAACCTTACTTGATTAGTTCTCTCAATATTTTTACTACGTATTTATTTGGGCTAGTACTTTATGTAATTTTACACACATTTATGAGGTATGAGACATATTGCCTTCCTAAATCAATATCCTACATAGTTAAAACAATTTGGGACATGATCACTCTCAATTATCTAATGATTCAATGAGGTAGCATCATCTCCAACAATTTGTGAAGATAATATGGTTTTCACCAAGAAACAGGTGTACTCTAACCATTACTCTTTCATTTTTTAGATTTCAAATTTCACATATGGATATTGAATAAATCATTATATTTCATGTTTCCATAGAATGAAACTACACATTTAGAGCTGTATCCCAAAAAGTAAAATTCTTTTTTACACAGTCAAATTTATTTTCATCCTTTTACTATAGATATTTCATTACTAGATTAAAAGGGGGAATTTTAGATACTAGAATATGGTGTTCAGTACTTGAAAATGATAATCTCAAAATGCATTTAACATGCATGACTTGAGTACCCAAACAAACTCCTAATTTTACATCATCTCAGACTTGCATGCTATCTTATAATTTAACCCTTTTGTTATTATATCATACACCTATAAGAACCTCAATGTATGATTTAAACCTACTTAGTATCCTACACAAACATATCTACACTCTCATAGTAATCCACATATACATAGGTCAGTTTCAATGGTTACGATAATTCTTACCAGTCGATAATGAATCTCATTAGTCATAACTATGTTATCCCCAGCAATGCATTTTATATAAAATAAAACCCATCCTTAGGGTTAGCCCATAAACCTAGTGTGTCAATGGCAAGAGGAGTTATTCATTTGGATATAAATAAGCCAACGTATAATTAAAAAAGAATCTAGAATTTATCTATGACACATCTATATATTATTGCACATTGAGAAAATATTCCTAATTATTTAAAATTTTCATACCTATCACTAGGGCTAGTCATAATCTAAGTCTAAAGAACTTAAAATCAAGGTCAAAGTAAGCATTTTCAAGTACCAAAGCCAATTATTAATTATGTTCACATAAACAAGGATCAAAATTGCATAATAATAGTAGGTGGGATAAGTAAGTGTGGTTTAATTTCAACACTTTTAGTATTGGATACATAGGCAGTAGAAAATAATAACATGGGGGTGATTGGTGTTAGTTCAAAGCATTAAATTTCATCCATTTTTTAGGTTTCTAGCCCTCACAAGCACATCTAAGCTTTTAAGGCAAAGGAGGATGATTTTTGGATCTTTGCACATCATTAGGGTTCATGATAATAAAAATTATGCAAGTAGAGATAGTTATTAGTGACTATGTAATCACTTTTACACACTTCCAAATAGGTAAATATTGACTATCAAGTCAATATTGATCTACAATACTAACTCAATCCTAAAAAATTGACCTAGTGTAGACTATAGATTAGTTCCTAAATTTAAGAAAATACAATCATGATTATCCATTATTTATACTTCAAAAAGATATTCACATCCATAAAGTCAACTAGAAAATCTAAGTATCATGATCTATTTAGTAATTTTCATATATATCACATGCCTTAATCACATAAGAGGAATCACTTTTCAATCATTTACATTCAACTGTATGCTTGAATGACATCTTTTATAATCTAAATTCTATATTAAGGTTATATATTAATTATATTAATCTTCACCATTAATCTAAATTATCATAAAATAAAATCCTCTAAATAAATAAAAATACCATTGGGCTTATCATAGAATGAACAACATCATATGAACAATTATTATGCTTTGAAAAGAAAAAGAAAAATATCATTGATAGTGGTTATTTTATACTAGATAAATCCATAAAACCACCACCTAATTAAATAATAACTTATAAAATCAAGAAACCTACTCAAACCATGATTAAATCCCCTAAAGAACAAGTGAAAAAAGAAATGTTACAAAAGGAAAAATCAAAACAAGTAGAGTTACAAAAGGAAAAATTAGAGTAAGGAAGGTTAAAAAAGAATTTTTCAAAAGAAAAAAAGGTTTTAAAAATAATGGTAATAATAATAAATATTATAAATGGAACAATTATAAAATCAAAGGATACAAAGGGAAAAATATTAAAGGAAATATTAAAAAAAATAAGAGGAAAAAAAGATTGCACATAGAAAAATTACAATAGGAAATAGTAGAACAAGAAATGTGACAAAAGGAAAAATTATAAGAATAAAGGTTTCAAAATTTAAAATAATATAAGTTAAAAAACAAGAATTTACAAAAATAAATGTTGGTAAAAGAAATGCATTCCAAGAAAAAAACATTCCTTAAGCAAGGGTTTCTCACAAAGAAAATTCAAAAACAATAAAAGGATAAAGTCACAAGGGTGGTTTTAAAATGAGAAAGCTAAAAATAATTCCTCATATATAGATTATTTTATTATTAGTCCTCACAATAATGGAAACAAATTCACTAATGTTAAGATTGCATCTTTTCATGAAGTTAATACAAGTAGCATGCCACTTCTTTAATATCTTAGGTATGGTAATTAACACTTGGGTAGGATTACATGACATCAAAAATTCATTTGATCCATTGACATTTATTATAATAATTGGGCTTAAAACATGTTATATTATAGTTCACATTGACCCTACATTTGATTAATACAATGGAAAACTATGAAGATCATGGCTAAGAACAATGAGGACAACACTAGGTAAAGATCAGGGCTATGTTATATTTGAGAATGAAGGTGCAATTATTACCATTTACAAAAGGAATATTATTTAGAAAAAGAAAATAAAGAATATAATATTTATTCATAAGATGATGCAAGACATGAAAATAAACACTACATTCTAATTGGGGATTTAATGCAAAATATAATAGGAAAACACATATTTTATTTAGAAACTGCATGGGAGCATTTCATTGAACACACCATTGGTTAAGTTTTGATGTATATATTGTACCTAACTTCATGATGTTTACCTAATTTATTATCTATAATATTATTTTATTTTGATGAACATGCACTCATATTCTATTGTATTTACCATTCTTTTAGCCCTAAGATTTGTTTTCACTTGGCCCTTACCTCTAAATTATTATCTTGATCCAGACATCCATCAAACTTATCTCATAATTATTTTAGTACACATCCTTTGTGGATTTATTCTTTCTCACTCTTACATATTGACTTATTATATATTCTATATCTTACATTTATCTTGCATGATCATATACATACATATCTACATATTACATGAGCACACATTGATTCTTTCCCACTAGAGGCATGAAAATTGTTATCTACATATGCATTCATGAACTACATTTTGGTGATTCACATATATAGTGGGGGAATATTGTTTTCTTTCACTTTTTCCATATGGAAATTTTATCATATTTGGTGCAAAATATACCTTAGAACATGTTAAATATTACTCAAATCCCTCCTTCTCTTTTTTTTTAAAACAATTTCAACCTGGCCTTACTTGAATAAGTTCAAATATTATATAAAAAAAACATTTAAAATATTTAAAAAAAAAAAAAGTCACAACCTTGAGCATTAAATGAAAATTATATTATTTACATAAGTTATTATCATATGTCTGGTAGATGACATATTATTTTTATATCCATGCATTTCATGTATATGAGTGTGATGTAGGAGATACATGTTACACATGGATATACCAATGTTAGAATTTTATCTACCAAATGGCCATATTGATATTGGAGGAATCTTATTTCATAGGTTTCACTATTATAGGTTATATTTTTCAAGGATATTTATACCATGTTGAGCTACATGGATTTATTATACATGTCATACTAGTTACTATAGACACCTAAATCTGGCGACCAATAAATTTAGGGTTTTGGCCAATTTCCACCCAAAATGCACAATTTGGTCTAAAAACACTACACCATGTTAAAAGATGTGAAACTAAAATATTCAAGTATTGACTTTGTATAAATTATCCTTAAATGGATCAATGAAATTTATGGGCTAGCTAAATTTGATCATATCATTTCGAGTCAAAATGCTAATTTTGCGCCTGGGTGCTCTGGATTGCTCTTTTCTATAAAAATATCTTACATGAGACACGTGCCTTTTTTATTTCATATTGGTAACATCCTAAATGGGAATACGGTTCTAATGCATCTAACATTGACTTCCAATTCCAATCTAGTTGAATTTTGGACTAATAACAAGGCATTCTAATCAATTTGGGTAATTTGTGCACAAAGTGCTTAAACATGATTAAGAGATAATTAAACCAAATTGGAGCATAATAAATAATTCCATGGAAACTTGTTGAATAATTTGTTTTGGAAGTGAATATTTAATATTTTCATCATTAGGTGACCTCATTTCTTGGGAAAACATTCATAGGCCATAAATGCCACAAATATTAGGATTCATGCCCTCCATGCCTCATCAATGCATTCCATGATGCCTTCCATGCCTCTTTATTTCCCCTTATTACAATTTCATGATGAGGATATTTATAAAATTAATTAAAATTTTTTATTTAATCCTCAACCACATATCTCAATCTTAGGATGGATGGTTCAGGTTGATTCTAGACATTCTAAAAAATCTATAAATAGAGAGGCCATGAACATCATTTCTAAGATATGATTATGCAAATTTATAATGAAATATTGGTTCCAAAAGATTCAATAAACTAGTGTTACCATGAAAAATTGATTCTAGGCCAAGCTAAATCCAAAGGTGCTAAAGAGAGATAGAGGTAGCCAAGCTTCCATTACCATGGACTTCATGAACACAAGCTGAGCAAGCCACTACAACAAGAATTTTGGAGCATCCAAGGGAGGTAAAAGAAGGTTTCTTTTGGATTTTAGTTGTGTGTTTTATTAATGTTTTTTAACTAAGCTCTCCCTAGTGTCTAGGCTTAGATATGTTATGCTAATTAGTGTGATTCTTCCATTTTGTTTTCATTTTAAAACTAACACCATACTAACCATCCTCTCTTGAGTCAAATTCCTAGATCATAGTTGCTTATACCTTAAACAATGCTACATGGATATTATATTCACATATTTCATGACTTTTATATTTATCTATGGTGTATAATTTACTTATTTAACGATCCATTTATGCCATTACTCTCTTAGACGATAGGCTACTTCCTACTTGTATATTGTGTGTGGCCCTTTGACCATATTTGTAACATATTTATGTCCCTTATGTGAGGCATTTATCCTTGTTTTATGTGACTTACCTGATGTAATTTATTTGTGACATATTTATGTCCCCTTATATGTGACCCCTGGCCTTGTTTATTATGACATATTCATGTCCCTTGCATGTTTCCCATGGACTTATGTGTGACATTAAAACTTGAGCTTGTTGTGATTATTGAGCTTGATAACATTGATTGGTTCCATGATCCACATCATGGAATTTTAATACTTATATTATAAATTATATTACTATAGTGTGATTCATGGATACATATATCTATACATGAAACTTATATTCCCTACATTATATATATTCCTTGGTATGCATATTCATTTTCATGATGACATACTTGCCACATGTTTACATGATATTACATGATGATATATTTATACATGACATAATAAAATTAACTCTTCTTTTGAGATGAATGACTTATAAAATACACCCCTCATTTAAAAATGGGGTAATATAGTGGGTTTGTCATAGAGATAAAAGGCTCCTTTAGTAGAAACATAGATTAGAGTATATATTTAAAATTTTTATAATGGATGCAAAATTAGATGGTTTAATTACATGACATATATTTTCACATTGATATAAATTAAAGGGGGGCATATTACATGTAGGTTCACTCATTTTAAATAAAATTGAGCATAGATTCATACACACTTGGGTGTATATGCATGTGCATATGCACACTCTTTATAAGAACATGAATTAAAGGTTTATACATGAATATACATTTCAGATACATGTTATAATATTAAATATATATTTGTGCAAAATTATATATTAGTTGGTAGGGATTCAGGGGGAATGATACTATTTCATGCACATATAAAAACTTTTAGATTCATGAGGCATGATACTGGTTCATCCACATACACACCAACATAGTTTATAATTTAATGGAAAATGGTTATCATTCCACTTCACACTTATAAAATATATGGTCATAATGGAGGCATGAACATTATTAATTCTCTTTTGATCATACATTTTATTCTACACTAAGCGAAATTGAGAAAAACTATACAATAAAACCTACATTCATGATGGGTCTTTAACACTTTTATTTTTATTTTGATAATGCATTTTTTTACATGGAGTGAGATTGATACAAACTATGCTATTGAATATATAAGGGATATGTAGTGGTTGATTCAATTTATTTGAGACAACCTAGCCTAATGGTTCTCTCTTTACCTACATAGTTGTTTTGGATAGTAAATTTCCTAATTCTCCATACATTCACAAGGGTTGGGACATGTTGTCTTCCCAAATATAATATTAAGAAGACAAACTATACTATTTAATATATAAGGGATATGTAGTGGTTAATTCAGTTTATTTGAGATAACCTAGCCTAATGGTTCCCTCTTTACCTACTTAGTTATTTTGGATAGTAAATTTCCTACTTCTCCCCACATTCATGAGGGTTGGGAAATGTTTTCTTTATAGGAACATGATTTAAAGGTTTATAAATGAATATAAATTTGAGATACATGTTATAATATTCAATATATAGTTTTGAAACATTATATATTAGTTGGTAGGGATTTAGGGGGAATGATACTATTTCATGCACATATAAAAACTTTTAGATTCATGAGGCATGATACTGGTTCATCCACATACACACTAACATAGTTTATAGTTGAATGGAAAATGGCTATCATTATACTTCACACTTATAAAATCTATGGTCATAATGGGGGCATGAACATTTTTTAGTCTCTTTTGATCATACATTTTATTCTACACTAAGCAAAATTGAGAAAAACTATACAATAAAACCTACATTAATGATGGGTCTTTAACCATTTTCTTTTTCTTTTGATAATGCATTTTTTTACATGGAGTGAACTTGAGACAAACTATACTATTGAATCTATAAGGTATATGTAGTGGTTTATTAAATTTATTTGAGACAACCTAGCCTAATGGTTCCCTCTTTACCTACATAGTTATTTTGGATAGTAAATTTCCTACTTCTCCCCACATTCACGAGGGTTGGGACATGTTGTATTCCCAACATAAAATATTGCATATTTACACAAACTTAGGTAAAAATCACCTTGAATCTCAATGATATTTAACATGTAATCACAAGTTTATTAAAATTTTTAAAAAGGAAACATAATATCCAACAATTTGTAAGGGCAATGTGGTCTCACAAAAACACATGCACTCTTACCTTTGATCTTTAAAATTTAAGAAAATTAGTTTCAGATAAAAATTGTGAATCTATGGACATTGAACACATATGATTACATGTTTTTCTATTGAGTGATCTGGATAATTGGATATTCATACCAAACATAAAGTGTGTTTTACACACTCAGGTACATTTTTATCCTTTTACTTTATCAATTCAATTATTATAATAAAATAGGGTATTTGTAAATACTAAACTCTAGTCTTTGGTACTTGGAAATGGTAATATTGACACACATTTACCAAACATGAATTAAACACAAAAACATGTTACTAATCAACCATTACCTCACACTTAGATTATATTTTATTAGTTGGATCCTTCCATTATGATTTTATACACCTAGAAAAACCTATCTATTTCAAACCTATTAAATATCTTTCATAGACATATCTAGACCTTTTTTTTAGTCTAAATTACATAATTTAGTTTCATAAGTTTTATTTAGTATCGCTACTTGATACCCACTTGGTCATAAATGACCCTCTCTCACCCATATTTAGTTTTTAAAATTAAACTTTTGCTTAGTGTTAAATCATTTTCCTATCATGTTTGTGCTGTAAATAATTACCCAATTAGACTTATATATAATAAAATAAATGTCTCATTCAAATGGGACTTGGAACTTATTTGGTAAACATTTATACACTATATTATATTAAGAAAATCCAATCTATTATTTGTAAATTATGAATCTATCACTACGAGTAGTCACAAGCCAAGTATGAAACATATTAAAACTAAGTCAAATCAAGTATTTTAAAGTATCAATTAAAAATCATTAACTACATACATATAGAAAAGGATCACAATTGAAAAATAACCCTAAGGGGATATCTACATTTATTTTTCTTTACTACCTCAACTTATTAGATATGTAGACAAATATTAATCATCAAATGATGGGGTTAGCTCAACCCATTAAAAATTCCTAGTTTTTATAGGTTTCTAGTCCTCACAAGCACACCTATGGTTTCAAGGTGAGGGAGATCACATTTTAGAGTTTCATAAATCATAAGAGTTTAGAATCACATATATAAAGCATACAAAGATAGGTGAATTTGAATGTATTATCATAATCCTTCATTTATGCATAGGTTAGTGTCAACCAACTATGTTATGAAAATGGAAAATAGACTAAAGTAGGCATATGGTTTGTTTGCTTCTAGAATTAACTTGCTAACTATGTTGGGCTAGTTTCACATATAAAGGTCAATCTAACCAATCAATACTAACCTATGTGGAAATAGAGCATAATTATTGTATGATCACCTTAAAATATATTTTATTGGTTTACATTTGTGATCATGTACCCTAATTATGTGCACAAATCAAGAAATCAATTTTATTTTCCTTGAAACCCTAGATGTGATATTGAGGGCTAAAAACCTAAAAAAGGGATAAAGTGTAATGGGATGAGTGAACCCAAATAAATTTGATATGATTATTTATTTATACCTACACATCCAATACTTCAAGGAGGGGATTCAATCCACATGTAGCTTTCCCACCTAATGTGATTGTGCAATTGTGTTAATTATCTATATGTAGGTAGCTAAATATTGGATTTGATGCTTGAAAATGCTTACTTTGGATTATATATGGTAATATTTAGAAATATATTGTGACTTATCTTATTGATATGTGTAAAATTTTAGAATAATATGGTAGAGTCAATAAATGTGTAATAGTGTATATATGTAAATCAGATAAGTGAAAAATCCATTTTAAATGAGACTTCAATTTATTTATATATGGACCCAATTGAATAATTTCTCATGCCAATTCCATACTAGGTTGATGGTTGACCCTAAGAATGGGTTTTATTTTATAAAATATTCATTGTTGGGAGTGGGTAAGTATTGACTATATCAGGCTAATATTGACTAGCAATACTCACTAGGTCTGGTGGAACCAACTTGTGTATAATAGGCTTGAATTGAAAGTCAAAAAATGCCTGTAAAAAATATTTAAATTTTTGGAAATAGATAGTAAGGTTATTTTAGGTATATAATATTTTAATGGATGGTATGACCTATAATATATCATGTAAGTGTGAGATAATGGTATATTTGGATCTTATTTGAGTGCTCTAGTGATGCATGGTAAATGTTTGTCAACCTTGTCATTTATAAGTACCAATAACCATATTTTAGTTTTTAAAAGTTACCTCTTTTTATTATAATAAATGAATTACTAGATTGAAATAATAAAATATACTTGAGTTTTTATAACACACTTTATCTCTAGTATGAAGATCTAATCATGTGGATCACTCAATAGAAAAATTGACAAATCATGTGTAGCCAATGCCCATAGATTAAATATTTTAAATCTAAAACTAAAATTTTGAAATTTTGAAAGAAAAAGTGTTAGAGTATACATACGCATTGGTGAAACCCATGTTTCTCTTGTAACTTATTGGTAATGATGCTTCCTTATTGAAGTATTGTATAATCTTATGCTTCCTTGGTGAAACACATGGAGAGTTGGGGTGATTTCCCTATATGTGTGTAACTATGCATGATCTTGGGTTGGGTAGGTATGTTTCCAAAACTTCATGAGTGTGGGTAAAATAAAAAAATGTACGAACCAAAATTGAAATTCAAGTAAATGATAGAACCATCAGGTTAGGTTTGTCAAAATGAATCAATCACTATATATTACTTATGAATATAATTGTAATGTTTTTCTCAAGATTTTTCCATGTAAATAAAAAAAACTTGATTGAAAAGGAATTAATAATCCATTCATATGCAACCCAATGTGTATAATCATGTACTAATTTTTTTAGAGTGTATATCCATGAAATATGCCCCCATAATATATATTCATACACCAATATCTATCATGTAACTAAAACATATAATATTTGACCATTTTGAAACTCTAAAAATATGTAACTTGATCTAATTTAATAATCTTGAAGGATTATGTTTCTATGGAAAACCCATTTTAATACCACATTTTTTAGATGATAGATGTATCCTATAAGTCACTCATCATAGAATAAGGGTTAGTTATATCTTGTCATATAATAAGATAACATCATGTAATATCATTTGATCATGTGGATATTATATCATCATAATAATGTATATATTGACCAAGGTATGCAAGTAACATATGGAATATAACTATCATGCCTAGATAGATGTATCAACGAATCACATATAATTAAGATAATTGAACAAAACTACACAATAAAAGAGCATAATGTAACTTGTTGCACACTCAATTTCAAAAATCTCAAAAAGCATGAAAAGATCAACTTTTAGTGTAATACACAAGGTTAATGGCCACATACAAGGGACATAAAATCTCTCAACAAACAAGTCCATTGGCCACACATAAGGGAAATATAACTTGTTACAAACAAGAGACATAAATGATGTCACATCAAGCAAGGCTAAAGGCCATACAAAATAGTCAACCACAAAGTATCTTATAATGTAAATGGGTAATAACATCAATATAGCATAAAATAAGTTAACTACTCTTCACCATTCATATTTATCATTGTCACATCACATTATAATGTCATATCATGTATCACTATAAGAAGGAATGTGTAAGAAATATAGGTAGTTCAACATGTTAAAAAATTCATGAAAAGGTATATCTTGTAATAGTGTGTAGTCATTAAAATTAACATTTAATGCTAATGTAATGCACTTGTGATCACTCCTTATGCACACTTATCCTATGCTCAAATCCATAGTTTTAAATTTTTATTCCTCTAATTCTATGTGGATGACCCCTTAACCTTAGG
This sequence comes from Torreya grandis, assembly GCA_037957365.1. NCBI lineage: Eukaryota > Viridiplantae > Streptophyta > Pinopsida > Cupressales > Taxaceae > Torreya > Torreya grandis. Next base: position 3,250,929 of record JARHVA010000720.1, on the reverse strand, counting down.
AAAATATGATACTAAATGTTCCTACTCCTCATTCCAAGTAGTCTAGACTCATTATTAGACTGATTTAGACTTACAATTTAGTTGTCTCTACTCCTCAGATGAAACCTCTACTCTAGGATAATTCCACTAGCTGGTTGTGTCTGAATCTATTGGTTTTATCCTCTCACAAATTAACAAACAATTTACCAAATTAAAATTCATCCTAAAGGGTCATTCCATATTATTCATAAGTCCCATTCCAGGAAATCCAAAAAATGCCACTAAATAAGCACATTTTATATTCATTTGTTTATTAGATGGAAAGAGGCTACCACTATTACAAATTATAGAATTATATAACTACACATTAAGAGAAAAGCACCAATTCTTCCCAATTTCAAGTATATATATCCCACATATCCCTAATATATGTCTAAATAAACCAACAAGATCACAACTGATTGTAAAAGAACATAATTACACTAAGATAACAATAACATGTAACATTTCACCAATATCTCATACTCTCCATTATAGCATGGGATAACTACATGGAGTTTGATCCCTCTTTAGAGTATTGGTATATAGGTAATGATCAACACATGGGGTGATATGATGAAGCACAATTCCATCCTATTACCATACTCACCCTATTTTAATACATTTATTCCTCCTTATCATTAAGGTAGGATTCCAAGTGAAGAAAAAGGCAATAATGGCTCCTATAGTGAATTTATTGAATATGATCATACAAATAGGACCTAAAGGTGAAGGCAAATCTAAAAATATTCACATAAAGTCAAAAAACCCTAATTAATGCTAGTGTACCCTATATACAATAGTGTATACTAAATTAGTCTAAATAGTATGACCTTATCCCAAGATAAAGTAAAGCTTTGATACAAATTAACAACACCACACAACCCTAAAACCATTTTCATAGTGACTATTGTAGTCATACAAACTTGAGTTATAATTAACTCATGCATTTATTAGTACTTTACCATTTAATCATATTTATAAAAAATAGTAAGTTCTAAATTAGTCATGTGTATTTATTGCATAACATACGTATTATGATTTACTCAACTATTTATCTTAATTATCTTAATACGTATTAGTATTCAATTTTAATAAAACATATTGGTAAACCTATTTATTGTTGAATATTGAAATAAACTAACCATTCATGTTTATAGGGGTTATTTCATTATTTTTATTATTTTCATTAATGTATTAGGATTTTGAGATTTATTAAATTCTTTGGTAACAAAAATATTTCATGTTTCTATTTCATACTTTATGCAATCTAAAAAAATTGTTTCTACCTCTCTTAGACAAAGTGTCACATTAAGTGTTATTTAAGTTATTTTTTTTCATACTAAATTGATAAAAATACAATGGAAAAATTAGTTAAAATATTTTATGATCCTAAAAAAAGAGAATTAACAATATGTCTTTCAAATAATCTAGGTATTCAAGATGAGTTCATACGTATTTTTAGACAGGAAATAAATAAAGATCTTCAAATCCAATCCTTTGATACATATGCTATTATGGTTTATGTTAACCTTAAAATGATCTAGGTGATCTTATTATTATCCATAAATTTGATTAAAGGGGTATATATAAATGAAATGACACAAGAGTGATAATCAGATCTATAGTAGGCCAATTAGATGTTTAACTTGGATATAGGTATATGTTGAATTCATAAAACTAAGACAATCTAAATATGGAAATTAAAACTAAGATATGTATGGAAATGATAAATAATTCATAAAATTAGATAATTCTGATGTTGACATAGTGTTTAATTTGAAATATGAAGGAATAAGGTTGGATAATTATTTTAGAATAGTCATTAGATTCTAGATTTGATGCTTTTGAAGCTCTAGACACTAACGTCAACTTAGGATGGTTGCATCGATGCTAATATATGATTTCAACATAAGTTTCATAAATATAATAACTATTAGATAAGGATTAAACCACTTATATTCTTCTAGGTTTTAATTCACCTTCACTTTAGTGCATTTATATCTGGGTCATGGAGTGTCACTCCTTAAAAAATGGCAAAACCCTAGTTCTCCATATTCATAGTGACATTGGGGATTATGAGTTAGTGTGAAAATGGTGTTGAGCTAACCCAAAATACCCCAATATCATTGATACCACATACATATCTAATAGTACAAAAGAGGGCCTTAAACTCATGTAGTTATCTATACATGTTGGCTTGTTTGTGAATCATATAATATGTGGAAAGCAATTATAATATTGAACTAGATTTTAACTTGGAAAATTAGGCTCTTGGGATGGTCCCTTAGTAATTTATACCTATATATGTGTTTTACCTATATGATTTGTGTGGAAATAAGGAATATCTATTCAATTGAATGCTTGATATAATGATTTTGATAAGTTTCCTTGGTTTATTTGGTTTTTTTCTAGGTGAGGAATGAATGAGGGTTTATGTTATATTTATATCAATCTAATTAGAGTAATAACTCACATTAAATCACCTAGGTTGAACATTAAGATATGTTTCATTTGAAATTAAATGACTTTCGGGCACATGACACTTGCATTGGGTCAGGACACTGATGTCGATGCTAGTGTTTGTCATAGATGTTAGTGTTTAGGGAACAAGGAAGAAGGTACATAATCAAATCTTTGTATAAGTGGAAGATAAGTAAATTTTAATCACTTTGACCAATATATAAGGTTTATGTCATAAAAAAAGACTAATTTGACTAAGATATATGCAAATGGGAACAAGATAGAGTTGATGTGAGACTTGTAGAACTAGGAAAGGTCTAGAACTAAGAGGAACATGCTAAGGTTTGAGTTTTATAGTGTACAATACTGAGGTGTTATATATTCATAAAATAGTGTTTACATCTCCCTATTTAATTTAGTAATGAAATTTATAGTTTAAAGTAAAGGAATTCATACTTGGGTGTGTATGCACACCTTGTCTTTGCATGTGCCCAACTTGAGTGATTTATTGGTGACTAACCTATAACCAAGAGCATGTTATAGTGCATATAATCTAGAATTGACAATATTGAAATTGAAAGAGCAAGGTTTGGGAGTACACCTATGTGTCAATGTAATTTCCTTGCCTATTGAGATGACTTGAAAAATATGTATCATTTTAAGTCTCTAAAACTTAGATTAGAACAATTATAGATAAATTTTTAAAGTTCATATATCCAAGGAGATAGAGAGATAAGGAGAGAGATTAGAAGGCCCATGCCCCTAACCTTGGACAAAAGGTGAGTTGCCACCTGATAGTTGATATTAACTCAATTTTATAACTTAATGATACTTGTAACCTGGTGAGGATGGATGTTATAATCAAGTAAAAAATAGAAACTCAACAAGATTTAGTGATTTTATCACCTCAACCATACCAAAAAGTAAATGAAATACTCTAGTATATTTGCTCAATAAAGTCCATGAAATTCATTGGGGTGTCAGTATGAAAAAGTATGTGATGTGGTAATTTTATATAAAAGAGTTTTAAAATATGAAACTGATTTGGATTTTTCAATATTAGGCACATGTTTCATGGCATATTCACCTTAGATGTGTCTCATGCTAAAACTATGTATAAAAATGGTACCAATGAATATAATTCTACCATAACTGTGAATCTAAATGATATAGCTATGTGTTTTGGACAATTAAAAAAAGTGTGTAAGTGTGAATAACATGATTCTAAATCATTCCCCCATTATATATACCAATGTGGATAACATGTTTCAAAAACATGCCTCCACTGTAATTTGGAGATGCTGAATACTGAATAGGTGTGGAAAACATGCTTCTAAAGCATGCCCCCACTAAATCTAAAAACTATGAATGTGTGGAAGCCATGCCCATATGACATGCTCCCACTTAATCTAAAAACTAATATAATTTACATATATTGAATAATTGTGGATAACATGCTTTTAAAGCTTTCCCTCACTAAATCTCAAATTGTGCCAAGTGTGGATAACATGCCTCTATCACATGCCACCTCTAATATGACCCCATTTTGAGGTGAGGGAAAGATATGAACTAATAATTATATCACCTCAAAATTAAAAGACAACTATATAATTTGTGAATGTAACCATAAAACATATATAAGTAACATATCTAGGTAGATATAACATTGAAGCACATAGAACCAATGTGATCATGTGAAGGCCTAAGATGTATTTTAAGGATAATGGTAATGTTTAGATAATAAAAGTATAATTTTACTAATAAAATCAAGCACACACAAAATAAAAGTCAAAAGGTAATGGTCCAAGGACACCTCAAGTAGGGGTCATGTTCAAATCCTACACAATTGAAGGGATGTGACTTAGTAAAATGTCTATAAAATTAATAATGACATATTTAAATGTCCATAAAACAAACCATGACATATTCAAATGTCAAAGAAAGCATACATAGTCATGGGGGGGTGGGGGGGGGGGTGTAAGCAAAGTAACATATTAAAATGCTCAAACAATGAATATAATAGCAAAGAAAGACACTCAAGGAAGTAACCAAGATAAATATGTCATAATATCCTATGGATCAAATGTGTTAGGGAAAAATATCAAGTGTATAGCATATCAATTACCCTATGTAAGATATAATCATGGATAAAGGCATGTGCAAATACATATGTAAGGTTAAACATGTAATGAAATGTTATCATCAAACCATATAACATGTGTGTATCAAGAAAAAAAATGTGGATGCCCCCAATGTTAGCATGACATGAGTAGAGAGAAGGTCCAACATATGATATAGGAATAGATCATGTATTTATGTATGCATATATCACACTCAAGTTAAAGTGTGTCACATATTTGTGTATGTAGGAGTGACTAAATATGCCATACATCAACATAGAACTAACACATAGATGCCAAAGAGCCAATAAAACATGTAGGTACTGAAAATGTTTTTGTATTTTTGAATGTTTCTTTTGGTATTATTGGAATTTTAGAAGAGGAAATATCATCCTATGATTCCAACCAATGGATGATCATATATGTCTCCCCACTATGAACCTAGTGTAATAATCTGGTTAAGTTATTAAGGATCATGTATAGGTGCAATGTTTGTCAATATGTTATCAATGCTGCTCTGCATATATAAACTAAGAATCTATGGTCAATAAGAAATATGATTAATAGGATTAGGGGTTCTTAGAATCCATCACTGAGTGATTATTGTTTTCTTTGGCATAGTAATGACATGTAACTTTAGAGGTGCTCTCGATATCTAAACATGATGTGTAGTAGAAATTAGGGATTCTATGGAATCCACTATATGTCTCTGATGTAATGGTCTCTCAATTATTGGCTGCCTAGTAATGGGGATTTCTTGGTGTTTACCATTTTTTGATTAATTATCCTTAGTAAGATTGATAGCTAGTTATCTAGGTATAAGTTTTTATTATTCAGAAGGATTCTTATATGGAATTATATAAACTATAATTACCTGATTAACATGAATGCATTTAACACACTAATGTATTATAGATGGTACTAATCAAAGAGTGTGTATCCAAAGTCCTTCCAATAGCTTATTAAATATGCCCATGGAAGGCATAACTAAAATTGTAGTAACCACATGTGTGGGACCAACCTATAAAGGTAATTAAATCTCACTAAGAACCTTTTGGGAGGTCCAATCAAATGTTCTAACTAATCTCATAGAGGGGTGTAAATCATAATGAGTATAACCCAAATGTGTTAAGTAATGTCATGGTGAAAATATTTTTGCTTTCACTATTATAAAGAATAACATTAAATATAGGGTGTTTATCAAGGTATGCTCAAATGAATAGAGAATGAAGATCAAAGTCATCATCCTTATTTCACTATAATCAAAGGAAATAAAAGGTTTCTAAACCATAAGAGGTATATGCCATGTGTAAGTACCAATAATACCATCTAGTGGGTGCCATAATGTGATGGAGGAATATGTGAATTATATGTCATTTACACTTCTAATTCCTTTCTAGAATGGTCTTGCAAACAATTGTTAAATATTTTCTATTTTTTGTGATCTTTAGGTTATGATCCTAATTCCTTTAGAGGACCTAAAATTCAAGTTTTTGGTCATTGATAAGATCTTATATATTATGATTCAAGGTAAAGCATCTTCTTTTACAATGCCTTGGTACCTGATTATAATCATAATAAGCATTCACATCATATCCTTTGGGTAGAGGTTGACTCATATCAACCTTGATAGGGTGAGGGAGAGATATAAGATGAATCTCTAATAAATATAGGAGTAATGAATTTTGGGACTCAAGTAAACTTGTAAATTATCTCCTTAGTGAATTGGATAATCCAATCCAATTAAGCTACTGTGAAACTATGTTAACCATGATGGTTGTTTCATTTTTAGGCTTAAGAGGTTTTACCTTATAACTTGGTTTGATTATAAATTTGGTAGTAGATTTAGATGTAACTAGTGTGTTGATGACAGATTTGAGCTTATTCAATGAAATAATCTTCATTTCATGTTCCTATACAACATGGCATAAGTCATCAAAATATTTGAACTTCTTAAAAATAATGGACTCTTGTAATGAAGCAAGTAAACTTTGCTTGAATATGTCTTGAAAATACTTATCTACCATAAGATTAGTAATTTTATCTAGCATTTTATTATATCTCAAGACATATTCATTGATAGCTTCTTTGGTTCCTTGTTTGATTTTGGAAATTTGAGCATAAGAAACCTTTTTGAAAATATTAATGGAAAAATGTGCTAAAAATGATCTGTAAGAGGTTTGAATGATTTTACCTATTAGAAAGGTAAATCATAGAACCACCTCAAAGCATATTCCTTGAGGCTTCTTGGAAATAATTTGCTCAAAAGTTTATAATTAGAGTCATATTCAAGGAATTCCACATAAAAGGTTTGAAGGTGGTGTTTAGGATAACCCTTGCCATCATAAAAAATGAACTTCGGTACAACAAATTTAGTTGGTAAAGGGTGTAAATATATCTCAAGTGCAAGAAGGTTATGCAACACATCTTGCGAATCTATAGCATGAGGGGATTTTAAAGCATTTTGTTCAATGTTTTTAACCTTGTCCTCTAGGTTATTTATAACTTAAAGGAGTGATTGAATTGTAGACTGAGTGGGATTTAGACTAACAAGTTGAGTAGTCACCAAAGGGGATGTAAACATGGTTTGAGTAGCTATATCCATTAAAATTGGTATTTTTATTGAAATAATTGGTAATTCCATGATAGATGTGGCAATGGTAGTTTTAAGAAATAAAGGTTTCAACACATAACCCGTGCCCCCACTAGATGTATTATTTTGTAATGTGTTCAAGAGAGGGATGTTTCAAATATACCTTTTTGAAATTTTTAGTTCTAGTATAGTTTACAATATCTCATTAATATATTTAGGGTTTTGTTAAATATGATCATGAAACAATGAAATTACATGCATTTGATCAAGGTCCATGTGCTCATTTTCATTTATTTCATGGTTTTCATAATCAAAATCATATTCTATGATAACCCTATCAGTATGTTTTTTGTTATCAATATCATCATGATCTAAAGTATGAGATCCCTCATTGGTTTGAGATATCTTAGATGAAATGAGGGGAAGATTAAAGTATTCAGTATGCACACCTCCCAATCAAGGGATATGCTTAGGTTGCATGAAAAATAATAAAAGTAAGAAATTAAAAAGTATAAAAATCTAAACCCCTAGCCGACTAAAAATTCTAAGAGTCAAAAAAGTTTGCATTCATATGAATTATCAACAAAAAAATTAGAAAACCCTAAGTAACCTAGGGTTTGGTGTTCAAATATCAGGTTCACCAAATGTTTAACCCTAAAATGATCTAGGTGATCTTATAATTAGCCATAGATTTTATTAAAGGGTCTTATTAAATGAAATGGTAGAAGGATGATAATCAGATCTATAATAGGCCAATCAATTTCTAAACTTAGATATATACATATGCTAAATTCATAAAACTAAGATAGTCTAAATATGGAAATTACAACTAAGTTATGTATGTAAATTAAAACAAATTAATATACCTAGATAATTTTTATGATGACATAATGATGCATATGAAATAATAAGGAAGAAGGTTGGAAGACAGTTATGGAATAGTCATTAGATTTTGGATCTAATGCTTCTAGATCTCTAGATATGAACTTTAGCATGGGATAGTTATGTCAATACTACTATCTGGGTTTGATGCAAGTGTCCTATATGGAATACTTGCTAGAAAAGGATGTAACATTTAAATGCTTCTAGGTTTTACTTTACCTTCACTTTGATGCATTTAAACCCAGGTCATGGGCTATAGATTCTTTTTAAATGGTAAAACCCTATTTCTCCATCTTCATAGTGACCTTGGGGGATATAGGTTAATGGGAACATGGTGTTGAGATGACCTTAAA